>JASPKZ010006057.1:0-600000 GCA_030220185.1 Diploptera punctata
AGAGAAGAGAGATAGATAGATAGTAGAGAGAGAGAGAGACGAGAGATAGATAGAAGATAGATAGAGGAGGAGAAGAGAAGATGATAGATAGATAGAGAGAGAGAAGAGAGATAGAGAGAATAGATAGAGAGAAGAGCGATAGATAGATTAGAGCGAAGGAGATAGAGCGAAGAGAAGAGAGATCGATAGAGAGAGAGAGATAGATAGATAGATAGATAGAGAGAAGAAGATAGATAGATAGAGAGAAGAGAGACTAGATAGAGAGATAGATGGATAGATAGAGAGATAGAAGATAGATAGAGAGAAAAGAGAGAGATAGAGAGAAGAGAGATAGATAGATAGATGAGAGAAGAGAGATAGATAGAGAGAAGAAGAGAGATAGATAGAGAGAAGAGAGATAGATAGATAGAGAGATAGATAGATAGATAGATAGATAGATAGATAGAGAGAAGAGAGATAGATAGAGAGAAGAGAGATAGATAGAGAGAGAGAGAGATAGATAGATAGATAGATAGATAGATAGATAGATAGATAGATAGATAGATAGATAGATAGATAGATAGATAGATAGATAGATAGATAGATAGATAGATAGATAGATAGAGAGATAGAGAGATAGATAGAGAGATAGATATATAGATAGATAGATATATAGATAGATAGATAGAGAGATAGAGAGATAGAGAGAGATAGAGAGAGATAGAGAGATAGAGAGTGAGAGGGGGGGGAGAGGGGGAGGGAGGGGGAGATAAACTAACGAAATAAATATTGCAACGGAGCGGCACGGTTACTTGAAGAGCAGCGCACCGGAGTCTGAATGTTTTTTTCACTCTTGCAGTCGAGTATACGTACAGTATATTATACGAATCGTTTTGATTTAAACATAAAAAACGCAATAAATTAAATGTGCAATAGAATATTTGTTTTATTATGTATTAATTAGCATATTCATGGGGTAAATTAATAATTTTTTAGGACATAACTGTGTATTTACACGTAAATGTGTACATTTACAGGTAATAGTCTTGTGAGTCAATAAAATATTTCATCAAAAGCATAAAATGGGCATAATAAATCCAGTTTACGTCTTAACTACGTTAGAATCTATAGTTCAGGAAACATTTGAAAAACACGAAGAACCTGAATTGGAGGATGACCCGTTTGCGTATTTTCTGGCAGAATTATAGAACAAAAATAGTGGAATGTGTTAGAGGACGTTAGTGAAAATACTTTAGATTTCGAAGACTATGCTACTTGCAATCAGAGTTCACACAGGCCTGATTTTCTGAAGACTTTGAAATTGCCAACGAATCCAATGAGGAACGTGACAATTCAAGTAGCTTTGAGCTGTCTCCTGTTAAAAACCCTAAACGTCCTACTATCTGTCTACTCTGAAGAAACTTTGGAAAACATTTATGAATATAGGATGACAGGGAAATCTGGACCGAAGTCCTATTCACAAATTGTAAAAAAATTATCAACATTAATTAATAACCAAAATGTAAGAACAGTTTTGAATTATATAGAAAATAAAACATCTTATCTAGCTTGACAATTAAAAAAGCAGGGACCTTTACAAAATCGCCCTAATTAAAAACTACATCCTTAATAAGTTTCGAGATACTCGAGATCGGGGACTGACAGTGCACTATTTACAATCGTGGGTTCTTTTTCGAGCAAAGGAATTGGGTTTGAATGAATTTAAAGCTTCAAATACATTCATTTCAAATTTCAAAAAAGAAATCAATATTTCTTCAAGAAAAATTACCAAATTTGTTACTATCAAGGGTATTAAAAACGAAACTCAAACTATTGAAAATGCAAATAAATTTGTAAGAGACGTTAATCAGACCATTCAAGAAACGTGCATACCAACAAAGAATGTGTGGAACTGTGACCAAAGTCAATTTAATTATGAAATGACAGGAAACAGAACACTGGCAGACAAAGGCAAAAAGTTCACTGTTGCTAGAGTTCAAAACCCATGGACTGCACATTCTTACACGATAGATGTTCTTATTTCAATGTGTGGGCAACTTGGGAAGAGGTTATACCTCTGTGTTTCAAGAACCTACAGGAAACAAATTTGAGCCCAAAGTTCAGAAGATGATAGAACAAAATAACCTCCAAATGTGTATGTCGACTGTAGTGCCAGTGGAAAAATGACAAAAGAACATTTGAAAACATTCTTAAAACATGAGTTTAGTGAAAACATTGAAATGGATTCACTTTTAATATGCGCAATTCGTGGTCCGGGCGTATGGATGAACAATTTCTACACGACTGTTTACCTGATAAAAATGTAAGGCTGAAAATTATTCCTGCAGGAGCCACCAAATATATACAACCACTTGATGTTTTTTTCCCCCGTCAATATAAGATCTATGTGCGACGACTTGAAGAATATGTGCGTCTAAAATCAGATGGTGACGTGAAAATGTCTGTTAGATTTTTATTATAAAACTGCATTCCTTTGTATATAATCAACTGTCAGTAGAAATTTACAAAGATATGCGCATTTATGCTTGGACAAAGTCTGGCAATGACATGGATCAAAGTGTAACGAGATTCACAAATGTGATTGAAAATGCATTCGACATTGGTTTTAGAGAATGTGCCACATATAACTGCTCCAGGATTGCCATCATCAGATGCTCATGGTGTTCGCAAAAACTTTGTTACAACCATTTCATCGAAGACCCTTATCATCACGAAATTATAACCGATTCTGAATTTCAAGTAAAACAAAAGTATACAGTGCTCTGCTATCTGAATAAAGTAATCAAAAATAGTTTTTAATGTTAAGGTGGAGGGAAACTAATATTTACGTTATTCGCACCGCTAGCAGCACTTGTGCTTGAAACCAGCTGCAATAAGCAAGCGTGCCGTTACGAACCGGTCAATGGGACGCAACTGAAATTTAATGACAAATAACAACACGAGTTTTATTAAATTTGTAGCAAAATGACTAACGTCATCATATTTAATGTCAATTAATTAACATATCCTCCAATTTTTGTTACAATCCAACTGGTCCAACATAAGTACTTCCCTTGTCAGACAGAGTAGCCAACTTGCCACAAAAACCGGCTAACAAACAAGTGAACGCTAAACTAATCTGGTGTACTAACTCGCCTATTTTCTCACACTAACTTGTCCAAACTAACATTAACTTGCGGAAAATAATACAAAAAAGCATTCTCATAAATAAAATTCTCACCCTAACTTGGCCACTAATGAAGGTGGACTCTTGGAATAGAATTCCTTTATATGTGAGCAAACATGTTTCAATTGGTTCTAGCGGGAACATGTGTTATCACATTGGCTAACACGACGCTTAAAAGTCACATATTCACTGGTGGCATAGAATAGCCACAAATATTGTAAGATCGCATAACTGGATACGAGTTCCTTTTTTCCCTCATCACAGCTGATATTCCCTGTATTACCAACCCACCAAAGTCTTATCTTTAATAGAAATCATTGTATTGACTTTGCGATGGTTTCTTCTCAGTTTTAGGGTTAATGTGAATAATTTATCGATTTTAATAAATTTAGGAATTACTTTAACTAGAAAAAGAAAGAGAATATTATTATTAATAATAATGATCTCTCTAGAATTTCTAGTAAGTATTAGCTTTTCATTCTTGGTTCTTCTCATTTACAGCCAATGCAACAATTATGTAACTCTCAACTTTCTGTGATTATGAGATGAAAGTTTGATGTTCAATGCCAGTGTGGAGTCATTTTGTTTGATTTCCTTCTAGGCTTTCAGAGCACAGATTTGTTCTATTATGTATACCAGTTTATTTTTATAAGAGTTTAAGCATTTTTTCACGAATAAAGACTGAATTTTTGACAAATAAGTATATGATGTGAAAACATAAATCACACTATGCAGATTTAAGAATGGACGTCAAATGTTTATATGTAATATAACAATAAAATAAATATATTTCAACTAAATACAGTTTTTTTTCTGTAGACCTACTTGAGATTTCCTTCTTATTTACATTATTGTTATGATTTATCCGAACATATTACTTAATTTCAAACTATTGAATATTTAAAAAGGTAAAAACTCGTAACACGGGATATAGTTTTCAGTTTGCGACGTAATCTTTTTGTCAGAAGCAAACATCTTGCGCATGCGCCAGCAGATGTAAATGGATGCAATATTTAGAATCACGAAATTCTGCCAACATTATACAACGCTCATTGCCAACCACAGGAGAAAGACCCCAGTATTGAAGTAGTAAGATTGAAAAGTCAACCAAAATACAAATATTCACTATAGCTATATTGGTTATAGATACGTTTGATTTCATTAGTATAGAAAATGGAAACTTAAAAACAATATCAAAATGGCGTAGAAATAAAAGTCATTATAGGAATTTTGGAAGTATATGTTGCCTACATTCAATAACAATATGGCTGCTATCAATACGGCTACCTTATCCTGTATAGCAGATCATAATCATCCAGGGAATAAACCTGTTGGCTCGTTCCGGTTTCATGAAAGCTACAATTGTTAAAATTGTTCAGACCATCTTCTGTGTGGGCGTCCAACATTTTTCTTCTGTATGGTTTATGATTTAGCAATAACTTTGGAAATCTTTCTTCTGGTATTCTATCAACATTTTCTTTCCAGGCGTTCCTATAATTAATTGTTAGGTCTGTAAGTTTGAAAATAGTTAGTTCCTTTCTTATATCTTCATTTATTTTCTTATCCAGCGGAGTGTATCCTGCTATATTTCTTAAAAATCTCATCTCAGCTGCTTCCAATCTTCGTTCTTGTCTTTTAGTGATCGTCCAACATTCTGATTCATACATTAATACATGAACAGCCATTACTTTATAAAATTTCATTTTTATTTCTTTTCTTGTGTTTCTAAGGATTCTTTTAATAGTGCCACACATTAGATTAATGTTATTTATTTTATCATTAATATCTTCAATTTTAACATATGATAAATCGAAATTTAGATATTTAAAACTATTCACTTGCTCTAAAATTTTAACATCAATTACTATTTTTGCTCTTATGGTATCATGTCCTTTAAATGCTAAAATTTTAGTTTTATTCTTTGAAAGTTTTAAATTATAATTGGCACTTTCCAAATGAAAAATAGCTCTTTGTCTATCATCTTGTTAACTAGAAATCACTACTAGATTATCGGCAAGTAATATTGTATCCAACAATGTAATATTTATTTTAGAATGTTTAGTCAAATTAATCTGCCACTTCAACATTACTTCGTCTATATATAAATTAAAAAGAGAAGATGGTAAAGGACACCCTTGTCTGACACCACGATTTATTATTATTTATTATTTTTTGTTGTTTTGATTTAAATCCCATGCCTATTACAATTTTATTATTTACATACATATGATTATATAGCCACAATCAAATGTTGTGGAATACCTATATTTCTCATTATATCCCATAATTTTATTCTATTTACTGTATAGCAGTGAACCAGAGTGGACTATCCTCTCTATTATTACGTAAAACCTGACTTTTATTAAATACAAACCTACCTTGTCTCATACAAACTCCTAATTGGCAGAGTCTGTAGCTGGGCCCTAGTTTACAGACGATTTCATCTTTCTTTAAGCATACCACTCGTAGGAAAACTATAATCACCAATGCTTTTATAACACAATAATCTATCTTTACTATATTTTAATATGAATTATCTGATCATGAAAGGAAGGCGAACGTGCTCTACAGCATTGAAAACTCAGGTTCAAGATTATCTCAAGAAGCTAAACGATTCGTAATAATCAGACAAGATGTTAACTAAAAAATATCTTTAATTAATATTGAATGAAAAACAAACAATATAATTAGCTGTCGAACTTCAATATAAACACAATCAATAGAAAATAATATTGAACAGTCGTGATGTAAATATAACATTAGTATACATAATAAGTTCTTACATTCTTCACTATAGTTTAAAGTCTTCATTCACTCAAACAAATACGTTTTCTTAACAGCTTCTTTCTATAACAGAAAACGGAACAGTCTTCAGCCAGGGGATCTTCCCTCGATCCCGGCGACCTTCCAGGAACCAAACTTGAACTCCGACTGTTAACAATACATGTCTTCGCGTCTTGTAGCATCGGCGCACACCAAACCGCGCCTATGACGTAAGGAGGTGGAATAGGCGGAGGTGAGCAAGGAAGGGAAGAGCACAGAACACAGTCTTTAACAACCACAGAGGATAACAATTTACGTCACAGTATGTCAACGGCAGTACATTTTCGTGATCACGGCACAGCAGTTATTGTATATTATTAATCATTTTAAAAAAGTTTCATTAATCGTTACACAATGTTTAAAATAATTGTGTTATTAAAACGATACCATAACTCTACACGATTTGACATGACTTATGTGGGGAATTTTGAAGATTGTGTCGTAAACTAGATATTTTGGCCAAAAAATGATTTTTACAGGAGAGATATTCCCGTGACCAGAGATTAAATTCGAATTGTTCAACATGTAAGAGCATAGAAAAATAAGCACGCAATTGCGAGATGTGAAGACAAGGAACGTACAGATCTGGCGCTGAGCCGTCAATTGCGCTTGAGTTAGCATTTTATTTGATTAAGCTACTTAACAATTAAAGTCATTAACGTCAAAATTAAGTATGGAATTCCGAATACATTTTACCCAGAGACCTCTTATTTCTGGATTAAAGTTCTTGGGGATTCTATGCCATGATACATAAATTCAAAGAAATAGATAAAAAAATATTGTTGCATTATGTGAATAATTACCTCAGAGAAATATACATATCAACGGTAGACAATGAAAACCTCGTAACTCCATCAGTCATTGAAAACCACACGAATCCAGTAGCCAGCACATAAATACGTGATACATAACCAGTTGAGAACACGGACTTCAAATTTATTAATAACTTGACTTGTATTCTGTAGTAACATATGTGGGAACTATTGCTTATCATCATCATCATCATCATCTGGTTTTATGGAAGCTGCCGCCGTCTTCCGGAAACCAAACATCATTCCTCTCTGTGCATCCATTGATCTTCCTACAATCCTCTGATATTCATAACGCTTGTACCCCTTCTATCCAAGTTCTTCGGTCTTCCTCTCTTCCTCTTTTCTATTGGGATCCATTCCATAACAATTTTAGGCAATCTTTGCTCTGGCATTCTTTTGACATGGTCATACCACTGAAATCTTTTCTTTTCTATAATGTCTATGATGTCCAGCTCCTCTTCTACACCCATAATTTCCCCTTATTTTCATAATTATTTAAAGAGTTATTTGTTTTTCCTGTAAAATTTACCAAAATGGAGTTACGAGGTTTTCATTGCCCACCATCGATATGTGAATTTTTTCCCCCAAAAATGTGAGAAATTATTCAAAATTAAGTGAAAAGTTGAGCTCAATGTAACCCAAAATCACCATATTTACAACGTAAAATATGTATTATTCACAGCATAGACAATGTAGCCAACTTACCACAAAAACCCTTTAACAAATAAGTGAACGCAAAACTATTCTTGAGTTCACTAACTCACCGATTTTCTCAAAATAAATTTCCCAAACTAATATTAACTTGCCATTTTCTCACTCTAACTTACCTAATAATGTAGGTGACAAAATATTCAAGTTCTTTTCCGTGTCTTAAATCTTCGATACGAGATCCGCGGCTTTATTTCTCTTGTGAAGGAAGTCACATTCAAGACATTTAGACAGTAAAATCTCCTTATTCGTGGGGGGAATGTTCTGCAAATAAGCCACTAATACAGAAACCGCGAATATGGAATGGTAATTTGTATGGGTATATAGGGAATACGTTCCAAGGTTCCGAAATAACATTCCGATTGAGGGTCTTTCCACTTTTCAGCGGTTGCCCTTTTACCAGCCGGCTGCTGGCCCTTCACATCCACATGTGAAATCACAGAGGTAGATGATCAACAGCCAGTGTAGGGGTGACATGTGGTTAGCATGTCGAGTCCCCCAGCCGTTATAGCTGGTTCCTCAACCTGGAGCCGCTACTTATTGTAGCTACCCAATTGCCTCACGATGCTGGGTGGGCACCGGTCCCATACTGGCCGAAATACCATGAGAAAATTTCTTCCCCCATGGAGACTCGAACCAGCGCAAGTCCCGTAGCTCTGCGCCAAGTCTTCCTACCTTAACCGCTCGGCTATGGCGCGGGACACCCGAAATAACATAATTATCAAAATGAAATGATAAAGATATTGAACACAAAACACATCAGTTTCAAGCTGTTTGTGGTAGAAAATTGAATAATATAAAATTAAATAGAAAATTGAATAATAAAGCCCATAAACAAACAACATTAAAATTTTATAAAACAATGGCTGTCCCTGTCCTTTTGTATGGGAGTGAATCTTGGATTACCACTACCAAACAAGAAAGTAAAATCCAAGAAGCCAAGATGATTTTTTTAAGAAGAGTAAAAGGCTGCACTAGAATGGACCAGATAAGAAAAAGGATATCCGTGAAGAACTGCAGATCTATTCCATAAAATAAAATATATTTAACAAGATACAGTGGAAAGAACATGTAGAAAGAATGGAAGAAAGTAGATTACCAAATAAAATCTTCCATTATTTTCCAAGAGGAAAAAGAGATGTCGGACGTCCTCGGAAGAGATTGTCTTAGATCTATTGGTGAAGACGGAACAGGCAACTTTTGCCTAAACCAGGAAGTGAAGAAGAATAAGAAGATCAAAATTAAATCAATTAATGAGAGATTTTGAACAATTTCTATTAATTATTACTGTCAGGCTTAGGTAAGGGCTTAAAGAATTTAGTATTTATTTTTCCCTGTTTTGCCACTTTTATAAGATCTTTCAATTCTCATTGATATTTAGCTGTGAATTCAGCGATATAATTATTTTTTTTGTCTTCGGATTTCTTGATGAATCGTACAGTTGATTCATTATTATTGCAACAGCGTGATATAGATGCAAACGACTCACCAACACATAAACGACCAAACATTTATATTAATGCTTTAAGCGGCAACATTATTTTTTCCGTTTCGAAACTAATTTTCTTTCGTTTTACTCTACATTATAAATTGGCAACAAAGCAGAAGAGAAACCTGCTATTCAATCAAAATTATTGCAAGGAATGACAAGTTGAAACAATAAAACACCGATCGTGGCGAGGGTGGCATTTATCAACAAACATCATAGCGGTACTTGAATTACGACGGCGCACCGGTGGCGGTGGCTTTTAACAACGAACTTTAGGTTTAATGACAATAAGGTTTGTTTTACTTTGATATTAATTTGTCCATTTGGTTTGAATCGCTCCTTGTAAAAGCTGCCTTGGCACGTGACTGCACAAAAAAAAAGTTGCCGATGGTTAATAAAGCATACCGATCTTTATACGTAATATACCGACTGGATCCGCGAATAAAGAGATTTTTAGCCGCGAATATAGGAACTGTGTTGCAATTTTTTAACCCGCGAATAATGAAAACGCGAATAAGGAGCTTTTACTGCATTAGCTCAGGAAAGGTATGTATGGAGAGCTTATATCCGCACGGCCATGAACATTCTTGGTTTGATAGTACAAGTATTATAATACTGTAAGAAATTGTATTGTTGAGTCGAAAAAAATTTAATTACATTATTTATTTAAAAAATACAGAACTCTCACGGATATTATGAAAACTGTTGATGAATTCCTGTGTAACCGTGAACCACAGTGTGAGAACTACTGCCCCATAGACTAAAACAATGATTATATTTCACAAAATAAACTATGTTTAACCCCATGCAACATACTCGTAAATATCATCACCGATATAAATGTTAGGCCAGATGGCCTATTACGATCTCATAAAGGAGGAATTTTCCTTCCGTGGGATGTCCCAGAGATCTCTTCCTATGGGTTGGTATTATCTATTTAAGGAGTAAGCGCAGTTGTTGACGGAGGGCACTGCAGTCGTGTTTATGCAGGAATAGAACACGTCACACGGCTAACCATTAATTTCAGAGGGGAATGGGACGCGGGACGCTGACAGTGCAGGTCTAATAGAAAGTGTGTTAGCTGTGCACACTGCAATATGTAAATTATCTTTCTGCCTTGTGAATTAATCACGTTTCTTGGATACTTTTAGGCGTCTCCATTCTTACACAATACAAACGTAGCTCTATAATACAAATGGTTGTATCGACACGAAATAGAGCGAACGATGTGGTTACAAGTGTTATTAAGAGGCAACTGTGATTATTTGCCTACTGTACTCTACCTTATCTGACGTCACGTGTAACAACAAACAGAGCTTCGTGATGCGTCCGCCTGTAGAGACATTTTGAATGACTAATAGTGAACCACTGCTTATGGGATTCCTGACGATCTCATCCGTCATAAGTGGCTTATCCAGCTGTTTTGATGATACTGTACAAAATGGAGTACTAGTTCCAGATCAAGTTATTTCATGATTTCTTCATTACATTTTATTTAATATATATTTTGAGAACGTTATACGAAAATTGAAAAAATCAAGTCCAATAGGAATACAAATTAATAAGGAAATGTATATGAATATTTTAATGTATGCAGACGATCTGGTAATTATACAGAAGTCAGAGGATGATTTACAAAGAGCCATTTACATGTTGAATGAATTATGACTCTATTATAATCTCAAAGTCTCAACTTCAAATACTAAAATTATGGCTTTTCAGGGCAAAGTGCCAGTCAGAGCAAAAGTAGTGATCAATAATGAAATAATAGAACAGATAGCACACTTTAACTATCTTCGTTCAGATACAACATATAGCTATGATTGGGATATACATAATAAATTAAACCGATATCAAATGATGTGTGAACTACATGGTCTTTATAGGAAGCCAGATATAATAAGAACAGTTAAGTCTCTTAGACTGCGATGGGCAGGACACGTTACACGTATGGGGAATGAAAGACGTGCATGGAAGCTTCTTGTAGGAAAGCCAGAGGGAAAACGCCCAGTTGGTAGACCAAGAATGAGGTGGGAGAACAACATTAACTATGATTTGAGGGAAGTAGATTATACAGGGAATGATTGGAAAGCATTAGCTCAGGATAGGGATGTATGGAGAGCTTATGTCCGTGCGGCCATGAACCTACGGGTTCGATAGTGCCAGTGAGTAAGCAAGTAAGTATCGAATGATGTGTGGCACCATAAGAAGAACCCTCCGAAAGACTCGAAGAGAAACTCAGCTCAGGTTTTATAAAATTAGGCTGTTCCTGCTCTTTTATATGGATCTGAATCTTGGGTACTTACAAAAAATATATCTCACACATTCAAGCCACTGAAATGCAATTTTTAAGATCCGTAAAAGGATGTACACGCATGGACAGATTACACAATGAATCAATAAGAAATGAACTGGAGATATTTTCAATAGTTGATAAATTAGAAGAGCACAAATACCAATGGAAAGAACAATTAGACAGAATGGACAATACAAGATTACCCAAAAAGATCAACACCTACAAACCACATGGAAAAAGATATTTGGGACGGCCAAGGAAACGACGGACTTGAGACCGGAACAGGTCGCATTGACCTAATCCTGGAAAGGAAGAAGAAGACATATATGGTCTAATTTTGTATATTCAGCAGAGTCATCATACATTTAAATTCATTAGCTGTTATTCTGCTTTCCTCAATTTGTCTCACTGTCCATGTCTCACTGCCTTAACACAGAATAGGCCTTACCAAGGTCTTACATAGGCATATCATTGTGGTTTTTTTGCACAAGGTATGATATATATATATATATAATGGCGCAGCCCGATATTTAGCCACAGCCTCTCCTTTTTGTTAGGAGCTACTAGAACAAGTTAATTTAGTTACCTTAATTGCTCATAGATGTCATAAATGGCATGAGGTCAACATACCGACTGAATGAGACATCTAGCAGGCAACTAAGGTATTACTAGGATGTCGAGGTCGGTACATTTTGCTTAGAGACCTTTTTATTCAGGATTAATAATATTTTACGAGTCTGAAATTCTTCAGACTCGGGACACACGGCTTGGAGTCCCTCCCGGAGTACTTGTTCCTAGTATTTTTTCCATCTTAAAACAAAAATCCATCGACCCCGGCCGGGTTTGAATCCGCGGATCATCGGGACCACAGGCAAGGAGCTCAATCACTAATCCACCGCGGTCGACTTATGAAATATAAGCAACATAAATATAATAAAGTGATCCCACTACAGGCCTCAGGAGGCCCTTGGGGTAGTAGGAGGTTAAGGCTCCCACTTTTTCTTGACAATCGGCATTTGATGTCAGCCGGGTTGTCAGCCCTGCGTGACGGCCGCCTTTACCCCAGAACAAGCGTCTGGTACTCATTTCAGTTAGAGGCTGAGTCGACCCCAGGGCCATAGTGCCGCCAGAAGGTTTTGGTCGGTTTAAAAATCCTGACTGCACCGGGACTCGAACCCTCGACCTTCCGGCTTGTAGCGCAGTGCCTTAACCACTACGCTACGGCGTGCCCCCGCATAAATAAAATACTGAAAAATACCCTTAAATATAACAAAACGTTATGAACAAATATAGAATATTTTGAGCCTCTGTTCGCCATTGAGATTCGTGTTACTTATCGGAAAAGAGATGTAATAAAAAGAGTTAAGGTTCGAAGAGTGCGAATCCGTAATGATAAAGGACATGCATTTATTGTAGGAAAATCAGAGATATGTAAATATGCCAAGAGTGAGGTGGAATAATAACATTAACAATTATGTGATAGGAATACAGGGAACGATTGGAAAATATTAGCTGAGTATAGGGATGTATGGTAAGCTCATATCCGCGTTGCCATAAACCTTTGGGTTCGATAGTGCCAGAGATTAGTTACATGTGAGGAATATTTGTGCACTATGTCGGACTATCTTTCTGTTACACTCTATACAGATGTGCATGTATTGATTTAAATGATGACACGGAGACACAAATTCCAGGGAATCCCCGACCTGGCGTCGCCTCTATGCTACAGTCAAAACAAAATTATCTAAGACGTAACCCATAAAAATAAGACCCTGTAAAATTCAAATATGTCACCAACCAGTTTCAATTGGCTCATAGAAATGCTCACAGAATGAGTATACAGAGGTAATGCATGTACAGTAATATATTAGAATAAACTTCTAGATTAAAAAAATGAAAGGCGATGCCAACTGCGTTTTTTTAATGTCATGACGTGAACTTCGCACAGATCATCAGCTGTTTTTATCTAAGGTCACGGTCTCCATTTATAACAGAACAAAATATGATCCTTCATACTGTATGGGTACATATCCCGTTGACAAACAAAAACATTTTTTGCGCGATAGTGCGTTTTGTCGTACTTACAGCAATGGCGACCATGATTGAAAGTTCAACTTACTACATTTCGGGATTGCCAACTCAAGATACTATACTGTAATATTACATTTACACCCACGTACGGAAAGTAAAACTACTGCCCTCTATGTATACTACGTACAATGTATATACAAAACATATCCAAATGGTAGTGTTAATATACATTATACGAAACAAATCAATGCATTTTAAATGATCTAAACTTTATCTGAAACAATATAAATCAATAAATACGTACTTGCAGCCATTTTATCAATAATAATAATAATGGTCTCAAGGCCTCCTGTAGTTTCAACTAATAAACACTGCCCACATTGTTAACGTTACTCAATTGTTTATAATGAACGCAGATATTTCCAACAAAGATATTATTTTACTACTATTTATTAATTTGAAAACACCATCGGGCAAAAAATAATGTACAACGAACGTTTGTGAAGTGTTTTACAGAATCTCGGAAATTAAAAACCTCGTTATCTCTCGGTTTTTAAACATTTTCCTCGATTCTGTAAATACCACTTCCCAACCTTGCATCGTAATATACTATTTATTTCAGACCATGTTGAATTTGATATATAATACAATACAAGAATGAAGGACTTTTACGTATTTGTCGAAAAAAATATTCCCAAGTTGATAGACGTAAATATCGTCTTCCATGTTAGTATCCTAACATAGCCTACTATTATTTAGTATTAGACTGTAACAATCAGTGACGCTTTAGTTCGTAGGTACATATAAAATAAAAGCTCCTTTTCGCGGGGGATATGTTCCACAAATATGTGGCGAATACAGAAACGCGAATATGGAGTAATAATTTGTATGGGTATTTAGGGGAGGAATGGAGGAAGATCAATGGATGGATAGAGAGGTATGGCGTTTGGTTTCCGGAAGACAGCGACAGCTGCCATGATACCGGATGATGATGATGATGATGATTTAGGGGATAGGTTTTAAGGTTCCAAAATAAAATAAAATAAAATAAAAATTATCAAAATAAAATCAATGAATGAGATTTTGAACAATTTTTCTTTTACTCGATATTATAAATTGGCAAAAAAGCCGAAGAGACGCGTGTTATTCAGTCAAAATTATTGCAAAGAATGACAAGTTGAAATAATAATTCATCGATCGTGGCGAGGGCGGCATTTATCAACTGACATAGCGGCACGTGAAAAACAGTGGTGGTGGCTTTTAACAACGAACTTTAGGCTTAGTCAATACTAATAAAATTCGTATTCAGTTGAGCTGAATAGTCATAAGATAAAAGTTGAAAATTAAAATGTACCTGTTGGCAGGTGCCATCGTCCTCAACTTTAATTTTGTTGAGGACGACGGCACCTGCCAACAGGTACATTTTAACTTTTATCTTTTATTTTAGGCTTAGTGACAATAAGGTTTGATTTACTCTGATATTAATTTGTCCAATTGGCTTGAATCACTCTTTGTAAAAGCCGCCTTGAGACGTGCCTGCAGTAAAAAAGTTGTAAATGCATTAATAAAGGATACTAATCCTTCTAATATACCGACTGGATCCGCGAATTAAGAAAATTTTACCCGCGAATACAGGAACCCGCGGATAATGAAAACGCGAATAAGGGAACCACGAATAAGGACCTTTTACTGTACTTTATATTATAACAGAACACAAAACACGCTCAAAACATAAAATCGTGTCAACTCAGGGTCGGGTCGAGGAATGAGATTAGATTAACCCCCTATATTTATAGAGGTGTGTGAACTACAAGGGTGCCGGCCGACCACTCCTGACGCACCGTCACAGGGGCGGATGAATGAAATGAAACGAAATGGATGAGTATGGAGAAATGGTGGAATGTTTGTGGCAGGGGAAAACGGGAGAAACCCCGAGAAAAACCTGCCTAAGCACCGTTTAATCCACCACGAAACCCACATGGAATGACCGACTCTAGATCTCGGTGAGAGGCGAGCGTCTAACTGCATGCGCCACGGAGTCACGTTAACAAAATGTAAAATACACTTTAATGATGATTGATAATTATTGTACTATTACAATCATTACAATTTTGTATTACTTATTGGAGACACATTTTCTCTATTATCAGAAGTATTTATTTATTTTTCCTGACTGTCCGTGCAAATCAGCTTCTCCGTTCATTTTTACTTTAAATGCATATATGAAACTATCATAAGTAATGCCACGAGTGATTTCCAAATTATCGATAAATTCACGACTCACGAAGTGAGGAGTGAATTTATCTAGAGAATTTGGAAATCAAGAGTGGCATTTGTTAGGACTATTTAACGAATAAAATTAAGCTGTTTACTCACAAACCATTATTTAACTATACTTATTTTAAAATATTTATATATTTAATGTAATCGGCGATGTTTGAAAACAAATGAGAAACGATAGGTTCGCTTCATCTGCTTCTTTTGTTTATCACTGCAACCAGATCATACTATTTATTGCCAAAGGAACGCAATATTGTAAGAATGCTCTCTAGTGGAGAAAAATGAAACACATCAAACTGTACAGGTGGACCGCTCGAATGGACCTAATTTCAATTGCTTGTTACTGGCAAACGGTTGAAGATAGAAACTTAAAACAACGTTCATAGTACAGAAAAACTCACCAAGTTTCGAATCCTGTCGGTAGATGGCACAAAGATACGTTTCTCGTTCGTAGATTTAATTGTTTGTGAAAATGGCGACTCCGCAGATGAAAGCGCAAGCTGTTTTGTGGTATGCGGAGTTTAAATCAATCATTAGAGTTCAAAGGGAGTTCCGGCGTGTGTTTAACCGTGATGCTCCAACTGCTAGAAGCATAAAGAAGTGGCGTGATACATTATTAGCTACAGGATCTGTGTTGAAGAAGCATGGTGGTGGTCGCAGAGCATCCGATGAAATGGTAGCAAATGTTCAAGCCGCATTTGAGCGAAGCCCCCGGAAGTCATTAAGAAGAGCTTCGCGGGAACTTCAAATACCAAAATCGACATTACAACGATTGTCCACAAACGCCTCAAACTGCACGCATATAAAGTGCAGTTAGTGCAACGTCTGGAGCCGAATGACATGCCGAAACGAGTGGAATTCGCCAATACGATGCTGGACCGTCTCGGCGCTGATCCTGACTTCATGACCAAGATTTTCTTCTCGGACGAAGCCACTTTCCATTTGTCAGGCAAGGTAAACCGGCATAATGTGCGGATCTGGGGATCGGAGAATCCTCACGCTATTCAAGAGCATGTTCGTGATAGTCCGAAGATGAATGTTTGGTGCAGTTTGTCACATAATAAGGTCATTGGACCGTTTTTTCTTCGCCGAGAAAACTGTTCGTGGTACCACATATCTTGACATGCTGGAGCAGTTATTCTTTCCACAAATTGAACAACTGCAGCCTAACATCGTTTTCCAGCAAGATGGGTGCTCCTCCCCACTGGTCCAATGAAGTTCGTACGACTTTGGACAACATTTTCCCTGGCCGTTGGATTGGTAGGGGAGGACCAATCGCGTGGCCCCCGAGATCTCCCGATTTAACACCACTGGATTTCTTTCTCTGGGGCTATGTCAAAGATAAAGTTTACACCACCCCAGTCAAAGACCTTCGTGATCTTCGTGAGCGCATCATAGAGGCTATTGAGAACATTCCAGAAGACATACTCCAACGTACTTGGCAAGAAATTGTTCATCGCTTTGATATCGTCACAGTGACTGCTGGGGCTCATATAGAGATGTGGTGATCTGGATATCAAAACTTGGTGAGTTTTTCTGTAATATGAACGTTGTTTTAAGTTTCTATCTTCAAAACGTTTGCCAGTAACAAGCAATTGAAATTAGGTCCATTCGAGCGGTCCACCCTGTATATTAATTCATTTGTGATGTCGTATGATGTAAATATGACAATTATATTTTTCTGGATTATTATCTGGGAAAAAATACATTTAAGAAAGTGCAAACAGTGGTTTCTTTTTTTGGTGGTATAATCAATTGCTACAAATGTTGACATGTATGCACTATATATACAATCTGGTAGCCGTATTTCTTATAGGCAGTCACTGCAAAATAACGGTCAGACCTGTTCAGAATATTAAAAAGGAGGAGCTTTCTTTAATATGGTAATTATAACACTGATAAATATTTCGTGAAACACGACTCTGATTGGTTGTAAAACAGAAATCATTGAAACGTGATTGGTCATTGATTCCCATTTGGGGCATGAGTTAAATAGTCACCCAAAATTGCATAATATGACAACGATGTTTACTGATTTATCGTGTCTTTTTTTTTTTTTCTCTCTCTAAAGCTCACATTGCTCTTTCTCTAAACATATCGTTTCCACAATAAATATATTTAATTAAATATACTAAATATGCGACATTTACTAAAATACTCTGAACGGAGATTAAATTTTGTAGACGACACGTTACAACATTTTGTTCAGTAACTCGCTGCTCTTAGAACACTCTCGTTACTAAACCTTTCCTAGTAGTCTAAATAACTATTGTTGACGTTTTGAGTGTTAACTGCAGCCAAGGTATTGCCGGGATTTTTTTTTTTTTTTGCGCAGGCCCACTTACTACTGCATATTCACGCCCTCTTTAAACCAAGGACTCTGAATAACACTTTCGGCGATACACAAGGCGGGCCTCCGTGGAACGGTGGTTAGCAGGATTCCAAG
Organism: Diploptera punctata; assembly: GCA_030220185.1. Taxonomy (NCBI): domain Eukaryota; kingdom Metazoa; phylum Arthropoda; class Insecta; order Blattodea; family Blaberidae; genus Diploptera; species Diploptera punctata. The sequence continues at coordinate 18,052 of JASPKZ010006057.1, forward strand.
GCCACCGTCGAAGACATCACATAGCGACACACATAGCTAAATAAAAATTATATATATATATATATATATATATATATATCGCCTATATCCCGATAATCAAATCTGGGCAACCGGAGTGGAAGGTAGGAACAATAAGAACCATGCATTCACCTTCAAGTGGAATATACAAACTTACAGGGTTTCTTAAAGTTTAACCTATATATTTATAAGTAAATACCTAATACCCGATGTGCGATCGTAGGCCTAAATAAATTAAACATTAAGGATTAATTAAATTATATGGCATATAATGCGATGGACCAAATATGGCGGTTGCTGAAGTCAACTTTTAATTTCGAATTTCAGTTAAACCTTCACTTCTAACGGTCGGATTTCGCTGCTTTTTTATAATAGCTACTTAAGTTTATTTTAATAGGATATACTGAGTTTCGTTGTTAAACATCGAAAATTACAATCGATAATGTATTCGTTTCAGGTGAACCCTACACCTAATGGTTTTAATAGAACATAATAGATAGCGGCTAAACACTCGCCTTACCTTTAAAAAGCAATGTACAGATTTTCATGAAAATCGTTTGAGCGGTTTAGAAATCTATAAAGGACAAACATATATATATCTTAATATATAAAAATTACGTGTCACGTTGTTTGTCCGCGATGGAATCCTAAACTACTGAACCGATTTTATTAAAATTTTGCACACTGTGTGCAGTTTGATCCAACTTGAGACTTAGGGAAGTTTATAACTAAATTCATAGTCGCATTATTTTTATTGTAAATTATTTGTTTATTATTTAACAAAGAGTTATGTGAGTTCCATACGATTCTAACAGATGGCCGTGTTAGGTAATTGGTTTATTATTTAACCAGGTGGCTGTGCTTTTTGTTCAAACCGCAAATTTCAATTGAATTACAAATATTAATTATTTCATAATTTAAGTGTGTTTGTGTTTATTTTATTTTCAATTTATTTTATTAATTATATTAATTTCGAGTGTAAGTATTAGTTTTAAGTAATCTGGCTGAAAGGCAGCAACTTAATTTAAATTTAACTGGACCGATATGAACAATATGGTGGATCAGTTCTAGAGACCATGAATGATATCAAGTGAATTTCCGCAAATTGGTATAGGCCTATTTGACATAAATCTTACATTTAAGAAGAATGTCAATTTAAAAACATATGAAGGTCCTAAGGAACGGAATAACAGAACTGTAAGTAAGTCTGTTAGTTATAATACTATGCCTAATATTACAGAAACAATCTCCATGCCTCAATTAAATGAAAAACAAGATGACTATAATATATCAAAAGATGATATTACTATACAGAGACTTCTTGATGATGATGAGAATCCAAACTGCCAACAAGTTCGTAGAAAAAAACGAAAGTATAATGATATCAGCAAGTCTCCTCAAAATATTCCATCAATAAATGTATATAATCCTTATAATACACTTATGGATGATACTGAGAATGCAGACAACATAAATTCATCTCAATCAACAAAACCACTTCCACATAAACCACCACCATATTTATACCGGGTGTAGTTAACGTACCAGAACTAAAAAATTGTGTAAAACAAAAACTTTCTGATTTAGATTTCTCACTTAGTTTACTACAACATAAATTAACGTATACCTTGGCCACAGCAACGCGTGGCCGGGACTTCTACACACACACACACACACACATATATATATATTATATATATATATATATATATTATATATATATATATAACAAAGTCGGATTAGTTACACTATTTATAACTCAAGAACAGCTGGACCGATTTTTATGATCTTTGATTTGTTGGATTTGTTTCCGCCCCGAATAGCAGATAACTATTAAAACATTGGAAAAATTAACGTAAAAATATTTAAAGGCGATACGACGTTCGCCGGGCCAGCTAGCATATATATATATATATATATATATATATATATATATATATATAATCTTAATAAACAGGCTTTCCACTTTACAACAGTTTGCCCTTGATTCCTGCTTTCCAGAGATTCCTATCTTCCCATTGATCATCTTCCATACCCCTCTTCATCATGGCATCATATATTCCCTCATACCATGTTCTTCTACTTCTCCCTCTCTTCCTTCTGCCTGGTACCATCCAATCCAACACCTGTTTAGGCCACTGGTCTTCCGACATCCGTTGTACATGTCCATACCATTGTAGAGCTCTCTTTGTTATCCTATCGATAACAGTTTCCTGTGCATCCATTTCTTGTCTGATATATGTATTTCGAATATGTTGTAGCCTGAATATTCTCATACTTCTCCGTAATCCATCCATTTCTGTCGCCAAGATTCTTTTCTGCACCCTTACACTTTTTGTCCAACTTTCTTATCCATATGTAAGTATACTTTCTATTATTGTCTGTATAATCTCTTTTTTTTTCTGATCAAATTTCTATTCCATAAAAGACCATTCAGGGATCTAATCGCTTTCCTTGCACAATTTACTGTGTTAATAATATCTTTTTCACAAGTACCAGATTTATCTATTATAGATCCAAGATATGTAAATTCTTCAACACGTTTAATTATCATATTATTTATTTGTAGGTCTTCTGAATTTCCTCCGATTACCATATATTCTGTTTTAATAAATTTAATATATATATATATATATATATATATATATATATATATATATGTGTGTGTGTGTGTGTAGACTAAAAATACTAAAAGAATTTGATCCAGGAAACAGACATAACGGTTGAATTTATCTTTATTTTTTAATTAAGGCCTGTTCTTATTTGTAGACTCTTTAACGTCAAAGGTCATACTGCGTCTAGAACATTTCATTATATCCATTAAATCTAGGAGAGCACACAATAAGATAATCCAGCTTATAAAGTGCACTGCCACATTGTCCTCAATCATTACTGACTCCATTTTTGTCTTCACATTTCAATTGTTTTATTTTCATGTTAGCGTACTTTTACCATGGTGAATGACGAAGCAAATAATGTATTCTTGGCATACATTTATGTTAAGGTTTCTATTTGAGTGAGCCTTAAGATTTACGAATATGAGTCAGCCATTGGTTTCGTATTACATGAATAATTAAATAATTCAAAGTAGTTTCAATCAGTACTGCCAGTTGAGAAACTTAAATAAAAATTGTTAAGAATATTTTTATAAAGAGAAATAACTTATTTAGCCGTCCTTATAGTGAAATAAATGCAGATTATATTCTTGTAATGTAGAGAAAGCTGATATATGACTGCATTTTCATCGATAGAATAATTCGTTTTACCTTTGAACGTGTAAGAAAATGTAGTTCGCTTTCCAACACTCGAAATAAAGAAAATAGAAATATGTATTATCTATCACATGTCTGTGTAAGTTAATGCGAGAATCTTAAAATACATCATTCCAATTTTAATATATTAAATAAGCATTGTTTATTTGTTACGCATGTGCAATGAAGAATACATTGGAATTTCAAATGTTTCAAAATAGTCACTTCTGTAGAATTAATAAAACAACGAAAAGGCAAGTCTTTGAAAAACGGAGAAAAACAAGTTATTTTGAAAGTTTTCAAGCAATTTAGTGAAAACATCCCACATTAACTATTCAGGATGTGGTGAAAATACGGGCAGAAATTAGAGGCGTGTCAGCTAGCATAAATTCTGCTCAAAATGAAAATAAAGAATATCTATTAATACCAGGGAAAAAGCGTAAAGCGTAAACTCATGCTTGAAGTTCAGTGTAACGAGTTCAATGTGCGGGGACTTTGAAGTCGAGATACAGATATTAGCAAATGTAACGATTTAGAATATTGGAGGCGTCAGTTATTACCGGAAAGATGTCTAAATTCAAATCGTGAAAGACTGGCATGCTACGAGTTGATGGTAAATTTCTGGACAAAACCGGAAAATAAGAACAACATTCATTCATGCATAAATAAACATGTTATCAAAATGTAATACCACCAATTCTTAATAATTCTACATAACTTAAAAAATGTATAATGTTATTGTATCATTATCTGATTGTAATATTATTGTTTTCTTTTTTGTTTTACGTTATATTATTACCAAACATTACTTTATTGTAACGGACTGTCAACAGCACTACGGCTTACTGCCCGTGCAACCCATATTTGTAAATAACATTGTATGTGTCTTATTTTTAGTCTAATTAACATAGACTATAAGAGAGTTGTGATATTCAACCCCTTCACCCTTAAAAATCACCCTTTGTAGTGAAAAACGTCAAATTAAGTTCCTATTTTGACGCTTAAAGGGCTTACGCTGCCTAAACCATAACATGTACACCAAATTAATGTAGACAGAATTGAACAACTCAACAAACTCTAGGAAAAAGTCCGCGACAGCATACGTTTATCTTCTACGGATAACTCACAATAACCATTTTTGTCTTTCATTGATGACAAGAACATCGGAATAAGCAGATTCCCGGGCAAGCATAACAGCGCACGGCTGGTAGTAAAAACACATTAACATTTATTTAGGAGTAGTAGCGCACGCCGGGTATTAGCTAATATATATATATATATATATATATATATAAAAGAATTGCCGTGCGTAGTAAGGTTCTTTTTTTTTTTTTTGAAGATGTTAAATAAAATGTTGTATTTTGTAAATAGAGATCCCGACTTGCTGAACTTTAAAATACTAGTGTCCATATATTTCTAGACGAGATAGGGTTTGAGCTTGTTGGAAGAAACCGAAACAAAATGGTAATACCATATTTTACGGACTATAAGACGCTACAGACTATAAGACGCACCTTAATTTTTAAGCAGTTTTAAAAAAATATCATTTTAACCATTTTTATTATTAGACTGCAAAGCCAGACTAAAAAAATATCATAATTTATAAAATTCGGTTTAATACTGACATAAACATGGTAAACAGCCATTTTAAATTTTCATAGAATAATTTCCATAGAATAATTTTCATAGAACAACTTATAACCATAGTTATTAGCAGTGGGTTAACGCTGGTTATAAGTATAGCTGTGACGACCATTTTGAATTTTCATAGAATAATAGCAACTTATGGATCCCCGCAACTCGTGTTCGTCGCATCGGAGGACTGCCACTGCTAGTAGAATCCAATGTTGCCAGATAGAGATAGGTTTCCCGCGGCATCGAATATATATAGCCATTTTTAAGACTGGCGGGAATTTTAAATCAAACACTGGACATCTTTATATTAATTTCGATATAAGACGCACCTGAATTTTGGAGGCAATTTTTTGAAGAAAACACTGCGTCTTATAGTCTATAAAATACGGTATATCGCGAAGACGTTCTGATGTGTTGTAGGAAATATGTAAGAGAAATTTTTATAATTTCTGTGACACCACTGTAGACTCCATCATTATCAATCCAGGTGATACCAGCAGTGAAGAAAGGGAAGAAGAGGAGGATCCGCTTCAAGGAATCCACGACTTATTTGATTCTGATTAGGTAGGACCATATATTTTTTGTCATACTTTTTTATTTGTCATAAATAAATAAATAAGAAATGGAAGAAGTTCCTAATTATTGGTACTGACTTGTCTTTATTCAGTGTATTTTTTAATGCCTCAATTTGTCCTTTTTCTACATTTATGGTGTTCTCTCCTGGCAATGGCGTAATTGCAGCCCACTTCTGAGGTTGGGGCGCCCTGGAAGGCGATGTTACGTATCCCCGATGATAATATGATGATGATAATGGTGCGCCAGGATAGTCCCTAATCCTAAGCTTAATCTAAGATGAATATGAATGATGATGATTGCGATGGCCGTATGATATTCGGGGACGTTTGTCTTACAAGTGAGAAAAATCCCGATAAAAACCTCACCCAGGAAACTGTCCCGACCGGGGATCGAACCCGGGCCCGCTGCGTGACAAGGCAGCACGCTACCTCGAGACCACAACGGTGGGCTCTTTTATTCAGTATTATTTCCCGTAAAATATGATGTTGCTAAGAACAGTGCTTCTATTGTTGACACTTCCGTAAATAATTCACTCATATGTCGTATTAGGCTCACTACCAATAAACAGCGTCGGAGGTGTAATACCTTAAGCCAGTTTGTTTACAGTATATAACTGGAACTTAGCTCGGAATCAGCATACCATTTTTTTTTATTTGTTAATGAAAGCTACGTCCATTTTTCTGAGAATTTTTGTTAATGACTTATTCTGTTGACATGATATTTCCATTGATTTATATATTTGTGGATATACGCCTACTGAAAAGCAGGTTCAATGTTTAGTTCTTGAAATATATCTTCATTTCTTTGGTGGTTCTTATAACGCGTAGCACGAAGCTCTACTTATAAAAAGCATCTAAGCAGGCGTTAGCTTTCTTTAACGTAGGGCTAAACCCTGCTTGCATATTCTAAGATAAAAATTATGAACGCAGAGTATACTGTATTTTACGGACTATAAGCGCATTTTTTCTTCAAAAAATTGTCTCCAAAATGCAGGTGCGTCCTATACTCGAAATTATTACATAAAAATATCTAGTGTTTGATTTAAAATTCCCTCCAGTTTTAAAAAGTGACCATATATTCGATGCCGCGGGAAACCTATATGTATCTGACAACATTGGATTCAACTGGCAGCAGTAGTGCACCGATGCGACAAACATGAGTGGCGGGGATTCACAAGCTTGCTAACACTGACTCCCTCCCATCCCGCCATCACAAACCCAGAACTCCGTCTAGCCTATGATGCATCATTGCAGTCTATGATGCCAGTGAACTTGAACAAATGGATTATGGATGAAACTCAACATGAATTCACACCGAAGGGAGCTTTAAAATGACATACAATCAAACAAGTGTGTCAGTGGATAAAAAAGTCATGGTCTAGAGTGAGAGAAGACATGAATGTTAAATCTTTCAAGAAGTGCGGCGTAAGTAACGCTTTCGATGCCAGTGAAGACCATCTTATATATGAAGATAACAACGATGACGAAGAAGAAAAAGATTTAGGGGTTTTAAAGTTCAGAACGGTTTTATAAACTAAGTTTTTTTTTTTAGTCTGGCTTTGCAATCTAATAATAATAATAATAATAATAATAATAATAATAATAATAATAATAATAATAATAATAATAATAATATAATAATGGTAAAATATTATTTAAAAATATGCTTAAAAATCAAGGTGCGCCTTATGGTCCATACAATACGGTAGTAGACCTACATTGAACTGGGATGGTTCAAATACTTTGCCTATTATACCTTTTATTTTTATATATTTTGAGATTTAGTGATTATATCATAATTTTCCGAATATGAACATTTATATTCCAAATAGTTTAATATTTTAACTTAATAGCATCCTCCCACGCATATCAGAATTTTATTTTTTTTTCTTTGTCCAATGCCACCAGATTGTCTTTACGGATGACTGCTTTTTTCTCCTGGCATTGGCCTAACTGAAACATACTTTTGAGGATGGGGAGCTTGGAAGGCGGAGATACGACACCTCGATGCTATGATATGTGATACATGATAATGAAGCATCAAGAAATACGTTAAACATTTAACTCAACTAGACCATCGGCGACCTCAAGAATAATCCTCTGGTTTGACCGGGAATCAAACCGGGATATGCCATAAACTTTAGTCAGAATCACTTAGCACAAGTCCATCAGAGTTGAGAATTTTATCTGAACTAAGTAAATAATAATAATAATAATAATAATAATAATAATAATAATAATAATAATAATAATAATTTTTTTTATTATTCCGGCTTTTACAATGAATATACATTTTTCCGGTACCCATGTTCACAGTTAACTACACATTTGATTCAACACATTTTTCCATTCTTGTCTGTTCATCCATATATCTTCTTCTATTTCCCATTCCCTCTTAGTTTCATTGATTCCCTGAATCCACGTAACATTTGGTCTACCCTTCTTTTTTCTTCCCTGTGGTTCCCAATCCATGATTATCTTATGTAGTCTTCCTTCTTCCATCCTTCTAATGTGTCCGTACCAATTTAATTGTTTCTTCTTTATAAAATCTAATATTGAATATTGTACCTGCATTTTTTCTTTTATATAGGTCTATGAATTTCTGATTTTATCCTTTCTGGATATTCTTGCAGCACGTCTCCAGTAGTCCATTTCAGTGGCGAGTAATTTTTTTTTTCATTTGTGCATTTAAGCCCACACATCAGCTCCATAGGTAATAATGCTTCTGATTATTGTATTAAAAATAGTTTTTTTTGTTTCTTTGAAGATATGTTTGTCCCATACTATTCCATTTAGGGCAGATATAGCATACTTTCCTATATTTATCCTGTTTCTTATCTCTGTTTCTTGTTTTCCATCTTTAGTAATTTTAATTCCCAAATACTTATATTCTTCTGTGTATTTAATAATAATAATAATAATAATAATAATAATAATAATAATAAATATTTTTCTTGCCATTAAAACTCAAACGATCTTAATTGGGTTCAAAACTTTAGAAAAATAACTAAATTTTACCTGGCAGAGTTAAAGCATTAAGGCCTTGTCTACTTCTCGACAAGGTTAGAAAAAAAAGTCAGTACATCTAGATTAGTCTTACATCTAACCCTTCGTCTCAAAAATGGGCGCGATATACCAAGACCACCAAAGTGTAGCATGGATGTTATAAAGTTAAAGTTGATATCCAACAAGTGGTGTCTGAAGGCTGATGAGAGGGGAATGTGGTATTGAAGACAATAAAGTATTCGTTAAAACTGACGACTGACGTTTGTCGGGTGAACTGTTTGTATTAATAAAGATGTTAGCAGGAACGCAAACATCTGCAGTAGTCAGCACAACGCAACGGAACCATGCACTTCGCAAGTTTCTTTACGTTTTTCGTACTACTATACACTTCTTCAGCTAAAAATCTTCAACCTCAGGTACGTGCGAAGCCATCTCTGGTACTTCTTCAACATCAGATTCTGCTAGACTTGATCCCATGATCGATTCTAGCACAAATTTAGTGAGGCGAAACTGGAGTAAATAGAACGTGGGGTTATCGGGTTCAAGCCTAATATTCAATAATGATAATGATGATAATAATTATGATAATAATAATAATGATAATAATAATGATAAAAATCATGATAAAAATAATGATGATGATAATAATAATAATAATAATAATAATAATAATAATAATAATAATAATAATAATAATAATGTTTATTGGGAATATTCCACAATGCAGTGTTTCTCCTTCAACCCAAAGTGATTTCTTGTCGGAGGTTTCTGTCTAGAGCATCTTCTTCTCTCAAATCTCTAGCTTCCATACTTCTCACACCATCTAGCCAACGTTATCTAGCTCTCCCTCCTCCACCCACCTTCTTCCATTAACTTTCCAATTAAGGATCTTCTTTTGAATTCTCTCTTCTTCCATTCTTGTGGGTGTCCAAACCATTTCAAACGTTATTCTTCTTTTTTTTTTAAATATTGTTTTCACCTCTTTAATCTCACCTCAATAATAATAATAATAACAATAACAATAATAATAATAATAATAACAACAACAATAACAATACTACTACTACTACTACTACTACTACTACTAATAATAATAATAATAATAATAAACAATATATCAGGTTCTGCTAGAATCAAACCTATGGTCAATTTTGGCACAAATCGAATTAGGGGAAAACTGCAGTAATTATAACATGGGATTATTGGATTCAAGCATAATATTTAATAATAATAACGATAATAATAATAATAATAATAATAATAATAATAATAATAATAATAATAATAATAATAATAATAATAATAATAATAATAATATACATACATCAGATTATCCAAGACTCAATCCCATGGTCTATTTTGTCACAAAATGAGTGAATTAATTAGAAGTAATTAGAATGTAATTAGAACTGAGGTGATTTGAATATGGGATTGTCAGAATAAACTCTAATATTTATTTAATAACAATACTAATGATGATAATATTGAATAAATAATATTAATAATGAAAATAATAATGGTAATAACGATAATAATAATAGTAATAATAATAATAATAATAATAATAATAATAATACCTTCATATTACGTAACATATTTAAGATTGTGTTTACAACTCAACCAAGTTATATCAAATTAAACATAATTTATCTTAAAATCAAATTACAATAAAAGTAAATAAATATTATACAATATGCCTAAATTATAGGCCTAATTACTATATAAAATGTTTATTTGGTCTACATTTAGCGAATTAAAGAAAACGTAGAGGATAGAATAATTTAAGAGAGAATAAAGTTACTATTTTGACACAGAATAATTATGAAAATGGCCGCGCAGACATAAACTCTCCATACATCCCTATCCTGAGCTAATGCTTTCCAATCATCCTCTGTATAATCTATTTCCTTCCCTTAAACCATGGTTAATTTTATTCTCCCACCTTATTTTTGGTCTACCAACTGGGCGTTTTCCTTCTGGTTTTCTTACAAGAAGCTTCCATGCACCTCTTTCATTCCTCATTCGTGTCATATGTCCTCCTGCCCATCGTAGTCTATGAGACTCAAGTGTTATTATATATGGCTTCCTATAAAGGTCATGTAGCTCACTGTGATGTAGTTTTCCCCATTCAACTGTCTGTTCTCTCTTTGATTCAAAAATGCTCCTAAGAAATTTATTCTTAAATACCCGTAATCTCCTTTCTACCCTTAAAGTCTATGTTTGTATCCACATAATGTAACTGGATGAATAACAGTTTTATATATTTTCAGTTTAACATTTTTTTAAGGAGTTGGGACGACAAGATTCCTTGTAATGTATAATGGCATACATTTCCAGAATTGAGCCCATGTTTAATTTGTTTGTGCGTATCATTCCTATTTGTTATTACTGTTCTTAGGTATTTGAATTTAGACACTTCTTCAAAATTTCCTTAATTAGACATTAGCTATCCATTTCCATTATATAATGTATTTCTATGTGTGACCGTATATTTAGTTTTATTGATGTTTACTTCCAGCCCCATTTCCTTAGTGTTACTCAATAGTGTGTGCGTATCGGTCCCTAGTATCCCCTCGCCGTCGCCCAATAGTACTACACCATCAGCATAAACTAACAGCTTATCAATACCATTGTGTTATAGGCCTTCTTCATCCTCCAAATATTTGATGACATGCTCTAGTACAAAATTGGATAGTAGAGAAGATTGTGCATCTTCTTGCTTTAGCCTATTGTGAATCTCAAGAGTATCAGAAAACTGTTCGTCTACACGCACCCAAATCTTTGTGCCATTTAGACACATTCGTATAAGTCTAACTAGCTTTTTTATTGAACAACTTAGTAGTTTAAATTCTATTTAAGTTAAATTGAAACTACTAACTAGAGCCCGAATTTATACGCGAAATGCACCTTTTGTTTTGCGCATTAAAAAGTATGCGGAAATAATTTTCATGTTAAGTGTCCCCTTCACAGACAATTTGAGCGGTATTTGACAACGCATAGAAATGCATATTCCGGGGGGAAAATGCTTATTTCAGATTTTAATGCATAAATCCAAATTTTACTCCTAAATGTGGTATTAAATTATAATTTTCCCTTCAGCTAATTACTAGTAATTAATTAATTTTTAAATTAATAAAGTATCTGCAATCAATTGGGTATAAGCATAATGTGTATATTTACATTTGTGTTGTATGAGGGGAATACCCTGGGCCTTGACAAATAATATTACGGTATTGCTAAAATCGCATTTGACAAGTTTAGTAAAGTGTTAAATAAAAATCCTGGCTACAATAGAATTTGTCATATTAGGAAAAAACTTTATGGTGATAGTGAAAAAACTGCAACCGAAGAGGGATTCACTGAAGAACTGTAGTGTTTTTCACATGCACCTGTGATATGTGATTAGAAAGGACATTTTCATTATATAAAAACTTCTTCACTTGGAGACGAAGGAGCTTCACATATGAAAACCTTTCTCATCTACTGTAACAACCAGGAATAAGCTAAAATTCTCCATAAAGCAAATTTATTTGATTTTATTACAATCTGTTTTTCCATTTCCTTCTGGCTTTTTTTCGTGTTGAGACTTGAAAGTAGTTTTGAAGTTCCTTAGGACAGGTTACTGGCGTGACGCTAAGTAGTCCAGTGGTAGGGCTGCTACCTTTTAGTCTCTGGACAGACATTAGGATACCGCATTTACTCAGTACCTGATGGAACGGTTAAACCGCCGTGACTCGGTCCTCAGAGCCTCGTTTGTGAAAACGGATAGGGAAGAATATCAGAAAATAGAAAATTAAACACCCTATTGTTTGCAGATGACCAAATAATAATAGCAAATTCCGAAGATAATCTACAGAAAGGTCTGTATGAACTTAACAAAATTACAGAAGAATATGGATTAAAGATATCTACAGAAAAGACAAAAATTATGGCATTTCAAGGTGTAGATCCTGTCAGAAGTAAAATTGTACTGGACAATAAAATTTTGGAGCAGGTGAATAATTTTACATATCTAGGATGCAATATCTCATATGAAGAAGAAAAGGATGTAAATGCAAAAATATCTCAATTTTTAAGAATTTTAGGGTTAATAAATTCTATCTTCAAGCCACAGTTAGTCCAAAAGCATTAAAGACTGAAAGTGTATAAAACACTGGCTCTTCCAACTCTTTTGTATGGTAGCGAAGTATGGACGTTGAAATAGAAGGATATACAGAGACTTAGATCTGCTGAAATGAGATATCTTCGGAGGACTGCAGGATACACACTACTAGATCACAAAAAAATGAAGACATCTTAGAAGAATTACACATGGAATCTTTAGAAAACAAAATTTCTGATTATAAGTCAAGATGGATGCAACATGTTCATCGAATGGAAGATCACAGAATACCCAAACAAATGTTAAGATATCAACCTGCAGGAAGAAGAAGACCAGGACATCCACTCAAAAGACTTCTGGATGGTGTTTCTCTTGAGGCCGAAACAGGTCAACAAATGGCCTAAATTCGTGAATGTACTATGATGATGATGATGATGTTTTTCCATATTTAGGGTGCATATTTTCTACATTTTTCATGCATATTTGCATACATGTTTGGTACTTTATTTTGCATACAAATCCGGGCTCTACTAATAACCTTCAAAATTATAAATAGAAAAGCTTTTTTAAGTCTTAAAACTCTTATAGTCGCTTCCCATCTCCTACAGAATTGCAATCTGTTATCATTTTTTAAAAATATAAGACCCATTCTAGTACAAGAGAGTTTTATCTCCTCAAAATATTTACTATATTTCACCTCATATTATGTTTACATACTTAAAACGTGTAATTCTACATAAATGCCATTCTTTATTGTTTTAATAAATGATTATCCCATATTTTCAGATGTACAGTCTGCATGTGCAGTCTGATTTATAAATAGAAAAGCTTTTTTAAGTCTTAAAACTCTTATAGTAGTTTCCCTACTCCTACAGAATTGCAATCTGTTATTTTTTAATACAATACTCATTCTAGTAGAAGAGAGTTTTATCTCCTTATAAGATTTACAATCTTTCACCAAATATTACGTTTACATGCTTAAAATGTGTAATTCTACATAAATGCCACTCTGTATTATTTTAATAACTGATTATCCCATATTTTCAGATGTACAGTCTGCATGTGCATTCTGATATTAGATACAGGTTTGCTCATACACTGGTAAGCAGCAGTTTTGCAAACCCAGCAAATAGTTCACGCGAAGCAAGTTTCAGCGTGGTTCTACCTGATACTGCATTCATATCAGCATTTCTCATGTAAGTATATTCACATCTTTAAATGAACCCAATCTTTTTAAACGAGTTTAGGCCGAAAAATTGTAAATTGAAGAAAATTAGGGACAACTGCTCGATGTGACTATAATTAAAAATAGCATTGAAATTGCTTTTATTTTTTTATTTATTAAACAGGTTTGAATGTATACAGCATCTTCCTGTGTCCAATAGTTTTGATTCTATTCCTACATTCATCAGTCATCACTATTTTCCAGTCACCATCTCGCAGTCCCCTCTCCTTCATCAAATTAATAATTCTCTCTATCCATGTCTTAAAATGTTTGACTTTTTTTTTTACTTTAAAATTTTACTGTAATGTTTTCTCCCTCTTCTTTTCTTCCTATTTGGAACTCAATCCAAACTCCCAACTGGCTATCTGTCTTTAATCATCCTCTGCACATGTCCAAACCATTGTAATTGTTTATTTCCCACAAAGTGGATAATTGTTTCGTAAAAGTTAATTTTTTTCGCGGATAATACTGTTTCTGATATTGTCTAATTTACAGCATCGTGCAAACCTTCTTAAAATCAGGTTCTGTAGAATATAATTTTGATTTTAGTAGGCTCAATTCTGGAAATGCATGCTATTATGCATTGCAGAGACTTTTGATGTCCCAACTCCTTTCAAAAAAACGTTAAGCTGAAAATATATAAAACTATTATTCTACCAGTTATATTATATGGGTGCGAAACATGGACTCTTACTTTAAGGGAGGAAAGGAGATTACGAGTATTTGAGAATAAAGTTCTTAGGAAAATTTTTGGACCAAAGAGAGATGAACAGACAGGTGAATGGAGAAGACTACATAACAATGAACTACATGGTCTTTATAGGAAGCCAGATATAATAAGAACAGTTAAGTCCCGTAGACTGCGATGGGCAGGACATGTTGCGCGTATGGGGAATGAAAGACGTGCATGGAAACTTCTTGCAGGAAAGCCAGAAGGAAAACGCCCAGTTGGTAGACCAAGAATGAGGTGGGAGAACAACATTAACTATGATTTGAGGGAAGTAGATTATACAGGGAATGATTGGAAAGCATTAGCTCAGGATAGGGATGTATGGAGAGCTTATGTCCGTGCGGCCATGAACCTACGGGTTCGATAGTGCCAGTGAGTAAGTAAGTAAGTTTGGCATTCATAGTCCACGTTTCTGCAACATAGTTCATTAAACTTCTAACTATTGATTTATAAATATGCATTTTAGTTTCTTTGAATATCAGTTTCTTTCATCACAAAATTTCATTGAACATTACCAATGCATATAGACCTTTAACTATTATTTTTGTTGTTTCCAAATCAATGTTTCCATGTTCATTTATTTCAACTCCCAAACATTCAATTTTGTTACAAATATTAATAGTACCTTTGGAATCTCCTAATGTCAAATTTTCTCCACCATCACCAGTTTTCATATATTGAGCTTTATTTATATTATTTTTTTATTCCCCACTTTTCATATTCTTCCATTCATTTCCTGATCATATATTCCCTGGCTTTCTCACTTATTTGGTAAAACTATTTACACAGAATATAACATTTAAATAACAATAAAATTGACTCTATTGTTGTAAATGCCCAAATTATACCACTTTAGGCCACTGAAATTACAGTTTGAACACACTAAACACATTTTTATTTCCAAGCATCAATATTAATTCGTCCACCGCTGTGGTCTCGAGGTAGCGTGCTGCCTTGTTCGATCCCCGGTATAGTTTTTCTTGGTGAGATTTTTTTCGGGGTTTTTCCTCACCTGTAAGACAAATGTCAGGGAAACTTTAAAGACCAAACGGTCCACGAAATCATATGGCCATCATCATCATCCTTCACCGGTGTGGAAAGCAACGGGAAGCTACCACACCTACAATTCCCTAGTAAAGCTGCAAAGCATAGCATGAAAATGCTATGATTGCAGTGAAAGACCTGCCCTCTGGCAGAATTACTATGGATGGATGGAATATTAATTCTTGATTAAAAAAAACGTTCTCTCTTCCATCCTTTCGTAAACATTTTAATCAATGAAAAGCTTGCTCTCAACGAGACATATTAAAAATGTAGTACAGTATTCTAATTAACGAATCGAAACTTTTCTGACTTTAAAAATATTTCAAAGAATATTAATGTAATTTTTCGTTTTAAAGCAGAATGGATGTTTATTTTGTAATATGTAACACTTAATTGGCGAGATTAATTTCTCGTGCTAGTTATTTAAATGTACCGGACCGCAATGAAAACAAAGTAATGTACAACTGCAATCCTTTTGCTGCATATTGTGTATTCCCGCGCCGTAACCTAGCGGCTTAATACATCATGCCTTGTGTAGAGCAATGGGTCTTATTCTGCTCGGATCCTTGTGGGGGAAGACATTTTCTCATGAAATTTTGGTCAGTATAGGACCAGTGCCACCCAGCGTCGTGAGGATTTTTTTTTGGTAGCTACAATAAGTAACAATTCCTGGTCGAGAAAACAAAGCATAACCGCTGGGGACACGACATGCTGCAAATATGTCTCCCCTATACAAGCTGGATGATCTTCCAACTCTACAATTAAAACACATGAGACCAGCACGCGGCTATTAGGCCAAGGACTTTCTAAGCCTATCGCGCCATGGAGTTCAGGTTATTGTTGAAATTCGACACAAATTTAGGTAATTTATAACTCAATCGTTTTTCTGTTTTATTAAAACTATTAAATAACGAAGTAAAATACTAAAATAAATAAATACCTTCTCAAGTGCCGTCGTCCTCAACTATTTATTCATCTTAGTATTTCACTTCATGGCTATTTACCTCAACGGAATTTTAGTATGAGTTTTATTCTTCTTCCTTTCCAGGATTAGATCAATGTGACCTATTCCGGTCTTAAGACCATCTTTTCTTGGCAGTCCCAATGATCTTTTTCCATGTGGTTTATAGCTGTTGATCGTTTTGGGTAATCTTGTATTGTTCATTCTGTCTAATGTTCCTTCCATCGGTATTTGTGCTCTTCCAGTTTATCAAGTATTGAAAATATATCCAGTTCATATCTTATTGCTTCATTATGTAACCTACCCATGAGTGTAAATTCTTTTACGGATCTTAAAAATTTCATTTCAGTGGCTTGAATGTATGAGATATCTATTTTTTAATACCCAAGATTCAGATCTATACAAAAGAACAGGAATAGTCATAATCTTAGAAAACCTAAGCTGAATTTCTCTTTGATTCTTTCGGAGGATTCTTTAATAATAATAATAATAATAATAATAATAATAATAATAATAATAATAATGTTTTATTTATTCCAACAGAGTTAAGGCCATAAGGCCTTCTCTACCACTCAACCAGCACAAATGCAAATAAATATTTGATAAATATAGATATACACTATAGTAATTATAAACAGTTAAAGATACATTAAATGTAGCAATGTAAATTTCATGTATACAAACAACATTTTATACGATAATAACAATAATTATACTTACGATTATAATAATAAAATAATATAATAATAATAATATATAATAATAATAATAATAATAATATAAATATGATGAATTATACGAAAAACACCAATTAATATATATAACGGGCTTTCAATATAAACCCGGACCGGCCTCACGGGGTTTCACCCGTCAGGCAGCGCTCTCTCCTCGTCCGCATTTCACTCTGCCAGCCGCTCGTCCTTGAACTAGTCAGTTTACTATCGTTCGACAAGATGAGACGTCAGCTGACATTAGAGCAGCGCATTTACGTGTGTAAATGTTATTATAAATACGAATCAGCTCGTCGCGTTCGCGAGGAAACTTAATCGCAACTTCCCTGGACAATTACCTCCTTCCAGATCGACAATCCACGATCTTGTGACTAAATTTGAGACCACTGGTTCAGTACAAAATAAGAAACACACGCGAAGGCATACGGTTCTCCCAACGAAGAAAAATTAGACGAAATTGGCGAAAATTTGTGGGGTAGCCTGAAAGACAAAGTGTACAAAACAAATCCGCACATATTGGAATAACTGAAGAACAACATAAGAAATGAAATCAGAAACTTGACAGTGCCCGAACTACAGCGTGTCAATCTAAACGTGTTTACTCGGTATAATGCCTGTTTAACTGCGGGAGGACAACATTACCAGCATTTTCTATAAGGTAAGAAACAGTTCAAGGACGGGTGGCAGGCAGGGTTAATTGCGGGAGGAAGAGACAGCACTGCGTGCTGGGTGAAACTCCGTGAGGCCGGTCCGGTTTTATATTGGAAGCCCGGTAGCTTACACCAGGTGTTGATGAAGTCGAGGTTAGAACAAATAAAAATTCAGATTTCTTTTAAAAGATGCCAATGTCCGGCAGCCCCTTATTTCTTGTGGTAAGGAATTCCAGTTGTGAGAAGTGAAGATAGTATCTGACATGGAATGATGTGATGTCCTATGTTGCGGTATATTAAGCAAAATGCTATGTTGTGATCTTACGTTTAAGTTATGGTTTGAGGATAGATACTGGAAACGAGATGATAAATAATTGGGAATTGAGGTATGTAGGATCTTAAATAAGAGAATTAGACAGTGGGATTTTCTTCTCTCTTTTAGATGTAGACATGACAATTCGTGGAATAATGGAGAAATGTAGTCGTATTTTCGAACATTAAATATGAATCTGATACACATATTATGGACACGCTGCAGTTTGTCCAACAATCCGTCACATATGTCAGTTGGTAGAACGTCACAATAGTCAAAATGTGGCATCACTGAGGTCTTCTTCTTCTTCTACTACAAAGTTTAGTCTTTGCAGCCTGTTCCGGCGAAGTTAAAAGTGGAGTCCATCTTCTACGTGGTCGGCCAACATCTCTTGTTCCTCTGGGATTATACAGGAAAGTTCTTTTTGGTATTCTTTCGTTGTTCATTCTCATTAAGTGTTCTGTCCATTTCTTATTATTTTCGCTGATTTTATCTTCAATTTTATACATATTTAATTCTTCTCGTATAGTTTCATTCCTTATTCTATCCGCTCTTGTGCATCCTTTCACATTACGTAAAAACAGCATTCCCGCAGTCTGTATCCTGCTTTTATCCCTTGATTTCATTATCCAATTTTCACTTCCATACAACAACAAAGGAACAGCCATTGTTTTATATAATTTAAGTTCCGTATCTTTCCTTGTTTTCCGACCTAAGGTTCTGTTTACGGTTCCACAAATAGCCTGAAATTTATTTACTTTATTTTCTATATCTTTATTTTCTCTATAAGTTATATCACATCCTAAATATTGGAAATGTGATACTTGTTATATTATTTTGTTATCCAGTACAATTTTTGACCTAATTCCATATTTACCAATAAACGCCATTACTTTTGACTTATTTATTGATATTTTACAATTATATCTATTGGCTATTAATTTAAATTTATATGCTAACATTTGGAGCTCATTTTCAGATTCTGCTAAAAGTACAACATCGTCAGCGAATAATAAAGCATTTATTTTATATTTATTATCAATTAATATTCCTTTATTAGTTAAAACCTTCTTCCATTCATTTAGGATATCGTCCATATAAATATCACTGAGGTTTGGATTAAAATTCTTTTAAGAGCTGTAGGAAGAACATTTTTAAGACGCTTTAGCGAATGCATTATGGAGATCCTTTTAGGTGTTTGTTTTATTTGGACATGCCAATTTAAATTAGAATCCAAGTAATGTCCCAAGTTTTAACGACGTCGGTATAAGGAATTTGTTCGTTATCTAATATGACAGCCGGCATATTGCATTGTTTACTTCTTCTTATGTTGCCGCACATCATTTGATATCGGTTTCATTTATTGTGTATATCCCAATCACAGCTATTATGTTATATCTGAACTAAGATAGTTACAGTATGCTATCAGTTTTATTATTTCATTACTAATTATTGAATTTTACTAATATTGATATTAATTAAACTGAAGCAATGTATCTTACAAGATAAATTACAATTTAGGTACTAACATGGATACATAAACATACCACATTACATACACTGTACTACCAAGACTTAAAGGACAAACATTTGCCTCCATTGTAAAAAAAAGTTGAAAAAATTAATTATTATTTCTTATTGAGTTATAAATTTAATTAATTGGAAGTGATTATATGCTATAGAATTTATTGCTCTTTGTTAGGATCAATCAAAAGATTTTCAAATTTTAGATTAAAAATATTAATACATACAAATTTTCACTTCAAATGATCTATAATACAGCTAATATTAGACAAAATAATTAATTTAGACTCACCTACCACTGGTGATGCACAGGCAACAGGAGTGTGCTGTAAAAGAAAATAATATAATTTCCGTATAAATAGGTTACTAACAGCATGTCATAGCATAGTTGGAGAAGGCAACATGTTACAAGTTGGAAGGTCACACTGGCCTAATTATTTTGATGGCACAACGCTCTGGGATTAACACAGTCTCCGACTGAAATGGTTACTATACGGAAGTATTTTTAGGAGCTATGTAACTCATGCCCCAAATGGGAGTCAATGACCAATCACATTTCAATGAATTTTGATTTACAATCAATCACAGTCGTTTTTCACCTCGATTTTATCAGTTTAATTTTATCACATTAAAATCAAGCCCCTCCTTTTTAACATTCTAAATAGGTCAGGGCATTATTTTGCAGTGACTGACTCTCTAAGAAATACGGCTACCAGATTGCGTGTATATATATACACACACATATATATTGCACGAATGTAAACATATACTGTTTGCGGGATATAATAGAAACACATCCGTAGTAAGTGATTATAACACAATAAAAAGAAACCACTGTTTGAACATTCTTAAACGTATTATTTCCCAGGTATATACGTTCAAGAAAAATATAATTTACATCATAGGATATCAGAAATTAATTAATAACCTATAATGTTGGTTATATACAGTTTGATGTGTTTAATGTTTTCTCCATTAGGGTGTATTCTTACAATGTTGCGATCCTTTGGCAATAAATAATATATGGTTGCAGTGATGAACAAATGAAGCATAACAAACGTTTCTCATTTGTTTTCAAACATCGCCGTTTACATTAAATATATAAATATTTTAAAATAACTATATTTAAATAGTCCATCGCTGTGGTCTCGAGGTAGCGTGCTGCCTTGTCACGCAGCGGACCCGGGTTCGATCCCCGGTCGGGGCAGTCTTTCTGCATGAGGTTTTTATCAGGGTTTTTCCTCACCTGTAAGACAAATGTCAGGAAAACTTTAAGGCTCAAACGGTCCCCGAAATCATATGGCCATCACCATCATCCTTATCATAATCATCATCATCCATCAAACGTGTGCAAAGCAACGGGAAGCTACCACACCTACAATTCCCTAGTAAAGGTGCAAGCATAGCATAAAAATGCTATGAATGCAGTGAAGGCCTACCTTCGGGCAGAATTACTATGGATGGATATTTAAATAATGATTTGTGAGTAAAGAGTTTAATTTTACTCGATAAATAGTCCTAACAAATACCACTCTTGATTTCCTCACTTCGTGAGTCGTGAATTTATCGATAATTTGGAAATCACTCGTGTCATTACTTATGAATAAAGTGATTTTATAGAAAGGTGGGAGTATTGACCTCCTACTAAACTAAAGCCCTCTTCCGTCTTGTAATGGAATAATTTTGTCTTCTTAAATATTTGGAAATGCAGGTAAACAATATGAGTAGGACCTATATCAGTTACATGTACAAAAGTTAACACTAAATTGCTATGCGAAATAAGAATAAAAATAGAAGCATTATTATGAATTTAGAATTATAAGAACATGAATTTTGATAAAGGAATATTTGATTTAACCTTTAAATTATAGCAGGAGATTTAGAAGTAAACTTATATTAAAATATGATAATATAATACACTAAAATATTTAATACAACTTTTCAACATAAGTTCTAAATATTTCTTGTATATATTTTTGTTTGTTTGTTGGATAAATATAGCATCCCAATGACTAAAATAATTCTTAAACATATCTTACAGATAAGGATCTAAATAATCTAATATAATAAATAATAGTTTAAAAAACTAAAACAACACGCTTTATTAGAAAACCGAACTAAAAATGAAAAATAATTTTAATTTCAAACGCGCTTGGGATAAAATTAAAGTGGTCAACAAAAAAATAATCTCCAACACATCATGAATAAAACTAGAGTTATGGAAAAAAAATAATTTTAACAGCAAAAACGTGGGGTGCTCTATATCAATTAATATATTTGATAATAAACAGATATTGGTAAAAGTAAAGTCTCTAAGAAGAAAATGTAAAAACCATAAAAAGCACCCCACGCTTTTGATGGTAAAATTATTTTTTTGTAGATAACTCTAGTTTTATTCCAGATGTGTTGGAAATTATTTTTTTTGTTGACCACTTTAATTTTATCCCAAGTGTGTTGGAAATTAAAATTATTTTTCATTTTTTTTAGTTCGGTTTTCTAATAAAGCGTGTTGTTTTAGTGATTTTAAACTATTATTTATTTATTTTATTTTAGTTTGGTTTTCTAATAAAGCGTGTTGTTATATATATATATATATTGACTTAGGCTTTCGCGGCCGGAGTTACTATGATGATCTTGCAGAAGATTTCCGGGCTGTTGGCCGTGGTCTTGAGACTTGTAGTTCCACAACGTTTCGCCAGAGACTGCGTCCGGCATCCTCAAGAGTTTTCTTGAGCCAACAGCCCGGAAATCTTCTGCAAGATCATCGTGTTGTTTTAGTTTTTTTAAACTATTATTTATTTTTTTAATTTTTAGTTTGATTGTCATAAACCGGAATCCCATGAAAATTTAATTGCTTACGATATTTTTAGTGTCTAGGCACGAATATAATTACATATTTTTAAAATTATCTAACATTATTATAATATTTTTGAATATTTTAATATAAATAAATAGTTATCCTCATATTTTTTGGATAAATTACAATGTGGTAAGTTTACAACATTGTCATTCATATTTTACAGAATAAGATTAAAATGTAAATATATTTAAATTCAATACTATTGTAGTATGAGCTAAAAGTAATACTCTCTTAAAAAAATCCTCCGGGCCGGATTTGAACCAGTGACCTACACAACGATGGACTAAAAAGTCGGTAAGTCCGCAACCTATTATACCGGTCTTTATTTTTTTTGATGTCCTGATGATCTGGCCAGGATCTTAGAAAACAATTATGAAATTATTGTATTGTCATTGGTCCTTTACAAGTATACAAAGTTTCAAGACGATCCAATGTTTTTAAGTGGGTGAAAATCGCGTTGAAAGATTTAGTTACATAGAAACAGGTCAAGCTAATATAAAGCGTGTAAAAATAAAAATAAGTCGAATTAAATAAAAGTAACTCGAATTAAAGCTAATCAGATGAAGATAATTAGGGAAAATGAAAATATTAGATACAGTCCACCGCTTTACTCGGAGTGACGTCATTCCCTTCGTACCCAGTGGACCCGGGTTCGATTCCCCATAGGGAAAATTTTCGTAGGTAACTTTTTTTAGTTTTTTTTTCTCATCTGAAAAACAGATGTCAGGAACCCTTTTGGGTCAAATGATCTCCGTACATCTTCTGGTCATCATAATAATTCATGTCATATTCGTCTTGTTTAGTTTGAATGCGTCTTAAAAGTTCGTTTTGTCTTGGAGGTGGCCCAGACTTTGAACTGATCACTAATCCGGGGAGGTCCTTTATGTCTTTGTGTGTAAAAAAATAAGTTTCAAATCATCTCTCGACAGACCATGTCCCTGTAAGGCACGCGTGGCGTAACGCACGTAAAATTACCGTACCTACAAGGAAGAGGTTAAATAGAATTATTAGAAGGAAAGAGAAAAAATATATTTTTTTCTTTTCTATAGGATTATGCTTGTTTATTTACACACACTATGTCAATGATGATTATATCTCATTCCATCTCTTGAGGGGTCTGCCCACTTCTCTTTTTCCTCTAGGACGTAGGTTCTTCGCTGCTTTAATAATCCTCGTATCGTCAACTCTGTCCACGTGTGAGTTCCATTCCTTTTAACTTGTTGTAATAAATGTCTCAACATCCATGATATTGCATTCCTTCCTCACATCCTGGTTCCTAACTCTGTCAAGTCTTGTTTTGTTTATTATGGCTCTTAAAGTATTCATTTCTGCAGTTCTCATGAGTTGTTTCGTTTGGCTGGTATCTGCACTTGTATCCGCACCATATGCCATTATTATTGGTCATTCATACATTTTATAAACTTTTACTTTACTTTCTGCATATTAAAAACACCTGTACGGGATTCTTGACCGTGTCTTGTAGTAATGTCTTCTCGACGTTTCATCGCCTTCTGTGGGTGACATCTTCAGGAGATTTTGCTTGTGTAGATTTTCGTAGTAACTGTTGATTAGTTGTTAACTTGTGATTTTACCGTAAATATGATTCTTAGTAAATCATTTCTAATTGGTTGAGCTAATCATAGAGTAGCTCGCCTATTTGCTGTTGTCATGGTATGTTGTCATGACTTACTATATTTGTCAATAAAGGTTTTATTTGACACTTTTCTAGGGCAGGATACCATGTTTTATTAATTGCCAAACCTTCATATTTTCTATTAAAGTGTTATTTATGTTTCCCTATCTCAATAGCGTCTCTGTTCAATCGAGTGTAATGATGTACGGTATTACATACAACCTGAGTGTCATTAAATAAAATCATATGATTAGTTTCATTATGAAAATGTCCAGCTGCAGCAGATTTATCTAATTAACCATGTTGACAGTGTCTTATGTGTTCTTTGGTCCTGGTATTAACTGATCGTTTTGTAGTACCCAATATAAAATTTCCACAACTGCATGGGATACGATATACAGCACCGAACAGTTTAGAATCTCTAATATCTTTGGTAGATCTAAAATACTCCTAAAGTATTTTAGTAGGTCTATATAGGGTTTTAATTTGATGTTTTTGAAAGAGTTTACCTATACGAACTGTAACTTTATACGAGTAGATATAAGGCAAAAATATTAACTGAATATATTCAATCAACACCTAACCTTGAGTTTCAAGCTTTGTAATAGTTGCAGGTGTATGGGAAAAATAAGTGCTAATCACAGCTATGTTTTTTTTTTTTAAATACTGGAATCGTTAAACGCTTCCTTGCACTGCAAACTGCTAAAGCCTCTGCACTATCGAAATTGTTTACTACATTTTTAATGGCCTCGATATGTTCACTGTAAAAGACAAAGATTTTTCAAATGTTGCAAATATACCGCGAAAATATGCTAGTTTTTAGTTAAAATATGCAATAGGAGGTGAGAAAGGTCTAAATATGCAAATGCAACATGGAAATGCATATAATTCGGCCTCTACTAATTATGAAAGAAGGGTACTTATATGCATATTAAAATATAGGCTTTGTCATCTTGTTTATTAATGGCAAGATGATAATAATAATAGCTTTATTTTAATAATAGCTTTATTTTACCTGGCAGAGTTAAGGCCTTAAGGCCTTGTCTACCACTCAACCAAGATCAAAATGAAGTTAGAAAGAAAATAATATTAAACAAAAAAAAAGGCTGAGATATTATGAAATGGTGTCAAAGAGTATATTAAGACTGATTTTTATTAACGTTAGAATAATATAAACTTCACTAAGGGACTGAGTACAGATTCGATTCCCAGACAAGTTAAATTTTCAGGTAAGAACTGTAAGAAAAATGCCAGGTAATTTAACAACTTCCCTAAAAAACACAAAGCTCTTAATTATCATTAATAATATTCATAAAACCTATGTAAAAACAACAAAGGCATCTAGTTCGGGAAGAGGTTTGTTAAAAAAAGCATACAACGTTTCATTCGATTAAATTAGTTTAATCTCTCGCCATTAAAGCCGGATATTTACTCATACCCTAATAATCATAAGGGATTATTTAATTTTAATATAAAGATTACAGCTTTATAAGGTTCTTGCAAGACCAGTATTAAGGTATGGTAGTGAAGCATGGACAATGTGAAGAAGATATGAAAGCCGAATAACAGCAAATGAGATGCGATATATGGGCGAACAGCAGGCTACACAAAGTGGGACCATAAAATAAATGAGGAAATTATGGTAGAGTTGAATGTAGAACCCATTCTCCATCATAAGTAAAAAAAAAAAACTACCAGAACAACTGGAAATCCACACAGAATTCCGAAAGTCATGCTTCATTACTACTCCTAAGGCAAAAGATCGCTGGGACGTCCTAAAAGCGCTGGATGGAAAATTCCTCTTTGGGACCATAAGAGGCCACACGGCCTAATACTTGCATGGGTGATGATGATACATATTTTAATTTTATAGTGATTGGGTAATCGGGAAATGACACAATTTTTGAGGTTGGTAGCATTGATATGTCCCGAGCGAAAAGAGACAAATAAATACATTAGCTGGAGAAAAAGTGTCTATGATATCAAAAGTTACTAAAGTCATGATATCATGCTAGGTATGATCCATTGTGAGCGGAATATCAACTCTTTGTAGATTACAGTGTTGTTGGCGGGGGGGGGGGTTACACATTTCTGTAATCAGCACCTCAAACATATTCATACAAAACAAAATGTATTTGCAATTGCGATCGTAAGCTCACGATATAGACTACTCAAAAGATAATAGGCCTAACATAAATTACATTTATTTAAAAACAATACTTTTTAATTATAATGTTCGTGACCAGGTGGTAAACCTCTCTTACATCCTCTCCTGATGACAAAGAATATGACTCCGATTTGACACGTCGCATATTTTACTGATATAATTTTTTGTTCCTAAGTTATAACAATTACAAACGACGCGACGCGACAAAAATTGTACCCTGGTCACAACAGGAATTGTTAATTTCATGCGACTGTTATTGTAACACAGTTGCTATGAAACTGCACAATTAAATTTAAATTAAGTTATTTCTGATTACATGTATGAATATTCTCTAAATTCTGCGCAAATAAAATTCAATCAGAAAGAATGAAAAGGATAAATTCTACAGACTTGAGTTAAAACAGATTTATTACAATAATTGAGCTTAAAGAAAGTAGACCATACATGTTATTTAGTCAACGAACTGAGAATGATATAAATATAGTAGTAAACTAATACAATTAAAAATTATTTGTCACAAATAAGTGAGTGTAGAGAATGTACGGAGCCCTGATATACATTTGCATCATAAAACGGTATTGTAAACTCCTAGATTAAACAACTGCTATGAAAACTGTGGACAATGAAATTATATAAAAATAAATTCCAGGAAGTTACATAAAAAATTAATATAATCAAAAATAGAAAATACCAACGATAAATATGCACAAAACTGACTGCCTTAAGTTATAAATAATTTGTTACAGTAAATGAGAATACAGTAGGTAATGGGTGACTAAATTACTGAAATAAACAAATGAATATTAAACTGTGGACAATGATGAAAAATCAAATTTTAGCAAGCTACACAATTATAAAGTGAACTTCATCAACAAGGAAAAACTGTGTTTAAGTACAGAAAGAAACTAAGTGAAAAAGACTAATTAAAGAAATCCTAAACAAACATTTGACCAAAAATGAAGCTCTAAATTATAATTAAAACAATACAAATTAAAGCACAAGGAATACAGGAGATTAATTATGTTATTCAGTACCACAGCAATCCAAAGTAAAATAAAAAATAATTATATTAATGTCGCTCTGAATAATGAGGGAGCAATTATACGGGGGAAAAGAGATGAAATAGTCCTAGAGAGAACCATATCGAGATCGTCGAACCCAAAACAGTCATCTACAATACACGCCTCCAACATTCGAGAGAGCAACTTGAAGCATATTAAGAGCATCCGCAGTAAAATAGAGGAGAAAAACATACCATAACATTCGCTACCCAGACAGCAATTTGCATAATATCAGACCCTTCATGAGACAAGATTCCACAAAATCACACAGCATTTTCCCCGACTCCCGAGGGAGAAACTTGAAGAAACTCGAGATCCTCCAGTGGAAGAAGAGGCGAAAACATCCCACAACATTTTCCCCGACTCCCGAGGGAGAAACAAGAATAATATCGGGATCCTCCAGTGGGAGAAGAGGCGAAAACATCCCACAACATTTTCCCCGACTCCCGAGGGAGAAACAAGAATAATATCGGGATCATCCAGTGGAAGAAGAGGCGAAAAGATCCCACAACATTTTCCCCGACTCCCGAGGGAGAAACAAGAATAATATCGGGATCCTCCAGTGGGAGAAGAGGCGAAAACATCCCACAACATTTTCCCCGACTCCCGAGGGAGAAACAAGAATAATATCGGGATCCTCCAGTGGGAGAAGAGGCGAAAACATCCCACAACATTTTCCCCGACTCCCGAGGGAGAAACAAGAATAATATCGGGATCCTCCAGTGGGAGAAGAGGCGAAAAGATCCCACAACATTTTCCCCGACTCCCGAGGGAGAAACAAGAATAATATCGGGATCCTCCAGTGGGAGAAGAGGCGAAAACATCCCACAACATTTTCCCCGACTCCCGAGGGAGAAACAAGAATAATATCGGGATCCTCCAGTGGGAGAAGAGGCGAAAACATCCCACAACATTTTCCCCGACTCCCGAGGGAGAAACAAGAATAATATCGGGATCCTCCAGTGGGAGAAGAGGCGAAAACATCCCACAACATTTTTCCCGACTCCCGAGGGAGAAACAAGAATAATATCGGGACCCTCCAGTGCGAGAAGAGGCGAAAACATCCCACAACATTTTCCCCGACTCCCGAGGGAGAAACAAGAATAATATCGGGATCCTCCAGTGGGAGAAGAGGCGAAAACATCTCACAACATTTTCCCCGACTCCCGAGGGAGAGAAACAAGAATAATATCGGGATCCTCCAGTGGGAGAAGAGGCGAAAACATCCCACAACATTTTCCCCGACTCCCGAGGGAGAAACAAGAATAATATCGGGATCCTCCAGTGGGAGAAGAGGCGAAAACATCCCACAACATTTTCCCCGACTCCCGAGGGAGAAACAAGAATAATATCGGGATCCTCCAGTGGGAGAAGAGGCGAAAAGATCCCACAACATTTTCCCCGACTCCCGAGGGAGAAACAAGAATAATATCGGGATCCTCCAGTGGGAGAAGAGGCGAAAACATCCCACAACATTTTCCCCGACTCCCGAGGGAGAAACAAGAATAATATCGGGATCCTCCAGTGGGAGAAGAGGCGAAAACATCCCACAACATTTTCCCCGACTCCCGAGGGAGAAACAAGAATAATATCGGGATCCTCCAGTGGGAGAAGAGGCGAAAACATCCCACAACATTTTCCCCGACTCCCGAGGGAGAAACAAGAATAATATCGGGATCCTCCAGTGGGAGAAGAGGCGAAAACATCCCACAACATTTTCCCCGACTCCCGAGGGAGAAACAAGAATAATATCGGGATCCTCCAGTGGGAGAAGAGGCGAAAACATCCCACAACATTTTCCCCGACTCCCGAGGGAGAAACAAGAATAATATCGGGATCCTCCAGTGGGAGAAGAGGCGAAAACATCCCACAACATTTTCCCCTACTCCCGAGGGAGAAACAAGAATAATATCGGGATCCTCCAGTGGGAGAAGAGGCGAAAACATCCCACAACATTTTCCCCGACTCCCGAGGGAGAAACAAGAATAATATCGGGATCCTCCAGTGGGAGAAGAGGCGAAAACATCCCACAACATTTTCCCCGATTCCCGAGGGAGAAACAAGAATAATATCGGGATCCTCCAGTGGGAGAAGAGGCGAAAAGATCCCACAACATTTTCCCCGACTCCCGAGGGAGAAACAAGAATAATATCGGGATCCTCCAGTGGGAGAAGAGGCGAAAATGTCCCACATTGTGCTCCCCGACTCTCGGGAGAACAACTTCCATAGTCTATGAAATTGCTCCTCCATTGTAGTAGGGGTGTGAGCTTCTCACAGTATTTTCATCCACTCACAAGCGTTCGTACTTAATATTTCTGCACTTCCTGTGGGATTACTAACGCCATCACAATCATTCGGATATTCTACAACAATAGTGTACACTATATGCAATACATTCTTCTATTCGTTATATTTACTTATGACAACATTATACATTTCTCTCAGTGAAAGTAATTATCTAGGAAAAAAAGTTAATTTTTATATCAGATTTATCAGTGTTATTTCTATCATTAGGTCCGTGAGAGATTAGTTCGTACCTCAGGTCAATTCTTATAATTTTAAGCAACATATTCAATTAGTGTAAATATGTATTCTGTGTTGAACTGTTAGTTCTGTTTAATTATGAATTTATTGTTAATAATTTTAAATAGTAAGTTCATTTCATGTAAATATATAACTTAGTGTATATTTAGGTTTAATTGTATAACTTCATCGTAGCTAATGTAATTCTTCACAAAGTAGATTGTTTAGCATTATACAATACTTATAATTTCAAGAATCGTCTTCAAACAGTGTACATAATATATCTTCCGTGGTGAACTGTTAGCCCTATTTATACTTTAACTTAATGATAATAATTTTAAATAGCAACCTTAACTAAATGTATCTTAACATATTGTGTAATTAGGTTTAATTGTATAACTTTTTTACAGTTAATGTAATTCTGTATAAAGTGGATTCTTTATCATTAATGTTACCTTAGCTTGTAAATATATTAATATTACAAAATCGTTTTTGTTTTCTTTTATGAAAAATATTTCCATTTGTTTGTGTTGTTTATAATTTTCTAACAACACAGAAATGTCTGTTGAAAAAAAAAACAAGCTAATTCTTTAATCGAGCAGAATTCTCCATTTTCTAAAATGCAGAAAAGAACCGGATTGTTTATGGATGTTGCATGTGTTTTTTAATATAATTAACCCATGGATTCCGGCGACTCACTACAAAGCAAAGTTTTAGACATGTATCATATTGTCGCGGATGGCGGTAAGGTAGGAAACAAATGTCATTTGTTTAATTTAAGTTCACAAATGTTTACGTAAAGTTTCTTTTCTTTTCTTTTCTTTTTTTTTTTTTTCAATACTTCGGTCTATAGTCAATATGCAATAATATTGACATGATGGTTGGTGTATTTGAACGGAATATATTGTAAAGGGATTGAGTGCAAGATAAGACTATTTGGAGAATTAGAAAGATCATAAGTTGTATAGAAAGTATAGAGGTGCTGAACAAGTTACATTATAATCAGAAGAGATTATTCAATTTTAATATAAACATGTTTCATTTAAGTTTAAGAAATCATGATTAATTATTGCGTGAAGTTTTTTTGGTGGTTTTCCACACCTGCAAGACAAATGGCAGGAAGCTTAGGGCCAAACGGTCCATCAAACCTCACCGATGTGTAAATTAACAGGCAGCTACCACATATAATTTCTTAGTGAAGCTACAAAGCATGAAATGAAAATGCTATGATTTCAGTGAAAGACCTGCCCTCGGGTAGAATTACTAGAGAATTTAATTTTTATAACGAAAATTAAAAGAATTCATAGTTCTTACGTTATAAACTAGCTATTACCCGACGTCCGGTGCTATGCCTAATGAAATGAAAATTAATGTGTTTTTATGTTTAGTAAAAGGAAAAGTAATTAAAAACTTATATCGTAATTATTTTTGATACACCGTGCTGATTACTACGTGTTGCCTAGGAATCTACTTATCCCGATTTTCTTGGCATCAATGAAAAACAAAAATTGTTATTGTGAGTTATCCGTAAAAGATAGACATATGCTGTCGCGGCCTTATTTGCAGAAGTTTTTGAGATATTCAATTCTATGTACATTAATTTGATGTATTTGTTATGGTTTAGACAGCGTAAGTCATTTAAGCGTCCAAATTGCCACTTTTTTCACGTTTTTCACTATAAAGGATGACCTTTAGGGGTGAAGGGGCTCAACGCCTTCAGCTTTCTTATAGCCAAAACCTTCCCGGGAAATTCTGAACATTTTGCAAAAATAAATAATAGTTTTAAAAAACTAAAACAACACGCTTTATTAAAAAACCGAAATAAAAAATGAAAAAATAATTTTTACTTCCAACACGCTAGGGATAAAATTAATGTGGTCAACAAAAAAATAATCTCCAACACATTTAGAATAAAACTAGAGTTATCTACAAAAAAAATAATTTTACCATCAAAAGCGTGGGGTGCTTTTTATGGTTTTTACATTTTCTTCTTAGAGACTTTAATATTACCAATATCTGTTTATTATCAAACATACTAATTGATATAGAGCACCCCACGCTTATTTTTTCGTAGATAACTCTAGTTTTATTCTAAATGTGTTGGAGATTACTTTTTTGTTGACCACATTAATTTTATCCCAAACGTGTTGTAAATTAAAATTATTTTTTATTTTTTAGTTCGGTTTCCTAATAAAGCGTGTTGTTTTAGTTTTTAAAACTATTATTAATTTTTTATTTTTTAGTTTGGTTTTCTAATAAAGCGTGTTGTTTTAGTTTTTAAACTATTATTTATTTTTTAGTTTTAATATTTTACAGAATAAGATAAAAATGTAAATATCTTTAAATTTGATACTATTGTACTATTAGCTAAAAGTAATACTCTACTAAAAAATCCTCCGGGTCGCATTTGAACCAGCGACCTATGGATTACTGAAATTATATACCACTACAGTCCACCGCTCTATCAACTGAGCTCTTACAATTGAGTAAAAAGTTGATAAGTCCGCAACCTAATATACCGATTTTTATTATTTTGATTTACTCCTGATTCTGGCCAGGATTTTAGGAACATTTATGAAATTGTTGTATTGTCACTGGTCCTTTACAAGTATATAAAGACTCAAGTCGATCCAATGATTTTAAGCGAGTGAAAATCGTGTTGAAAAATTCCGTTGCCTAATTACACAAACACTTTTTTTTATTTTCTGATGATTCTGGCAATGGTTTTAAAAATGAATTATGAAATTACTGTATTGTCATTCATCCTTTTCACGTGTACAAAGTTCCAAGTCGATCCAATGATTTTAAGTGGGTGAAAATCGTGTTGAAAGATTCCGTTACATAATTACACAGACCCTTTTTTTGATTTTCTGATGATTCTGGCCAGGAATTTAGAAAACAAATTATATTATTATATTGTCATTGGTCCTTTACAAGTATGCAAAGTTTCAAGTCGATCCAATGATTTTAAATGGGTGAAAATCACGTTGAAAGTTTCCGTTACATAGATAGATACAGGTCAAGCTAATATAAAGCGTGTAAAAATGAACGTTTGTTTGTTTGTTGGTTTGTTTATTTGCTTGTTCGTACTTTATGCGCGGCCATACCGTTGATACGATTGTGATGGGGTTTTGCAAAATATTCAGGAGATTCCCGGGATGAATATAGGCCATAAGGGAGTTGTGATACTCAACTCCTACACCCTTAAAAATCGCCCTTTGTAGTGGAAAACATGAAAAAAGTAGCTCTTTGGACGCTTAATTGGCTTACGAAGCCTAAACCATAACAAACACACAAAATTAATGTACACAGAATTGAATATCTTAAAAAAGCTCACAAAAAAGTTCGCCACAGCATATATTTATCTTTTACGGATAACTCACAATAACCATTTTTGCCTTTCATTGATGCCAAGAAGATCGAGGTAAGTATGTAGATTCCTGTGCAAGCGAAGCAGCACATGACGGGTATTCTTTTACGAATAACTCACAATAACAAATTTTGTCTTTTAACTCATTTATGTCAAGTAGATCGAGATAAGTAGATTCCCGGACAACGCCGGATAATCGGCACGGGGAATCTTAAAATAATTACGATATATATTTATAATTATTTTTCATTTTACTTATTCAACTAATCATAAGAAGTGCATTAATTTTTGTCTTTCAGCTCATTCATGCCAAGAAGATCGGGATGAATAGATTCTCGGACAACGCCGGGTAAATAGCACTATCTGAAAATAATTACGATATAAACTTTTCCTCTTATTTAACTAAACGTAAAACACATTAATTTTCGTATTTCATTCAGCTCATTTGTGTCAAGAAGATCGGATAAGTTGATTCCCGGGCAACGCCGGGTAATCAGCATGGGCATCTAAAAATATAAATTTAGAATTATTTTTCCTTCCACTTATTCAACTAAACATAAATGCACATTAATTTTCATTTATTAAGGCGTAGGAGCGCACGCCGGTTATTAGGAAGTTACTCATAAAATTTAATTTAAAATTGTTGAATAAAGTTATAAAAATATTGCTTTTATTAAACTTTTAAATAACTCTTAAATAATTTTACAGTATACTGTTTAAATAGATACAATACACGTTATTTTAATTGGTAGTGAAAGTAATTAAATCTCTCATATGAGTAATAAGTACACATCTAACATGATGGATAGGAACCGACTATAGGAATAAATTACATGGTCATGTTAGTTCATTAAGCTTTACATGTTTACGTATGGCTATTTTATCATTCGTTCAGTTGAACGTGACCTGGTACATTGCGGAGGGTCGCGGGTTCAAACCCGTTCGGGGTAGACCGATTTTTTTTAGGATGGAAAAATTCAAGGAGGAAGTCCTCCTGAGGGAACTATAAACCGTAGGTCCCGAGTCTGAAAATTTTTAGGTTCATGAAAGATCCTTAAGCCAAATATAAACGCCTCTAAGCAAAATTTACCGACCTTCTTTATCATAAGTAATGCCACGAGTGATTTCCAAATTATCGATAAATTCACGACTCACGAAGTGAGGAGTGAATTTATCTAGAGAATTTGGAAATCAAGAGTCGCATTTGTTAGGACTATTTAACGAATAAAATTAAGCTGTTTACTCACAAATTATTATTTAACTATAGTTATTTTAAAATATTTATGTATTTAATGTAAACGGCGATGTTTGAAAACAAACGAAAAACGATAGGTACGCTTCATCTGCTTCTTTTGTTTATCACTGCAACCAGATCATACTATTTATTGCCAAAGGAACGCAATATTGTAAGAATGCTCTCTAGTGGAGAGAAAATACATCAAACTGTATATTAATTCATTTCTGATGTCGTATGATGTAAATATGACAATTATATTTTTCTGGATTATTACCTGGGAAAAAATACATTTAAGAAAGTGCAAACAGTAGTTTCTTTTTTTGGTGGTACAATAAATTGCTACAAATGTTTTTATATTAACTCCTGCAAGCGCTATGTGCTGACATCTATGCATTATATATACAATCTGGTAGCCATATTTCTTACGGATTCAGTCACTGCAAAATAATGGTCAGACCTGTTCAGAATATTAAAAAGGAGGAACTTTCTTTAATATGGTAAATTTAACACTAATAAATATTTCGTGAAACACGACTCTGATTGGTTGTAAAACAGAAATCTTTGAAACGTGATTGGTCATTGACTCCCATTTCGGGCATGAGTTAAATAGTCGTAATAATATTTTAGTTGCCTACTAGGTGTCTCATTGGGTCAGTATGTTGACCGCATACCATTAACGTCATATTCAGTAAAATAAGTGTAACTAAATTAACTTGGACTAGTAACTCCAAAGAAAGGAGTGGCTATGGCCCAACACTGGGCTGTTACGCTATTGTAGATGTAGATATAATACTATTAAATGTGTTTCAGAGAAGATGACAGCGGCGTTTATGAAGCATATGTAAAAGACAAAGATTCTGCGAAGAAAGAATACACAGATGCTGTGAAGAAAGGAAAAACTGCAGCCCATGTGGCCATGAGGTATGCGATAACTTCCAATTTTGAAGTAAGTTTTTAAAAATTAATTAAAATGCTTTGTGACGCTTCAGCCGGAGTTTTAAAACGAGTTCGCGAACAGTTTTAATACTTGAAACGTACAAAAATTATTTCACATAAACGGTACCAGGAAAGAATAGGTAAGTTGAGTTTGAAGTATCAATAGATTCTCTGCACAACCATTTATAAGTGTAAAATCACAACCACCAATAAAAGAGAAACGGTAAAAGATACAGTGTTTATTCAAGTTTATTCACCTTCAAAGTTTAGCTACAGGTAAGGAAATATGGATGGCGTACTACTAAAAATACGTTATCTAGGTTTCAAGCAAAGAGGGACTTATATTTTTTTCCCTGTATCCTTATATTTGTTTTGCTTTATTTTACCTGGCAGAGTAAGGCCTTCAGGCCTTGTTTACCACTCACCAGGTTAAAAAATACAAACATTATTCTTACATTTAGTTACAATAAAAATAAATATTACGTATTTAATACACAAGTGATCTTCTTGGTGATAAAATATTAATATATATATATATATATATATATATATATACATATATACACACACACACACACAATATATATATATATATATATATATATATATATATATTATAAATATTACATACTATGTCTACAGACTGATGTTTCCATTAAGTGCAGTGAGAATTTTTTCTATGTTCCAGGTATAAACCACGCACATGCGCCAACAGGTTATATTTTTAAATTATTTCCCAATATTTACAATAAATTTTACATTTTTTGTAACGATTATTTCAACATATTTATCTATGATATTTAACTATATACGTAACATTAAGACGTGGCAGCCATATTGATTCTAACGAATATTCTATACAACAACAGTGCAACCAATATAAAGTATGTACTATAGAATTTCAAAACTTACTATTTATTTTTGGGCCTTACATTCTTTCACAGGTTACAGTGCTTAAATTGCGTTAGGTTAGCTTTTAGGTTTGTTAAATAGCATGTATAATGTTGGCTGCATCGCGATATTCCATAGAGTAGGTGTATGCACATGGTGTCTGCATGGGACTTAGAAAAAAATTCCCACTGCGATTAACGGAAACATTATCCTGTCTACAATATAATACTTATTATTGTTAAAAAATTGATTTAATCTAGATTTAATTAATGAAATATAAAATGTACAGGATAGAAATATTATACGAGTATTATAGAGATATTACGTCTAATTCCATTATTATCAGGAAATAAATACAAGGTAACATATAATACTGAACAACCGATACAAAAACACACCATTAAAATATAAGAATGAATTGTTCCATGTTATAATAACACAATTCTACAAAAAAATGAGCTACATGATCTTTATAGGAAACCAGATATAATAAAAAGTTATGTCTCATAGGCTGCGATGGGTAGAACATGTGACACGAATGGAGAATGAAAGAGAGGAATGGAAACTTCTTGTAGGAAAACCAGAGGAAAAACGCCCAGTTGGTAGGCCAAGAATGACGTGGTAGAAAAAATTAACCATGACTTGAGGATATAAGATTAAACAGGGGATTGGAGAGCTTATGTTCGCGCGGTCATGAACCTACTGGTTCCATAGTGTCACTGGTGACACTATAATAATTTAAAGGCTTTCTTATTTTTGGTTATGTGATTTATTGTAAAATGTTCATACTATTTTATTAATTTAAGCAGTTATAGACAAATTTAATAATTTTAAATAAATAGAATAATTGGATGTCTCCAAAAATTCCAAAAAATGCACGAAATAGCCTAAAAATCGGCAATTTTCGAGGAAGAGCGATGTTAAAACTTTGATTTGTTTACTCACTTTTTAGTTAGAACATCTTCTTTAAAGACCTCTTTAATGTCTAGATCATATACCGGGATAAAATTATATCATTTTATAAATTAAAAAAATATGAGTATGATAGTAAGGAATACATACTTACTTACTCACTGGCACTATCGAACCCGTATGTTCATGGCCGCGCGGACATAAGATCTCCATACATCACTATCCTAAGCTAATGCTTTCCAATCACTCACTGTATAATCTACTTCCCTCAAATCATGGTTAATATTATTCTCCCACCTCACTCTTGGTCTACCAACTGGGCGTTTTCTCTCTGGTTTTCCTACAAGAAGCTTCCATGCACGTCTTTCATTTCCCATTCGTGCCAGATGTCCTTCCATCGCAGTCTACGGGACTTAAATGTTCTTATTGTATCTGGCTTCCTATAAAGACCATGTAGTTCACTGGTATGTAGTATTCTCCATTCATCTCTCTTTGGTCCAAAAATTTTCCTTAGAACTTTATTCTCAAATACATGTAATATCCTTTCCTCCCTTAAAGTAAGAGTCCATGTTTCGCATCCATATAATATAACTGGTAGAATAATAGTTTTATTTATTTTCAGTTTAACGTCTTTTGAAAAGAGTTGGGACGTCAAGAGTCTCTGCAATGCATAACAGCACGCATTTCCAGAATTGAGCCTATGTTTAATTTCTTTGTGCATCTCATTCCTATTTGTGATTACTGTTCCTAGGCATTTGAATTCAGCAACTTCCTCAAAATTTTCCTCATTTGTCATTAGCTGTCTATTTCCATTATATAATGTATTTCTATATGGATAATAAATAATATGCAAAGAACTAATCAACATAAGGGTATTATATGTCCATTTATTTTAATTATTTACGTTTTTATTATATAGATTATGAAATGTGATAAAATGAGTCTTAGTAATTAAATTCTGGCTCAACATAATATGCTTGATTATTGGGTAAATCAGTAACAATCCTGTCAGATTGGTCGGAACCGGGATTTGAATACGGGATCTCCCGAATACAAGTCTCGAACGCTAATGCTTGAAGCTAACTCGGTCGTTATAGGACTAGAAATCAGGACGATATATCCAAAATACGTGCAAACAAAATATTTGCCGTCTGTCATTGCATAAATTCACTCTTATGAATCTCAGACATTGCATGTTACTTGTAACAATTGAATAAACTGCTCAGTCACAACTACCAATTGACAAAATTAAATATTTCAAAACTAAACTTACTCACTGGTACTATCGAACCGCAGACTCAAATCCTCGCGGACATAAGCTCTCCATACATCCCTATCCTGAGCTAATGTTTTCCAATCATTCCCTGTATAATCTACTTCCCTCAAATCATGGTTAATGTTATTCTCCCACCTCATTCTTGGTCTACCAACCGGGCGTTTTCCCTCTGACTTTCCTACAAGAAGCTTCCACGCAAGTCTTTCATTCTCCACACGTGCAACATGTCCTGCCCATCGCAGTCTACGAGACTTGACTGTTCTTATTATATCTGGCTTCCTATAAAGACCATGTAGTTCATTGTTATGTAGTCTTCTCCATTCACCTGTCTGTTCATCTCTCTTTGGTCCAAAAATTTTCCTAAGTGCTTTATTCTCAAATACTTGTAATCTCCTTTCCTCCCTTAAAGTAAGAGTTCATGTTTCGCATCCATATAATATAACTGGTAGAATAATAGTTTTATATATTTTCAGCTTAACGTTTTTTGAAAGGAGTTGGGACATCAAGAGTCTCTGCAATGCATAATAGCACGCATTTCCAGAATTGAGCCTATGTTTAATTTCTTTTTGCATCTCATTCCTATTTGTGATTATTGTACCTAGCTAGGTATTTGAATTCAGCCATTTCTCAAAATTTCCCTCATTTGTCATTAGATGTCAAATAAGATGAAAACAAAATTAATATTTGAAAACATTAAAACTTTTCAAAACATTTTAGATGCGTCAACTTATTTTGATTTCAGTGCCCGGGATTCGAATCTGTTTACTGTATCTGTGAACGTAGAGCCAAGAAGAAAAGTGACGTTCAACTTGACATACGAAGAACTTTTGATAAGAAAACTCGGCACATATAGTCACGTGATCAATTTGGACCCTGGACAAGTTGTCTTGGATATGAGTGTGAGGGTCACCATACAAGAATCCAGCAGAATCTCCTATCTGCACGTTCCTTCCTTCAGAACCACTAATGAAGTCCTCGATGACATGGTTTCAGGTAAGTTTTCATTATTATTGGCAGTGGTATATAACTATAGTCGGTTCCAGATGTCTACGGAGCAGATGTAAACAGTGGCTGTAACGGCGAAAAAGCGCGCTTCACAAGCGGATAAACCTTACGAGTACATCGACATGCAATTACGGTTTCATAACATATTTGCTTAACAACAATGAAATGTAATACTGACAATAATAATGAAATTAATAATGATAATAATAATAACAATAATATAATAGTAATACTAATACTATTACTAATAATAATAATAAATAATACTAATACGAATACTAATAATGAATACCAATAATAATATATTAATAAATAATAATAAATACCAATAATAATACAATAATAATAAATAATACTAATATTAATAATACATACCAATAATAATAATAATAATAATAATAATCTCTAATCACTGTGTGAGGGTTCTCCTTCAATAACGTTTTATAAACGTTTATAATTGTCTGTATTTCTGCCGTACGAAATCCTTTCCTCTGTTTATGTTTTCCTATAAGAAGTTTCCATGCGCCTCTTTCATTCCCCATTCGTGCCACATGTCCTGCCTATCGCAGTCTACGATACTTAACTGTTCTTATTATATCTGGCTTCCTATAAAGACCATGTAGTTCACTGTTATGTAGTGTTCTCCATTCAACTGTCTGTTCATCTCTCTTAGGTCCAAAAATTGTCCTAAGAACTTTATTCTCAAATACTCGTATTCTCTTTTCTTCCCATAAAGTAAGAGTCCATGTTTCGCATCCATATAATATAACTGGTAGAATAATAGTTTCATATATTTTCATTTTGACGTTTTTTGAAAGGAGTTGGGACAAGTCTCTTACTTATATTGTAATATTGTGAATAATGCTGATGTGGGTTTCCACCAGACAGGTGCAACGCAACCAATAGCACGCCAGCATTTTAAATGAAGGGGAGGGCTGGCTTATTGCTTTGCTCCGAAGACATCTGGAATATGGTATAGTCATTATTTACTGGGAGGACTGAGTCATCCAGACACCAAGAACGGTAGCACCCGTTACAGTACCAAGACTTGGAGAGGGGGCTGTGCTTATAAACCTGTACTAAATCCCTTCTACACATCATTTCTTGTAGAGTCTAGCGTATTCAAGACTTGTGTCTGCTTCATACTTCCAAAATTAATTTTAAAGCACCGTTGAGGTTATGTAATAAAATGTTAAAATATAAAATCTGTACCCGATAGATCAGTCGTCCTCAACTAAAATAAAGTTCTGTTTGAAAAACTTCGACTAGTAGTTAAAACTATGAAGGCCTTTCAAAACCACGTTTTAACTTCTACATTTCAACTGGTACCAGTTGAAATGCAGAAAATATGACAAATATGATATTGATGATAATGATGGTCATACAGTATTTGGGGACCGTTTGGGTCTTAATTTTCCTGACTTTAGTCTTACAGTTGAGGAAAAACCCGAAGAAAACCTCACCTATGAATCTTGTCCCGACCTAGCATCGAACTGTTGCTCGCAGCGTGACAAGCCAGCACGCTACCTCGAGACCATAGCGATGAACATATTGACTTCAATATACTTATTTACTCACTGGCAGTATCGAACCCGTAGGTTCATGGCCGAGCGGACATAAGCTCCCCATACATCCCTATCCTGAGCTAATGCTTTCCAATCATTCCCTGTATAGTCTACTTCCCTCAAATCATCGTTAATGTTATTCTCCCACCTCATTCTTGGTCTACCAACTGGGCGTTTTACCTCTGGCTTTCCTACAAGAAGCTTCCATGCAAGTCTTTCATTCCCCATACGTGCAACATGTCCTACCCATCGCAGTCTACGAGACTTAACTGTTCTTATTATATCTGGCTTCCTATAAAGACCATGTAGTTCATTGTTAAGTAGTCTTCTCCATTCACCTGTCTGTTCATCTCTCTTTGGTCCAAAAATGTTCCTAAGTACTTTATTCTCAAATACTTGTAATCTCCTTTCCTCCTACATAATTCTAAAGGGTAAACAACATGATTTTATAATTGTAAATGTACATGCCCCCACAGAAGATAAAGATGACAAGATCAAGGATGAGTTCTATGAAGAATTAGAATGCTTATTTGATAGCCTTTCAGGATATCATTGACTTCAATATAAGGGAATAATTTAATTTCATACCTTAACTTGTCCAGACAGGAGTAGAGCATATATTTTTACAGTTGGAATGGAAGAGGGGCATGGAAGATTCTTATAGGAAAACCAGAAAGAAAATGCCCAGTTAGTAGACCAAGAATGAGATGGGAGAATAGGATTAATCATGATTTAAGGGACGTAGATTATACAGTCGATGATTGGAAAAAATTAGCTTAGGATGTATGGAGAGCTTATGTCCGCGCGACCATGAACTTACGGGTTCGATAGTACCAGTGAGTTAAATTGTGTAAAAAATGTTCCATATAGCAGTGGTGTGCTCCAGGTTAAAAGTACCCTCGGGTATGCAAATAAAAATGTAAGGGCATGTAAGTTGATTCCTGAATCGCAATTGGTATTAGAAACGAACATGGCAGCATGCTATGTTGTTTTCGTGGGAATGGGTGAACTTGAGCAATACAGCTGTTAATTTCTCTGCTCTTCTGACCCACTTTAATGAGCTTAATTTTCCATGAGGTCATTCAATTCTGGACGTCACCGGATACACGAGAAGCGTAAATACATTTACTGCTAAACAATTTAAATAACTGCCACATATGTTGCAAATTTTATGTTTAACTAGCTCACACCCGGCGTGCTCTCTACGCCTGAATAAAGTAAATATTGAGGCTTAATTAATTATATATTGTACACAGTGACGAACCAAACATGGCGGTTGCTAGAGTAAATTTTTAATTTGAAATGTCAGGTAAACCTCTACTTCTATCTCTCGGATTTTGCTGATTTTTTGATAATAAATACCTCGGATTATTTTAATAGGATATTCCGAGTTTTGTTCTGAAACATCGAAAATTGCGATCGCTGGCGTGATTTTTAAATTTTAGTTTCAGGTGAACTCCTACACCTATTGATTTTAGAACATAACAGATAACGACTAATCACTCACCGCATCTAAAAATCTACATGTAAAAATTGTCACGAAGATCGGTTGAACGGTTTAGATGTCTATAAAGGACAGACATACGTTCGTTTTTATATATGTAGATTATAGTTTTTGACTTAGGCTTTCACGGCCGGAGTTACTATGATGATCTTGTAGAAGATTTCCGGGCTGTTGGTCGTGGTCTTGAGGCTCAAGACCACGGCCAACAGCCCGGAAATCTTCTACAAGATCATTATAGTTATTTGTATAAAACTGTTATTCTTTCAGTTATATGGATACGAAACATGGACGCTTACTTTAGGGAGGAGTAAATATTATGAGTATTTGAGAATAAAATTATTAGGAACATTTTTGGACCCAAGAGAGATGAACAGTCAGGCGAATGGAGAAGACTTTATAACAGTGAGCTAAACGATCTTTATAGGAAATCAGATATAATAATTACAGTTAAGTCTCGCAGACTGCGATGGACAGGACATGTGGCATGTATGGGGAATGAAAGAGGGTAAGGAACTTTCTTGTAGGAAAACCAGAGGAAAAACACCCAGTTGACAGACCAAGAATGAGGTGAGAGAATAACATCAACCATGATTTGAGGGAAGTAGATTATACAGGAGATGATTGAAAACATTAGCTTAGGATAGGAATGTATGGAGAGCTTATGTAAGAACGGCCACGAACTTACGGGTTCGAAAGAGCCAGTGAGTTAGTTAGTTAGTTATTTTTATTACATTTCTATGTCCACCGCTGTGGTCTCGGGGTAGGATCGTGGCCTCGTACGCAGGGGGCCCGGGTTCGATCCCCGGTCGGAACAAGTTTCCTGGGTGATGATTTTTTCGAGGTTTTTCCTAACCTGTAAGACAAATGTCAGGAAACTTTAAGACGCAAACGGTCCCCGAACTTCATCTTTCCATTATCTCTCTATCTTCGGGTTTTTACAGCTGCTGCCGTCTTCCCGTGCCAAACCTCCAAAGCCTACGGTCTTGGGCATCTTCGATGCTTAGCCCTCTAGCTTGCATTACTGTCTTCATGTTTTCCTTCCATGTTAACCTTGGTCTTCCTCTTTTCTTCTTTCTGTTAGGATGCCATTCATATAGTTGCTTCGGCCATCGCTCATCTTCCATTCTTAAAACATGTCCTAACCACTTTAATTCCTTTTCCTCAATTCTTTCAATTATGCTTTCTTCTGCTTCCATTATGTTTCTAATTTCCTTATTTGTGACCCGTTCTAATTTAGACTTTCTGGCACTTCTTCGTAAATAATCCATTTCTAGAGCTATTAGTCTATTCTTGTAGTACTTATTGATTGTCCATACCTCACTTCCGTACATTGCAACAGATTCCACCAATGTTTTACCAATATATTTTTTGTGTCTTTCCAAATATGCTTATCCCACCATATGGAATTTAATGATGATATTATTTTGCTACTCAATTCAATTCTATGTTTTATGTTCTCTTTGCCTATACCTTCGATGTTATCCATAATCATTCCCAAATATTTAGTTTGTTTCACTTGCTTTATTTGGATTCCATCTTCCAATACTAAATTTTCTCTTTCATTGCTATTTATTGCCAGATATATTCTGTTTTTTGTAAATTTACTGTGAGACCCCATGATTCATATGTGCTTTTCAACCTTTTTATCATGAATTCCATATCAAAATTGTCTTGCGCTAAAACCAGTTGATCATCGGCAAATTGTAATGTCAGCAAAAATCTATTGCCTATTGGGATCCCCATACCTTTGCAGCTTTGTTTCCATTTCGTTAATATAAATTCTACATAAATATTAAATAAATTGGTGATAGACTGCACCCTTGTTTCAATCCTTTGAGGTGTTTATAGGATTAGACATTATATTTCCCATTTTAACATAAGCGGAGTTATCTTTATAGATTGTTTAATAATTTCTAT
Organism: Diploptera punctata; assembly: GCA_030220185.1. Taxonomy (NCBI): domain Eukaryota; kingdom Metazoa; phylum Arthropoda; class Insecta; order Blattodea; family Blaberidae; genus Diploptera; species Diploptera punctata. The sequence goes on from JASPKZ010006057.1 coordinate 62,674, forward strand.
TAGGTTTCTGTCAATATTGTATTTCTCCAATACTTCCCATAATTTGTTCCTCGGAATTGAGTCATAAGCTTTCTCTAAATCTATCATTGTCAAATGGGTTTCTTCTCCAACTGCAGTCCGTTTTTCAATTAACTGTTGTATTGCAAATATATTGTCAACACATGACCTTCCTGGTCTGAATCCATTTTGATCTTCTCCTAATTTGTCTTTAACATCTTTTTATAACTTTGTTTTTAATAACTTCGTAAATATTCTATATAATGTGTTATTTATACTTAGTCCTCTGCATCTTTCCATTATCATTATCATATTCCCCGTGATTAGTGTGAATGGCGTGTTTCGTCGTATTGTTGTGTTGTCTCGGAGGAGGACCTGACATGAGCTGATCATTCATTCAGGAACGCCCTCCATCTCCTTATGTGATCAAAAAACTATATGTGTGATCCACAGTTTAAAATCCCCCGTCAGGTCTTACCACTGTAAGGCCCGCGTGGCGTGTGACACGTAAAAGTACCTATCATGTGAGAGGCTAAACTGCGTTAATGAAATGGAATTAAATTGCTAAGCTGTATACAGTCAGGTAGTTGGCCTCGGTGATGTAGGAATTAGATTTCTTTGTCTCTGATCCCGAGGGTCGCGGTTTTAAACCCGACCGGGATCATTCGATTTTTAGGATGTAAAAATCCAAATGACAGATCTTAAAAAATCGTAAGATCTCACTTTAAATAAGAGTTCATGTCTCGCATCCATATAATATGTTTTTATTTGAAGCCTTAGGTTGTCATTTCAACATTCCTGGTGTTCTGCTCTGGCGTAATTGTGACCCACTTCTGAGTGTTAGGGCGCCTGGAACAAGGGGTTTACGGCTGCCCCGATGATATGATGGGTGATGATGATGGTGATAGTGGTGCGACAGGAGAGTCCTTAATTGTAAACTTAATCTAAGATGAATATGAATGATGATGATTATGATGGCCATATATTTGGGTATCATTTGGACCTGAAAGTTTCCTGACATTTGTCTTACAATTGAGGAAAAATCCCGAAAAAATCTCACCCAGGTAAATTGTCCCGACAGGGTATAGAACCCGGGCTCGCTGCATGCCAAGGCAGCACGCAATCCCGAGACCACAGCAGTGGGAATATAACAGTTTTATATACTTTCACTTACTATGCTATATTTGCCTTGTTAAATACAAGTATGAACATTAGAGTAAATTGTACATCTTAAGTGTTAATGCTGTCTAACCAGTTTATCTATTTAACTCATGCCCCAAATGGGAGTCAATGACCAATCACTTTTCAATGAATTTTGTTTTACAGCCAATCACATTCGTGTTTCACCTCGATAATTATCGAATTTTGATTACCAAAATAAAGAAAGCTCCTTCTTTTTAATATTCTGAACAGGTCAGATCATTATTTTGCAGTGACTGACTCTTTAACAAATACGTTGAATATAGCAAATAATGAACAGATTCTTCGACCTACACATTTGATAATTGTGTGTTCAATAAATGTGTTTTTAAATACAGATTTTACTGAGTTGTTTCCGAAAAAATGAATTATTAACTTATAATGTTGGTTATAATATACAGTTTGATGCGTTTCATTTTTTCTCCAGTAGGGTTCATTCTTGCAATATTGCTATCCTATTTGGCAATAAATAGTATGATCAAGTTGCAGTGATTGACAAATGAAACAGAACATTTTTCATTTGTTTGCACCGTTTTTATGCTGTAACTTACCGTCAAGCATAAATTCGACGATGCGTGTAAATTACCCTGAGAATACTTGAAATATATCGGCTTATAAAATTCTCTCTCATGAATGTAAGCAAAGAACTCTCGAAACGAACTTGTGGGACACACAAGTTACCACGCAGTCTTCAGCTGGGCCCAAATACAAACTTAATTCACCTTTTCAATAGTGAAGCACCTCTAGTGTTTTACTTACTTACTTACTCACTGGCACTATCGAACCCGTAGGTTCATGGCCGCGCGGACATAAGCTCTCCATACATCCCTATCCCGAGCTAATGCTTGCCAATCATTCCCTGTATAATCTACTTCCCTCAAATCATAGTTAATGCTAATCACATTTAACATTGATTACAATATCCTTTACGGCAATCATGAGAGGGAAGGGGATCGATATTAGCACAAAACTTAGGTTTAAGATTACACAGTAATAGCTAAGTAAATAACAGAGGCATAAATATATAAATATGTATAAACTTTAATTAAAATGAATTTAATATAAATAGGTCAGAAATAATAAACAGATATTAGCTGTTTTGAACAATTTAACTGTAAACATAGTTAACAAAACGAACAGTCGTTAATATACATTAATAATACAGAAATTGTCCATTTATACCCAGTTTTCAGTCACTCCCAAAACAAAGTATAATATTTTTCTTAACAGCTTTTTCTTGATAAACGAACAGTCCTTGGCAAGGGATCGCTAGTTAGATCCCTGCCGTCTTGACAGAACCAAAACTTGACTTTGACTGTTAACAATGAAAGGCCTCTGGTCGCGGACATTACGCATCGCGCACAAAATCCGCGCCGATGACGTGATAAGGAAGAGGGAATTAGGAGGGGTTAAGCTAGGGGAGTATCGAGCACAGAACATATACACGGCACATAGTCTACTACATACATCACGGGCAGTCAGTTTTACGTCATCACGGTTCATGTTTTCAAACATCGCCATTTACATTAGATATATAAATATTTTAAAATAACAATATTTAATTGATGATTTGTGAATAAACAGCTTAATTTTATTCGTTAAATAGTCCTAACAAACGCCACTCTTGATTTCAAAATCCTCTAGATAATTTTGAAATTACTCGTGGCATTACTTATGACTATTTAACTCATGCTACAAATGCTAGTCAATGACCAATCACGTTTCAATGAATGTTGTTTTACAACCAATGAGTCGTGTTTCACCTCGCTCTTTATCGATTTCTCTTTATCAGCTCCTGCTTGTGTGATAAAGAAAGCTTCTTTTTAATGTTCTGAACAGGTCAAAGCATTATTTTTCTCCAACAAATACATTGAATATAGCAAAAAATGAAAATATTCCTCGATTTTACTGAGTTGTTTACTAAAAAAAATGAATAACCCGTAATGTTGATTTTGATATATGGTTTGATGTGTTTCATTATTTCTTCACTTGGGTGCACTCTTACAATATTGCGATCTTATTTGGCAATAAATAATATGATCAAGCTGCAGTGAATGGACATAACATCACATTTCTCATTTGTTTTCAAACATCGCCGTTTACATTAAATATATAAATATGTTAAAATAACTATAGTTAAACAATGATTTGTGAGTAAACAGCTTAATTTTATTCGTTAAATAGTCCTAATAAATGGCACTCTTGGTTTCCAAATTCTATAGAAAAATTCACTCCTCACTTCGTGAGTCGTGAATTGATCGATAATTTGGAAATCACTCGTGGCATTACTTATGATAATTCAATGTGGGAGCTCTTCATGTCCTTGAGTCATTATATGAAATAAAATTACATACGCTTCAAGGATTAAAAGTGTTTTCTAATTTCCGGGCTCAGCTACGTATTGCCCACTAAACACCTCAACTCATACGTAAAATCTCACTTTTAATCCTGTAATGTAAATACCTAACCTCTTCTTACTCTTATTTGAAATAAATGCAGGAGACGATCCCCTGGCTCGGATACACCGGACCGACCCGTACACTGCAGTGGTAACTTGGGAACCAACGCCAGAACAGCAAAAGGAGACGGCAGCACAAGGACTGCGAGGTCAGCTCTTCGTTAAATACGACGTAGACAGAGAACAACATCCTCAGCAGATACTTGTAAGAATTCACAATTACTAGGGCGTTCGATAAGTAGTGGCAACACTGCTATAACATGTAGGCTATAACCTTTCACTAAACTGAATTAGAACATTTTTAGTATTAATAATTATTCCTTCAACATTTTGATTTATTCCTTTACGAAATTTCATCCTATGAAATTCTATTTTAAGCACTCTTCATAAAGAGTTTCTAAAAATGTATTTAGATTATCTTTGACATTACAAGCTTCACTTATAGGCTCCTACCAAGTCAACTATATGTTGCCACATCCGTGGAAGGCGCCGCACTTCATCTGCAGCACCATTTCTGGATATGTCCTTTACTGATCGATATAGAGCTTTCTACCAACTCTTCATTGAACCTCGTAGAAGTTCTTTAATCTTTGAGAATAAGTTATAGTCATAAGAGCTCATGTCTGGTGAATTTGGTGAATGTTCGAGTACGTCCCAATTCCACTTTCTAAACAAATTCTACTGAAAATATTTTTAGGATGGTATTACTTACTGAATGTGAGAAACAGTGAATGTATTCACAAATTATTACTATTTAGAGGCTTTCAATATTACAGATTTATACAACAAAGACTGCTCAACAACACACCACAAGATTACAAGGTCACCGCTAGGATCACTGATTTATAACAGTGTTGCCATTACTTATCGAATGCCCTAGCATATTCCCTAATATACTGGTGACCGGTTCCACTAACCTTGATAAAGCCATCTGCCTGTGGTCAAACTCTATTTAAAAATAAAAAAAACATTTTAATTTCATCAAAACTAGTCAGATCTTCATATAAACACTTCTTTAATGAATTCTTATGTTTTTTTATGTTTAGTTGAATAAATAAAAGAAAAGTAATTATAAATTTATATCGTATTTATTTTTAGATATCCTGTGATGAATACTTAGCGTTGCCCGGGAATCTAGTTATCCCGATCTTCTTGGCATCAATGAGTTGAAAGACAAAAATGGTTGTTGTAAGTTATCCGTAAATGATAGACATATGCTGTCTCTGATATTTTGTAGAGTTTTCTGAGATATTCAATTCTACGTACATTAATTTAGTGTATTTGTTATGGTTTAAGCAGCATAAGCCATTAAACGTCCAAAAATCGACTTTTTAGCTCCAGCCTTATAGGACGTATAGTATCTTATATACATTAACTGTCTTAGAAAAATTCTCTAAATGATGGTGAAACCCGCATTCAGATAGGTTGAAGCAATTTTTGAGTCCATAAAGGACAGACAGACTCACATTATGTATACAGATTATAAAAAAGTATTGGATCGGATTTTAAATGCCTGTAGCATGGAAACCTTGGTTAAGTTCATTGTACAGGATGTCTTTAAAGTCACTTTCCATTTCAATAAAGGAAGACGATGATTGAAAAATCAATGTTATTGTGAAGTTTTACTCACATTCTACTGTATTTCTATATGTCCCCCATCTAGGTAAAAACACATACTCCATCTTCCAGCTGTGAATTGAAATGTAGACCTTAACATATAAACCGTAAAAAAGTCTGCTGCTTCTGTGATACGATTCCGCAATTCAAGCAGACGTGATAAGGACCTTTTCATAGAGCGAAAACGTAACATTTTCCACACTGTGTTGTAAGGGAATTCAACTCCTTACTGAGGCATCGAGTTGATGCGTCTGGACTGTCACTGATAGTTTGAACCTGCTGTAGTGTTTCTGCTGATACGCGTGGTCGTCCATGACGTGCGTAAACACACACTACCGGTACGCTTAAATTTGTATACAAACCAGACGAATGTCTGCCTTTGTTGAGGCTGGTTTGCGAATTTTATGGTTAAATTCAGCTCTGGCATCTTCATATGAGAATTCGCGTAACCATGCACAAACATGGCAACCTGTTCTTCCGTGCTAAACATGTTGCACTAAGCTAACAGTGTATGCAAAGAAAAAAAAAACATGTAGTGTTTTTATGGAAATGGATAGTGATTTTAGAGACGCCTGCATTTCAAAATTACTAAATTATACGATATCTCAATTTTAAATTAAAATAAAATAAGTATTTCTAAATATTAATAATAGAAGACAATTTCAACGAATGTCATCTCAGAATTCCAAAGCTATGCTTCGTTACTGCCCCCAAGGAAAAAGATCACTGGGACTTCCAAAAAAATAGTTGGGTGGAAAATTCCTCTTTGCGATCGTTACAGGCCACAATGCCTAATACTTGCATGGGTGATGATGATGATGATGAATAATACAAGGATATGTCCTATATAATTCTTGTATATTTTTATTAACATGCATTTTTTCTCATATTTTTAAGGTAAATGACGGATATTTCGTGCATTTCTTCGCTCCTCCGGATCTGCCTCCCCTCGCTAAACACGTCACTTTCGTGTTGGACGTGAGTACCTCCATGATGGGCAGGAAACTCAGCCAACTCAAGAGCGCAATGTACAAAATTCTCAGCGACTTAAGACCTTCAGATTTCTTCAGCATCGTCAGGTTTTCTTCTAGAGCCAAGGTATTACAACTTATTTTAACTATCATCCTACAAAGTAAAGGTCACTTACGAAGCCTGACCTGTCCAAAATTCGTGGACTATAGTTTAAATTTTGTGTGTTTTATTTAATGGAAGGATGTCAAAATCGAAAAACTGATCATCTTGATTTCTTGAGTCTGCTGATATTATTTATGAGCTAGTGTATATATATATGCACATATACTCGCGACATCTAGTAATAATGGAGAATATAACATATATAAGAAAAATAAGTGTTTGAAATGGATTCGCCTGGTGGTGTAATGGATAACACGCTGGGGTACCGATCCAGAGTTCCGGGTTTGAATCCCGTCCAGGCATTTATTTTTCTTATCATGTCATATTAAGCTTGCATTGCTCAATGTCAAAAATTTAATTATAACATCGATAAAGCGTCACTGCTATAAAGTAAAAATATTCTCTTTTATTTGCTTACTTGTTATAGTCAGCTACTAGGTGGCAGTGAAGACCGAGTTTTCGCGACATCTAGTAATAATGGAGAATATATATATGAAAAGAAAAATGAATGCTTGAGTCGGGATTTGAACCCGAGTCTCTAAACTCTGTACGTTTAGCGCTCTAACGATCTGAGCTACCCAAGTATTCCAACACAAACATACATTTTTCTTATATATGTAGTATTCTCAATTCACACAAGAGGTAGCGGAAATTCGTTCCGACTGACATCTAGTGGCTAACATAACAGTTAAGCAAATTTTTAAAGAGAATATTTACTTTATACCAGTAACGCTTGTATATTTAGATGTTATAACTATATTTTTGACATTTGGCAATGAAGGCAAATATGGTATGAAAAGAAAAATGAATGCTTGAGTCGGGATTTGAACCCGAGTCTCTAAACTCTGTACGTTTAGCGCTCTAACGACCTGAGCTACCCAAGTATTCCAACACAAACATACAATTTTCTTATATATATATATATATATATATATATATATATATATATAAGAAAAATAAGTGTTTGAATTGGATTCGCCTGGTGGTGTAATGGATAACACACTGGGGTATCGACCCAGAGTACCGGGTTCGAATCCCGTCCAGGCATTTATTTTTCTTATCATGTCATATTAAGCTTACATTGCTCAATGTCAAAAAATTAATTATAACGTCGATAAAGCGTCACTGCTATAAAGTAAAAATGTTCTGTTTCATTTGCTTACTTGTTATAGTCAGCTATTAGGTGGCAGTGAAGACCGAGTTCTGGTGACATTTAGTAATAATGGAGAAGATATAATATATATATATATATATATATATATATATATATATACAGGCTGCGGCATAAGTGAGTTAACCACTGTACATGGCTACAAAGGAAAAAAAAATCAAATTGGTTGAAACTGGGGTTTGAATACGGAACATTCAGAATATAATCTCAAATAACACTGCTTGGAATAATTTGCTATGTATTATAGATATTTGCTGTATATAGATGTTGTAAGCTACAGAAAATAATATATTTGCATTTTCGGTTAACTGATTTATGCTGCACCATATATGCTGATACTATTTATGTGATACATTCTACAAAATGGCAGCTTTATATTACATGTGTCATGATTTTCATTTTTTATATTTTATTATTATTATTATGTCATATTTTGGTATAATTATTATATATATATATATATATATATATATATATATGTCCATAGTAATTCTGCCCGAGGACAGGTCTTTCACTGCAATCATAGCATTTTCATGCTATGCTTTGCAGCTTTACTAGGGAATTATAGGTGTGGTAGCTTCCCGTAGCTTTCCACACCGGTAAAGGATGATGATGGTAATGATAAGGATGATGATGACCGGATGATTTTCGGGGACCGTTGGGCCCTAAGCTTCCTGACATTTGTCTTATAGGTGAGGAAAATTCCGAAAGGAACCTCACCCTTGAGCCTGCTCCGATCGGGAATCGAACCCGGGCCCGCTGCGTGACAAGGCACCATGCTACCTCGAGACTACAGCGGTGGACATATATATATATAATTGGTCTCGGTGAACTGGGGTTATCTTCCTTACCTCGGTCCAGAGGCTCCCGGTTAAAACTCGGCCGAGGTCGGTGGATTTTTTAGGTTAGAAAATCCAAGGGAAAAATCCTCCGGGAAGGACTTTAAGTCGTGGGTCCCGAGTCCGAAGATTTTCGGGATCGTAAAATAACCTCCCTAACCGTCCAGGCAGAATAAAAATATAAACTGCGGAAAAGAAGTTCTTACGTTCAGTAGCAGCTGTGACAATTTTGCACAGAAAAATAAATGAAGGTATTAGAGAAGACTTAAATATTTTTAATATAACAAATAGAATTGACAATATGAGAAACAACTGGTATGAACATGCTAAAAGAATGCCTACATATATAATCCCTCAGCTGTTATTAAAGTACAAACCATAGGACATAGAAGTGTTGGACGCCCATTCACAAGATGGGAAGATTCATTTAATCAAACTTGATGTGGAAACAGGTTATAAGGCCTAATTTCATGAAGTAGAAGAAGAAGAAGAGAAGAAGAAGAAGAAGAAGAAGAAGAAGAAGAAGAAAAAAACCACAAGCCTAAATTAGAGACTAGGAGTAAAATTTAATTAGTATTTCCCATGTAAGCATTACCTTAGTTGTATATGTAGAAAGGTACGAGTGAGGATATTGACCCTTGAGTTAGAGATATATGTAATTATATATTTAATATTGGGAGAAGGAATTCAAATAAAACAAGTGAAACAAACGAAATATTTGGGAATAATTATGGATAACATTGAAGGTATAGGCAAAGAGAACATACAGCATATAATTCAATTGAGTAGCAAAATAATATCATCGTTAAATTCTATATGGCGGGATAATCATATTTGGAAAGGCACAAAAAAAAGTATTGGTAAAACATTGGTGGAATCTGTTGCAATTTAGGGAAGTAAGGTACGGACAATCAAAAAGTACTGTAAGAATAAACCAATAGCTAGAAATTGATTATTTACGCAGAAGTAACAGAAAGTCAAAATTACATGTCACAAATAAGGAAATTAGAAACATAATGGAAGCAGAAGAAAGCATGGAAGTGAGGTATGGACAATCAATAAGTACTGTAAGAATAGACTAATAGCTACAAATTTATTATTTACGCAGAAGTGACAGAAAGTCAAAATTACAACATGTCACAAATAAGGAAATTAGAAACATAATGGAAGCAGAAGAAAGCATAATTGAAAGAATTGAGGTGAAGGAATTAAAGTGGTTAGGACATATTTTAAGAATGAAAGATGAGCGGTGGCCGAAGCAACTATATCAATGGCAACCGACCAGAAAGAAGAAAAGAGGGAAACCAAAATTAACATGGAAGGGAAACGTGAAGAAAGTAATGCAAGCAAGAGGGCTAAGCATTGAAGATGCCCAAGATCGTAGGGTTTGGAGGTTTGACACGGGAAGACGTCAGCAGCTGTAAAAACACGAAGATAGATATATTTATGTATACAATTAATTTTTTTTTCAAATGCCCCAGGTTGTCTTGCGACATTCCTGATGTTCTCTCCTGGCATTGCGTACTTGTAACCCACTTCTGAGGTTGGGGCGCCTGGAAGGCGGGGTTACGTTGCTCCGATGATATGATGGATGATGATGATGATAGTAGTGCGCAAGGAGAGTACCTAACCCTAAGCTTAATTTAAGATGAATATGAATGATGATGATTGCGATGGCCATATGATTTCGGGGACCGTTTTTGGGCCTTAAAGTTTTCCTGACATTTGTCTTACAGGTGAGGAAAAACCCCGATAAAAACCTCACTCATAAAAACTGCCCCGACCGGGGATCGAACCCGGGCCCGCTGCGTGACAAGGCAGCACGCTACCTCGAGACCACAGCGGTGGACTATAAGTGTGAGACTATGTTGTAAATATTCATGAACTCCGTACAAGGGAATTTACCCCCCCCCCTTCTCTTTGTCAAACACCATGTACCTTAATCACGATTCTCGTTTTTTTAAACCATGACTTACGGCACTGAGTATGCTGCGAAATTGGATTATAGTTTTAATATAGAACTTATGAAAATGGAAGTCGTGCCTCTTAGTTCAGGTTCAAGCCACCATATTAAAACTTGCTGTTATTATCACGTCACTATGATGGTTGTCCAGCGGCTCGCTTTGTTTCCCCGCAGCTTTTATGTATATAACTAGCGTACCCGGCAGACGTTGTCCTGCCCGAACGTTCTATTCTCATGTCATGGGCGGACGATAAAAATATGTTACTTTTTTATCATAAAATTCAGCAATTAGGACATAATTAGATATTATTAAATAAGTTTGCAAGAAAACCTCTTACAGCCTTCTGTTGTGGCTCAAGAAGTGTGAATGATGACGTCACATAGTCATGAACATTAGAATTGTACCCTCCTTCGCATATAAGCTAAGAACCGTCATATAACAATTATATTAGAGCGAAAAAAAAAAGATAAATTGATGAGAGTGAGTAAAAACAGTTTTTTTCCCCCCCGGCTAGATTTAATTTCTGACCCATACTGGCCGACATTCCATGAGAAAAATGTCTTCCCCCGTAGAGACTCGAACCAGCGTAAGTCTCGTAGTTCTGCGCCAAGACTTCTTGCCTTAACCACTCGAGTACGGCGCGAGACTCTTGGTACCAATGAAAGACAAAAATGGTTATTGTGAGTTATCCGTAAGAGATAAACATATGCTGTTGCGGACATTTTTGTAAAGCTTTTGAGATATTCAATTCTGTGTACATTAATGTTGTATATTTCTTATGGTTTAGGCAGCGTAAGCTATTTAAGCGTCCAAAGAGCTACTTTTTTTTCACGTTTTCCACTACAAAGGGCGATTTTTAAGGGTGTACGAGTTGAGTATCACAACTCTCTTATAGCCTATGTTCATCCCGGGAATCTCCTGAACATTTTGCAAAAAATCCATCACAATCGGATCAACGGTATGGCCGCGCATAAAGTACGAACAAACAAATATACAAACAAACAAACATTAATTTTTATATATAAGATTAAATACAAAGTTGCCGACTACCGCTACGTGAAAGTTAATCATTGTCAAGCATTGTCGTGGCACCCGCTTTTATAAATTCGGACAACCTTCATAGTGAGGCGATAATACTTCTGAAAGCAATTACTAACGTTTTTTTATTATATACTCGCTGTTTTTACAGGTATGGGATGGAAAAACATCGTTAAATAAATTAAATAAAAAGAATCCAGAATTCGACCCAGTTATTCAAGCTACAGAGAAAAATATTAATCAAGCTAAAACAATTATTGGTGGTTTTGAATCATTCGGAGGTAAGACAAATAAAAATAAAATTGTTTTCGTTCATTGTAAGTATAGCTATCATTATCAATAGCCTGGGCCAGCAAATATTAATAATTTTAAAGAATTTATAGTGGTATTATTATTATTATTATTATTATTATTATTATTATTATTATTATTATTACCGTTCCCCATTGGTCGAAATTCGACCATAAATAACACGTCACCGCATTTATTATCTCACTTTATGTTATATTAGACATTGTTAGTTTTAAATTGTACTTTATTTTATTTGGCATTATACTGGATGTTTTATTATATATATATATATATATATATATATATATATATGTGTGTGTGTGTGTGTGTGTGTGTGTGTATATACAAAGAAATTACGTATATTAACAAACAGAGGAGGAAATAGTATATTACGATGCGAAGTTGGGAAGTGGTTTTTACAGAAGCGAGGAAAATGTTTAAAACCGAGCTGTAGCGAGGTCTTTAATTTCCGATATTCTATAAACACATCACAAACATGCGTTGTATATTAATTTTTGCGCGATGGTGTTTTCAAAATAATAAATAATAGTAAAATAATAACATCTTTGTTGAAAATAGTTTTGTTCATTATAGACAATTGATTAACGTTAACAGCGTGGGCAATGTTTATTCGTTGAAACTACTGGAAGCCGTGACACCCATCAGTGATAAAATGGCGGCAAGTACGTATTTACTGTTTTATATTGTTTCAAATAAAGTTAATTTAAAATGCAATGCTTTGTTTCGTATAATGTATATTAACAGGATATGGGCATTAAGCCCAGGGAATCCAGGGGTAGATGGTGGGGCTCTTAAAAAAAACTTCCTTTTCGATATTTTTTGTATATACATATTATAAACCCAGCTGGATTTCTTAGGCTTAAAGGACCTTCGGGACTTGGAAAATCTGGTAGCGTGTTTATCTAGCCGAGCATTAGTATGAGGATGTACAATTATACATTTGAAATAAACAAATGGAGTCTTATTTTAAACTATTTTATTACTAAAGTATAAATATTTAGAATCCCTAAGTATTCTAGCCCTAAATAACTAATCTAAGCCTATATTAAAACTACAGTACTTCCTGGGGGTTGAGAAGAGGGAGTTGTGGAATTTATACATCTACCCTAATCTACATGTTTAAAAATGTTATATCCCTTTTTGAAAATATAGTATTAAAACAGTCTACATTGTTTAGAATTCTACTATCCCTTGAAAAGCATGTATCAAAATAGTTAAGGTAATTGATTCTCTTTACAAAAAGTCCCTGACACATATTAAGAAAAATGGTAGCTTACTCACCCATCAACACCTCTGGTTGTCACACATCAACAGACCGAGACCCTCACTACCCCAGGGTTATATACTCAATTTGACCTCTAGTTACCCTAACTGTACTCACTAACATTCCAGTAAACTAAATGTAGGGATGTTTACAGTTAGCTAAACAAACTTGCTCTGAACTATATCATGTCTAAACTCTATTTCAACAGTTTACAGTTAGCTAAACAAACTTGCTCTGAACTATATCATGTCTAAACTCTATTTCAACAGACTTTGAATGTCTAAACTCTATTTCAAAAGACTTTGCTTGAATAATTAAAATAATCTATAAAACAATTAAAAATCTATATAAAAGACTATGTATTCATAACAATACATATTACGTGGTATACATAGGAGACAGTGGTTTTACTTCCCTCACGTGGTTTAGAATATGTAATATTACAGTATAGTTACTTTATTACAGTATAATTATTTAGGTCGGCAACCCCGAAATGTAGGAAGTTGAACTTTCAATCATGGTCGCCATTGCTGTAAGTACGACAAGACGCACTATCGCGCAAAAAAATGTACTTAACTGAAGGTAGGAAAAAAAACTGTTTCCAAAATGTTTTATTGATAACACTAAGGTTCGCCAATAGCTACTAACAATCGGTTTTATTGGCCATAATCAGAATTGAATAAGAAATTTTTATACCTCACAAAATTTATAAAATTATTTTGGAGTGTGACTGATGAGTATTCTAAATTAACACCCAGTTTTATGAGGAATTCGGGTAGTTACAATATTTAACGACTCCACGTTAAGAAAACCAGCTATAACGGCTGTCGACCCCACATGCTGACCACATGTCGCCCTTACATTGGCAGAATGATCGTCTACCTCTGTGATTAACACATGTACATGTAATACTTTCCTATATTTTAAATTGGAGCTTTGGTGTTGGATTTTAGTGCCGTGTAGTTAAAAAAAGGCACGTAATTTTTTGGACATGGTCTTTGTACATCAAATGCTTCTTCGGAGGAAACTCTTAACTCTTGCACCATGGAGACTTTCCATAAGCATTGCCTTATTGTTAAAAACGGCAGAACTGTTTCCATTTTTTATTGATAACACTAAAGCTCGTCAATAGGTACTAAAAAAAAGATACATAAAATTGGTTGACAAACAGAGGGGAAAATGGTACTTAACTGTTTTGTCTTTGCCTATTTATTATTATTATTATTATTATCATCATCATCATCATTATTTTATTTAAATACTTAGGAATAATATATACAAATAGGAATATGGTGCAGTAAGATATTAAACGGAGGCAAAACTCTGGAAAAGTATGCTATTAAACAACACAATGATTCTATCCATACCGACTTCTATAAAAAAAAACGTTAAACTGAAAGCATAAGCCTATAAAACAGTTATTATTCCAGTTAAATTATATGGATGCAAAACATGATCTCTTCCTTTAAGAGTGTAGATAAGATTACTAGTTTTCGAGAATAAAGTTCTTAGAAAAATGTTTAGACCAGAGTCGAAAATATTACGAGTTAAATACTCCTAGCACACATAAGAGGGGGTGAGATGGGGATATATCTAATAAAATAATCGAAAACGACAAATATTAGTATCGAATTCATAGTTTATGGAGTAGCTAAGCTCGTTAGTGACAGTCCCGATGACATTTATAACCCTAATTCGACATAAGAGGCAAGAGGGCTGATAAAGCGTTAAAACTAAAATATAAAAATAGGATCGAGATTAAAGACGTATGCATTGTGTTTGAGGCTGCTCAGCTGATTGGTGATAATCCAGTTGGTAATTAAGCCCACCATTGGCCCTAGCATCTCTATGAGGGAGAAAGAAGTTGAGAATGTGTGAAAAGCAAGATATTAAAAGTGGGAGAGACTAGTGTCGAATCCAAAGTTTTCGGAGTCGCTATGCTGATTGGTGAAAGTCCTGATGCCATTTAAGATCAGGTCAACGCCGGGCAATCAGCTAGAATCTATTATTACTATTATTATCATTATTGTTACTAAATACAGTTGTTATGGTCAACGTTTAGATAATACTATTATATAGAATGTCTCTAAAGTGACAATCAATTTCAATGACGGAAGGCAATAATTGAAAAATCAATGTCATTCTTAAGTTTTACACATATTCTACGGCTTTTTTACATGACCGCCATCCAGGTGAAAACACATACTCCAACTTTCAGCTGTGAAATGAAATACAGACCTTAACATATCATCATCATCATCATCCGGTATCATGGCAGCTGCCACCGTCTTCCGGAAACCAAACGCCATTCCTCTCTGTTCATCCATTTATCTTTCTCCATTCCTCTGATATTCATAGCTGCTTGTACCCCTTCTATCCAAGTTTTCTTCGGTCTTCCTCCTTTCCATTGGGATCCATTCCATAACAATTTTTGGAAATCTTTGCTCTGGCATTCTTTTGACATGGCCACACCATTGTAAACGTTTCTTTACTATAATGTCCATGATGTCCGGCTCCTCTTGTACACCCATAATTTCCCTTATTTCTTTATTTCGTATTCTATCCATTCTAGATTTTCCAGCTGATCTTCTTAAAACATCCATTTCTGTACTTAAAATTCTTTTCATTTCCCTGGTAGGAATTTGCTAGACTTCAGCACCATATGTTAAAATGCTCTGAATTATGGTTTGATATATTTGTAATTTTCTATTTTTTGTAATATGTTTGCTCCACCAAATAGAGTTTAAAGCATTTATTGCTTGTTTTGTTTGTGCGATTCTATTTTTAATTTCCACTATGTTATCGCCTGAATGGCCTAATTTTGTTCCTAAATAAGTGCATTCAATACTAGGTTTTAGTTCTTCTCCATTGTTGAAATTTATATTTTCCATTTCTTCTCCTATACACAGGTATTTAAGTTTTCTCAATGTTTATATAAAGTCCCCATTTTTCATATTCTTCTTTTAGTTTCTTATCCATATATTCTATGTCATCGTGGTCTTGTGCTATTAATACCTGGTCATCTGCAAAATGTAGTGAATATACATGTGTATTTTGGATGGGTATGCTCATTTTTTGACATTTTTTCCTCCTTAACATTTAAACCGTAAAAAATCCTGCTGCTTCTGTGATACGATTCCGTAAATCATTAGACGTGATAAGGACGTTTTCGAAGAGAGGAACGTAGAATTTTCCACACAGTGTTGCGAGGGGTATTCAACTTCCTACTGAGACATCGACTTGATGCATTCGAACTATCGCTGACAATTTGAACATGCTGCACTCTTTCTGCTGATACGCGTGGTCGTCCATGACGTGCCTCAACACACACACACACACACACACACACACACACACACACACACACAGCCGGTACGCTTAAATTTGTTTACAAGTAGACGAATGTGTGCCTTTGTTGATGGTTTACGGAATTTATGGATAAATTCAGCTCTGGCGTCTTCATATGAGAATCCGCGTACCGTGCACAAACAATGTCAATCCATGCTAAACATGTTACACAAGCTAATGGCGTATGCAAAGAAAATAAACAATTTAGTAGTGTATTCATGGAAATTGATAGTGACTTTAGCGACACCCTGTACAATTGTTACTTTCCAAAATTTCTATAAATTTTTGCAGGTACTAATATTTACATGGCGATGAAAGTGGGCCTACAGGTTAACCGACTTGGCAAGAAACAATGGAGATCCAAATACACAAATGCCGGGTCACGACAAGAACACAGACATCCAGAGCCCATGATCATCTTCCTAACAGACGGAGATCCTACGGAAGGGAAGACGGATATCAATCGGATAATAACATCTACTACAAACAGAAACAAGAAAATAAAGGCATCTATATTCTGTCTGGCACTGGGTGACGACGCCGAATTCGACTTCCTGAAGAAATTATCTCGGCAGAACTCCGGGTTTGCAAGGAAGATCTATGAAGCTTCGGATACAGCGTTACAACTGACTGATTTCTATAAAGAAGTCGCATCACCACTTCTTGCTAATGTTACATTTAAGTATTTGTCGCAACAGGTATGTATTCCAACATTGTAGCGTAAGTGATATACTATATCCAAATTCCAGTTGTACTGTAAACAAATTTACATTAACCATGATTTGAGGAAAGTAGATTATTCATGGAATGATTGGAAAATGTTAGCTCAGGATAGGGATGTGTGGAGAGCTTATGCCCACGCGGCCATGAACCTACGGGTTCGATGGTGAGTTAGTTAGTTGTACTGTGAACACAGATCGAGGCATAATGATTACTATGGACTAAGACCACTATAGAATTTAACTAAGTGCTTCATTTTGCTTAATTAACACTTTATAACATGTTATTCTAGTAATACGAGAATACAGTATTTCAGTAGGACGCATGTTTCAACTTACAAACATGGTTCATTCCGCAAGGCGCCAGTTGCCCTGCGTAGATAGCGCGAGTTGATGACACACTTTTCTTGCTAACGGCCACAAGTCGAGTGAAACGCATTGCACATCTCAAAAATATACAGAGTGATTCAAAAGGTTGCGCACAAATTTCAGGAGTTCATAGAGGGGTCGAAATACAGCAACTTTTGATTAGTAACTTATGGTCTGGAAAGTAATTCTGGGTCAGTACAAGTCCTGGAATGTCTGGATGGACAAGACATTATTTTGTGCACACACTTACGCAAATGTAAATGTAAATTTATTCACCAATTTGGTTTTATAACACTAGGTGTTCAAAATTCCTACCACCACATTGAATACAGGCATGTTCTTCCATGTGAGCAAGAACTTCCGCCTCCATAGCGACTATTCGAGTCGTACGTGGGCGACCTACATGATGCCATGAACGCAATGAACCTGAATCCCGAGTTGGTAGTGAACGTTTTTAAACGTTCGAGGATGTGGTTGACTTCGGATATTGTGCGCTACACAGGCGTTCAGCTTCGCGTGCATTACCATTTTCTTTAACATACCACGAAATGCATGTTTCGAAGTTCTGACATTGTTTAGGCCTATTCCATTTCACAAAAATCACAAATATTGAGAGTAATGCTCTACAATACACTGCAGATGCCGTATTGAAATGAAAACAACCTACATAGCGCACGAATGACTATCAGATGTGAACAGAAGAGTACACAAGTACTGTACTGCACTAAACGGTATGACAACATAAATGCATGATGTAGTGTATTGAACGCAGTGCCTCTCTGAAAAGTAAGCTTAGACCCGCATTGAAGTACCGGACTTTCCCAGGCTTGTACTGACCCAGGTTTACTTTCCAGACCATAAGTTACTAATCAAAAGTTGTTGTATTTCGACCCCTTTATAAGCTCCTGAAATTTGTGCGCAACCTTTTGAATCACTCAAATATTGTGCTTTGAATCAAGCAGTTGTATAAAATTTAAATTAATAGCAAGAAAGTAGTATTTTGCCTGTCATTGTACACATTTGGATTATCATTTTAATGCATTTCTATAAAACAATCCATTATGAAAAATACGCTCCTTTATTAAAGCCGTATTAATTTCAGGTGGAGTCAGTTTCTCTTACACAGAAGCATTTCTATTACTTCTATTCTGGTTCGGAACTAGTGGTATCTGGGCATCTGCAGCGTACGACTCCTGCAGAACTGATGGAGTGCGAGGTGAAAGGACGTTCTCCTGATGGGCTAGTTCGGTTGGACCCCACTGAACTGCCTATAGTTCTACAGTATGAGTCTCTTCAAGAATCTCGGCTGGCTGGCATCATGGAAAGAATGTGGGCATACCTCAGCATTCAACAACTGCTGGACCGCTCAGAGAAGAAATCTTCGCTGGCAAAACAGGCAGCAGAATTAGCACTTAAGGTACATTCTCCTTTTTAATCACGTATTTTTTTTTTGTGGAATAATAACAGTAACATATCTGAAGTTATTACAATTTAAAATCACGCAATTAAAATATTAACAGATTTGTCGTATGATGATAAATTGCAAACTTTTATTAAAAAAAACCGTAATTAATATTTATGACCACCGACTACTAATGGTAACGTCGTTGTCTCAGACACACTGGGCCCGAGTTTGATCACCGATCGGACAAGTTTCCTCATCTCTATATGACATTTTTCAGCAAACTCTAATGTTCAAATCTGGCCATTAAATAATCCGTATCATTTAATACACAAGTGATCTTCTTGGTGATAAAATATTAAAATATATATGCAGTCAATATGCCCATTTCACCAATTAATGTTTTAAAATGGTCAACAAGTTTCTACAGCCAAGCTGTCATTCTCAAGACCAGATATTGAGTCAATACAGCCAAGCTGTCATTCTCAAGACCAGATATTGAGTCAATATCTGGTCTTGAGAATGACAGCTTGGCTGTAGAAACTTGTTGACCATTTTAAAACATTAGTTGGTGAAATGGGCATATTGACTGCATATATATTTTAATCCGTATCATATTCCAGTTGTTTAAAGCGAATGTATGGTCCGTCAACGTAGCGCAGTCGGTAGAAATCATACCTTCCACTCCGGCGATCCCAGTTTGATTACCGGACAGGTAGGGAATTTTCGATCTCTACCTTGTGAAGTTGTGTCTGGACGTGTATCCCTGTCTGCACGAAAAAGTAAGAAAAACATAAAATGAACATAAACAATAATGATAATAAGCCTAATAATAATAATAATAATAATAATAATAATAATAATAATAATAATAATAACTAACTCACTGGTACTATCGAACCCGTAAGTTCATGGCCGCATGAACATAAGCTCTTCATACATTCCTATCCTGAAATAATGCTTTCCAATCATTCCCTGTATAATCTACTTCCGTCAAATCACAGTTAATGTTACTCTCCCATCTCACACTTGGTCTACCAACTGGACGTTTTCCCTCTGGTTTTCCTACAAGAAGCTTCCATGCACGTCTGTCATTCCCCATTTGTGCCACATGTCCTGCCCATTGCAGTCTACGAGACTTAGCTGTTCTTATTATATCTGGCTTCCTATAAATACCAAGAAGTTCATTATTAAGTAATCTTCTCCGTTCACCTGTCTGTTCATCTCTCTTTGGTGCAAAAACAATCCTAAGATAGCGGACAGGATCCTCCTTCGGACTAAAAAACCCGTTCCAAATTCAGGTCTTTCTGCACCCCCGTAATATAATGCAAGACTGCAATAATAATAATAATAATAATAATAATAATAATAATAATAATAATAATAATAATAATAATAATAATAATAATAATAATAATAATAATAATAATAATAACAATACTTTTTATATACAGATTTTTAATGTTTACACATCTTTCTGTACCTAACTAACGTTTTATTTTCCTTCTCCACTCGTCTGTATCCACCGACTCCATGTCCTCTAGTCCTCTTGTTCTCCTTCCAGTTCTTGTTTCTTGTATCCACGAGTTTCGAGGTCTTCCTTCCCTTCTTCTTCCAGGTGGACACCATTCCAATATTTTCTTGAGTAACCTTTCTTCTTGCATTCGTCGTACGTGCCCATACCAATTTAATTCCTTGTAGCTTATATAATAATAATAATAATAATAATAATAATAATAATAATAATAATAATAATAAATGCTTTATTTTACCTGGCAGAGTTAAGGCCTTAAGGTCTTAAGGCCTTGTATACCGCTCAGCCAGGTTGAAAAACAATAAATTAGACCTAGATCTAAATTAAAATAAACATGAATTATTATATTGTGTATCTACATTACAATATATCATATTTGAAGAGAAAAATTATACGCTCAGACCGGGACTTGAACCCGGGACCCTTGGTTCTCTAGACCAAGTGCTCTACCAACTGAGCTACCTGAGCAAGTACCGATCTAAACGCAAATCTTTCTCTATATACATTGTAATTCCCATCCACCAAATGCTGTGAAGCCATGCTTCTATCTTGCAAATGGCGGCTCCTTTATTAAGAAGACATATTTGGGAATTATACATTACAGCCAGTACGGCTTTTTCCAAGTTTTTATTGTTGATTTCGTACATCTCAATGATGGATAAATCATATTTGAAGAGAAAAATTATACGCTCAGACCGGGACTTGAACCCGGGAACCTTGGTTCTCTAGACCAAGTGCTCTACCAACTGAGCTACCTGAGCAAGTGCCGATCTAAACGCAAATCTTTCTCTATATACATTGTAATTCCCATCCACCAAATGCTGTGAAGCCATGCTTCTATCTTGCAAATGGCGGCTCCTTTATTAAGAAGTTTAGATCGGTACTTGCTCAGGTAGCTCAGTTGGTAGAGCACTTGGTCTAGAGAACCAAGGGTCCCGGGTTCAAGTCCCGGTCTGAGCGTATAATTTTTCTCTTCAAATATGATTTATCCATCATTGAGATGTACGAAATTAACAATAAAAACTTGGAAAAAGCCGTACTGGCTGTAATGTATAATTCCCAAATATGTCTTCTTAATAAAGGAGCCGCCATTTGCAAGATAGAAGCATGGCTTCACAGCATTTGGTGGATGGGAATTACAATGTATATAGAGAAAGATTTGCGTTTAGATCGGTACTTGCTCAGGTAGCTCAGTTGGTAGAGCACTTGGTCTAGATAACCAAGGGTCCCGGGTTCAAGTCCCGGTCTGAGCGTATAATTTTTCTCTTCAAATATGATTTATCCATCATTGAGATGTACGAAATTAACAATAAAAACTTGGAAAAAGCCGTACTGGCTGTAATGTATAATTCCCAAATATGTCTTCTTAATAAAGGAGCCGCCATTTGCAAGATAGAAGCATGGCTTCACAGCATTTGGTGGATGGGAATTACAATGTATATAGAGAAAGATTTGCGTTTAGATCGGTACTTGCTCAGGTAGCTCAGTTGGTAGAGCACTTGGTCTAGAGAACCAAGGGTCCCGGGTTCAAGTCCCGGTCTGAGCGTATAATTTTTCTCTTCAAATATGATTTATCCATCATTGAGATGTACGAAATCAACAATAAAAACTTGGAAAAAGCCGTACTGGCTGTAATGTATAATTCCCAAATATGTCTTCTTAATAAAGGAGCCGCCATTTGCAAGATAGAAGCATGGCTTCACAGCATTTGGTGGATGGGAATTACATGTATATAGAGAAAGATTTGCGTTTAGATCGGTACTTGCTCAGGTAGCTCAGTTGGTAGAGCACTTGGTCTAGAGAACCAGGGTCCCGGGTTCAAGTCCCGGTCTGAGCGTATAATTTTTCTCTTCAAATATGATTTATCCATCATTGAGATGTACGAAATCAACAATAAAAACTTGGAAAAAGCCGTACTGGCTGTAATGTATAATTCCCAAATATGTCTTCTTAATAAAGGAGCCGCCATTTGCAAGATAGAAGCATGGCTTCACAGCATTTGGTGGATGGGAATTACAATGTATATAGAGAAAGATTTGCGTTTAGATCGGTACTTGCTCAGGTAGCTCAGTTGGTAGAGCACTTGGTCTAGAGAACCAGGGTCCCGGGTTCAAGTCCCGGTCTGAGCGTATAATTTTTCTCTTCAAATATGATTTATCCATCATTGAGATGTACGAAATCAACAATAAAAAACTTGGAAAAAGCCGTACTGGCTGTAATGTATAATTCCCAAATATGTCTTCTTAATAAAGGAGCCGCCATTTGCAAGATAGAAGCATGGCTTCACAGCATTTGGTGGATGGGAATTACAATGTATATAGAGAAAGATTTGCGTTTAGATCGGTACTTGCTCAGGTAGCTCAGTTGGTAGAGCACCTTGGTCTAGAGAACCAAGGGTCCCGGGTTCAAGTCCCGGTCTGAGCGTATAATTTTTCTCTTCAAATATGATTTATCCATCATTGAGATGTACGAAATCAACAATAAAAACTTGGAAAAAGCCGTACTGGCTGTAATGTATAATTCCCAAATATGTCTTCTTAATAAAGGAGCCGCCATTTGCAAGATAGAAGCATGGCTTCACAGCATTTGGTGGATGGGAATTACAATGTATATAGAGAAAGATTTGCGTTTAGATCGGTACTTGCTCAGGTAGCTCAGTTGGTAGAGCACTTGGTCTAGAGAACCAAGGGTCCCGGGTTCAAGTCCCGGTCTGAGCGTATAATTTTTCTCTTCAAATATGATTTATCCATCATTGAGATGTACGAAATCAACAATAAAAACTTGGAAAAAGCCGTACTGGCTGTAATGTATAATTCCCAAATATGTCTTCTTAATAAAGGAGCCGCCATTTGCAAGATAGATGCATGGCTTCACAGCATTTGGTGGATGGGAATTACAATGTATATAGAGAAAGATTTGCGTTTAGATCGGTACTTGCTCAGGTAGGTCAGTTGATAGAGCACTTGGTCTAGAGAGCCAAGGGTCCCGGGTTCAAGTCCCGGTCTGAGCGTATAATTTTTCTCTTCAAATATGATTTATCCATCATTGAGATGTACGAAATCAACAATAAAAACTTGGAAAAAGCCGTACTGGCTGTAATGTATAATTCCCAAATATGTCTTCTTAATAAAGGAGCCGCCATTTGCAAGATAGAAGCATGGCTTCACAGCATTTGGTTGGATGGGAATTACAATGTATATAGAGAAAGATTTGCGTTTAGATCGGTACTTGCTCAGGTAGCTCAGTTGGTAGAGCACTTGGTCTAGATAACCAAAGGTCCCGGGTTCAAGTCCCGGTCTGAGCGTATAATTTTTCTCTTCAAATATGATTTATCCATCATTGAGATGTACGAAATTAACAATAAAAACTTGGAAAAAGCCGTACTGGCTGTAATGTATAATTCCCAAATATGTCTTCTTAATAAAGGAGCCGCCATTTGCAAGATAGAAGCATGGCTTCACAGCATTTGGTGGATGGGAATTACAATGTATATAGAGAAAGATTTGCGTTTAGATCGGTACTTGCTCAGGTAGCTCAGTTGGTAGAGCACTTGGTCTAGAGAACCAAGGGTCCCGGGTTCAAGTCCCGGTCTGAGCGTATAATTTTTCTCTTCAAATATGATTTATCCATCATTGAGATGTACGAAATCAACAATAAAAACTTGGAAAAAGCCGTACTGGCTGTAATGTATAATTCCCAAATATGTCTTCTTAATAAAGGAGCCGCCATTTGCAAGATAGAAGCATGGCTTCACAGCATTTGGTGGATGGGAATTACAATGTATATAGAGAAAGATTTTCGTTTAGATCGGTACTTGCTCAGGTAGCTCAGTTGGTAGAGTACTTGGTCTAGAGAACCAAGGGTCCCGGGTTCAAGTCCCGGTCTGAGCGTATAATTTTTCTCTTCAAATATGATTTATCCATCATTGAGATGTACGAAATCAACAATAAAAAAAATTACAATATATGTTTATTTACTGAACAGTACCGGCAGATCTCTCGAACGCCTGCAGTGATTTCTAACAATACCGTATTTGGTAAACAAATATTTTACAATTTGTAAAATTGGCTGTAACGAATAAAATACCCGTAGCAACCCTAAGGGTTGATGGGGTTGAAACAGTTAAATGATCGGCAACGATCTATGTAGGCCTACGTCCCTCTGCTTTCCTACGTAAGTTTCCATGTCCCTCTCACACTTTCCATATGTGCTCACGTCCTGTCCCTCTCAGTCTATGGGGCTTAACTTATCTTATTACATTAGGTTTCCAATAAAGAATCCATATAATTTTTATACTCAAACAGATTTAAGAAAGCTAACCTATATTAACATATATTACCAGTACTCAATGACATACTATACCCCCCACTTCTATCACTGACTTAAGCATGTCTCTCAGTCTAGTTAAGGGCACCCGATACTAATTTCCTTGCAATTTGGTTTAATAAATATACAACATAATATTTTTTTTCAACTTATTCTTAAGTTATGTGCATAAAAATGGTATCACTAATTAAAAAAGTCTTCCTGAACATAATAACGCTCTAGTTAACTTTTTAGACATATTTCTTGAAGAGTGATTTAAAATACAAAAAATGAAAATAAAAAATCCAACTTCTTAAGTTGTCTTGGTGCAATTTTCTCGAAAACTACTTACCAATTGTTTCCAAAATGTAGTATATTAGTGTACATAGTTCATTTGATAATAATGTTTGCTTGTGTTCAGATATGGATTGTGATTTATTTTAAAAATTCAAAGACCAACAATTTATTTCGTTAAAAAATTTGCATACTTTTTTTACTATCAATAGCACAAATATAAATTTACCTTATTATTACAGAGCTCTTTATACTGCATATCCATGCCAAAAATGATTCTTCTATCTTTCATAGTTTCAAAGAAAAGTGTACCAAAATATGAAAAAAAAAAAAAAAAAAAATACAAGTTACGGGAAAATGCAAAAAAAGAAGAAAAAAATGTGCACGTTAGCAGTACACAGAGACGCAAATTTTTAAAAATCAATTTTTATAGGTTTAAATGTCCAAAATAGACAAAATAATATTACACATCGATAAAATATACCTTCCTGGAATTTTTTGAAGCTAAAGCAAACAGTCAATTTTTTAAAACTTAAACAAGTACTGGGTGCCCTTAAAAATATTCAAGATTCTATTTTTTTTTCGAAATAATATCAATGTCATGTTACGCCGTTCCTGGAACAACTAACATGATTTTGTCTAAGAGATCGTAGGACTCTCCATTCCCTATCTCTTCTCTTAAAATAATACACATCTCATCGCCTAATTATATCTATCACATAGCTTCATTAAACTCTCCGACACACGTAATTTAGACTCTCGATCCCATCAGCAAATTACCCTTTATATTCCTCCTCATCACATTGTGTATTATTCAGTGTCTTTTACAGTTTCACTTGCCAGAACATGGAATTCCCTTCCGCCCTATGTCAAAGACTGCTAAACTATAACACCGTTAAAAAAATTAATAAGAAACTAACTTATACACCTCACTGATAGTATTCTTTTAACAATTCATAATACTAAAATTCATTTTATAAAATAATATTAAAATCAACGAATATTTTCAGTTGTTCGTTTAAAACATTGTATCACCGACAAATTATCATCATGTGACATTTTTCTTTGTTTTTTATGCACCTTAGGTAGGGACTGTCTACCAAACAATTCAATTTATCTTGCTTGTATATATTTTATTATTAGTTTTAGCCTTGATTTTAATTATCATTAACTAAAGAATTATTTAATAACACATTAACTTATACACTTCACTGGTAGTATTATTTTAACATTTAATAAATTTAATTATTTATGAAAATAATATTAAGATTAACAAATATTTTATTTTTTTTATTTTAAATATTGTCTAATCGTAAAATTAGATTCGACATCTCATTATTTTTCTTTATTTCATATGTACATTAAATACAGTAGGTAGAGTCTACCAAACAAATTTACTCGTATCTTCTGTATACATTTTATTATTACTTTTAGTCTTAATCTTAACTTTCATTAACATGATTGTATTATAGAATATAATCTAATAGATATTGTCTTATTGATCAAAACTTCATATAGTACTTAATATTAGAGTTAATTGTGATTGTTATATTCTGATGTAACATATGCTTGTCCTGGTGAGTGGCAGAGAAGGCCACATGATCTTAACTCCACCAGGCTAAATAAATAAATAAATAAATAAAATTATGTTATCTACCTTAATTTTATAGAAATTATCTTACTGAATAAATTTAAATTTAGTATTTAATATTAGAGTTAATTGTGATTGCCATATTCTAATGGTTATTTGAAGAAAAGGCCACATGACCTTAACTCTACCAGGATAGATTAATAAATAAATGAAAATAAAATTACAATGTTTTCTTTCAGTATTCATTTGTAACACCGGTGACGTCACTAGTTGTTGTGAAGCCAGATGGAACAACAAATAGAGCAGAAGCTGTCAAGAATAGCGACGTTGAGAGTATGTATACGAGTACAAGAAACACATTACTGTGCTTCCAAGCAATGAGAAGGAACATCGGTTGGTGAAATATGTATTCTTTCATCACTATATGACAAAACGTCCTCCTAGCGATGCTTCTCATCACTTGGATACACAATGGAAGCTTTCTTTCTTTAACTACTCCCAATATTTATATATCGGCTATTCTATTCCATCTGTGAATATTCAATCGGAGAATTATTGCTAGTGTCAAGTTTGCCAATGTGATAACGTTGTTGCTAGAGCCAATTTCCAACATGTTTACCCACATACGCATCTATATCTATAATTGCGTAGCCCATTGTTAAGCCATAGCCTCTCCTTCGTAAGGAGTTACTAGAACAAGTTAATTTTTTAGTTACTTTATTTGCTCATGGATAGCATGTGGTTAACACACAGACCCAATGAGACATCAAACATGCAACTAAGGTATTACTAGGACGTTCCCACGTCATTTTGAAAACAAGATTCTCGGAACTGTCTTTCTGAAACACATAACCACCTGAAATGTTATAAATTTGGCAACTTAATATTTAATACAAGATGTCTTCTCAGATTTTTTTTGTTAGAAATTTCATATATATAGAGGAATGCTAGATACGCTAGCCAATCATAAACTAGAATATGGATTGGCTAAAAGTTGGAAATCAATCATATAACAAAGGGATTTGTTATTACAAAAGGTTTAAGGCAAGGTTGCAGTTTATCTCCAACTCTATTTAAAATTTATCTCGAAAGAGTACTAAGAGACTGGAGGAAAAAATGTCAAAAAATGGGCATACCCATCCAAAATACACATGTATATTCACTAAAGTTTGCAGATGACCAGGTATTAATAGCACAAGACCACGGTGACATAGAATATATGGCTAAAAAACTAAAAGAAGAATATGAAAAATGGGGACTTTATATAAACATTGAGAAAACTAAATACCTGTGTATAGGAGAAGAATTGGAAAATATAAATTTCAACAATGGAGAAGAACTAAAACCTAGTATTGAATGCACTTATTTAGGAACAAAATTAGACCATTCAGGCAATAACACAGTGGAAATTAAAATAGAATCGCACAAACAAAACAAGCAATAAATGCATGAAACTCTGTTTGGTGGAGCAAAAATATTACAAAAAATAGAAAATTACAAATATATCAAACCATAATTCAGAGCATTTTAACATATGGTGCTGAAGTCTGGCAAATTCTTACCAGGGAAATCAAAAGAATTTAAGAACAGAAATGGATTTTTTAAGAAGATCAGCTGGAAAATCTAGAATGGATAGAATACGAAATAAGAAAATAAGGGAAATTATGAGTATACAAGAGGAGCCGAACATCATAGACATTATAGAAAAGAAAAGATAACAGTGTCAAAAGAATGCCAGAACAAAGATTGCCTAAAATTGTTATGGAATGGATCCCAATGGAAAGGAGGAAGACCGAAGAAAACTTGGATAGAAGGGGTACAAGCAGCTATGGATATCAGAAGAATGGAGGAAGATCAATGGATGGACAGAGAGGAATGGCGTTTGGTTTCCGGAATACGACGGCAGCTGCCATGATACCGGATGATGATGATGGATTGACTTTGACATAGAACTTCTAATTTGAAAGGAATAACAGAAAAAAAAAACTTCTCATAGAGAATATTTCAAATTAAATACGTAATAAACTTGCTCCCAACAGATGGAGTAAGTCTGTCCTAGGCTCCCAATAGTCTACGACAGACTTAAATGTCTAAATATAGTTTTAGTTTTCAGTATCACATTAACTCAATTCTAAATCGGACATGGAAAATGTCAAGTATATTTATATAAATCTAAAATATCATCAAATGCAACTTGTAAATGTGGCGAAAAATTCAAACAGTCAAACATGTTTTATTTAATTGTCCAAGTTGTGGTTTTAACGTTACAAACTGAATCGTATTCGAAAGTTAGTGGAAAAGTTTATTCCAGTCCTCTTCATCACATTCTCAACAACGAAAAATTGTATAATTACTTCATTTCTTTTGTAATAGTATATTGCAATACAAGGTTGGGAAGTGGTTTTTACAGAATCGAGGAAAATGTTTAAAAACCGAGAGATAGCTAGTTTTTAATTTCCGAGATTCTGTAAAACACTTCACAAACGTGCGTTGTACATTATTTTTGCGCGATGGTGTTTTCAAAATAAAAAGTAACAGTTAAATAATAACATCTTTGTTGGAAATATGTGCGTTCATTATAGACAATTGAGTAACGTTAACAATGTGGGCAATGTTTATTAGTTGAAAGTACAGGAGGCCGTGAGGACATTATTATTGATAAAATGACCGCAAGCACGTATTTATTGTTTAACATTGTTTCAAATAAAGTTCAGTTCATTTAAAATGCTGTGATTTGTTTCGTATAATGTATATTAACACTACCTTTTGAATACTTTTTTGTATATACATTGTATGTAGTATACATAGAGGGCAGTGGTTTCACTTCCCGCACGTGTAAATGCAATATAATAGTACAGTTATTTAGGTTGGCAACCCCAAAATCTAGGAAGTTGAACTTTCAATCATGGTCGCTTATGCTGCAAGTACGACAAAACGCACTATCGCGCAAAAATAGTGTTTATTCACAATTATAATTTAATTTTACTCTGTTGATCTCTGTTATAATATTCTTATGTAATTGCATTTTGTTCTAGTGTTTCATGTTAATTTACTTCATAATGGTACAGAATTATAAACCGTAAGGTAAAAAAGGTTTTCATGTATTTAGAGATACAAACGATACATTGATGTTTTAAGATCGATACATCGCTCCTTATGAACGATATTTTGTGGAGTTGCCGCAAAAATTAGCGCACAACAATAAATAATAAAAGAACAGATAAAACAAAAGCAGAATCAGAAGTTCACATGTTTATGTCATCTCCTGTAACTCCTATAAAAGCTAATGCTTTAGAAATATAGGATGACAATTTCCTGGGCAGTATGATATATTTGTCTATCGTAGCAGCGTGGATGCCCAGTGAGCGGCTATTTTCATAGGAGAGAAACTGCTTATTAGGCACAAGGTTGTCAAAATTATTGTTTTTAAATTCTATTTTGCGAAATAAATAATTAATACACATTTTCAACATTCTTTTGTGTTTTTAATTTTTTTCAAAAAAAAAGAAAAACATATATCGTTCATAAATATCGATATTTTACTTTTTAAAATAACGAGTTTTTTTATGAGCGATGTTGCATCCCTACATGTATTGGATACAATTTAAAAAAAATAGAATAAGTGTCCGGCACTTACATCGTAGGTGGCTAATAAAAAAAAAACACGCGTGCTATGTCAAACGTAGAATGTATATGGACGAGCTATTAATTCCTCACATTTTATTTCATTTATATTTATTAACATATTTTCGTACATTTATTGTGTTCCACATTCAAGTCCAAAGCCTCATACTAGCCTCCAACTATAGAGCAATAAACAATTCCACACAATCAACAGTCGGTCGCGTAGGGCTAGTGCTTATATTCCTTGCCTCTGGTTCCAAGGGACGCGGGTTCAAACTTGGCCGTGGTCGATGGATTTTTAGGATGGAAAAATCCTAGGAACAAGTCCTCCCGGAGGGACTTTAAGCCATGGGTCCCGAGTTTAAAGATTTTCAGGCTCGTAAAAGAACCGCAACCCTTGTCGCTTATGCTGCAAGCAATATTTAATCGACATTCATCTATCAAAGTAAAACAATAATTGCCTACTGGATGTCTAAATGAGACGATGTGCTAACCACATGCCACTCGTTGACATCTATAGGTAAATAAGTGTAAATTAACTTGGTTAAGAGTCTCAAAGTGGGACGTATGGGGTATATACACATAATCAATAGTGTTTTGTTTTGAAAAAGGACAAATCCAAATAGGAAAGACAAAAAAAAGTACATTCGATCGTGGATCGAACCGTGTATACCAAGTCACTACAAGGGTGTGATTCACTGAAAAAAAAGCAGAATATTACGGTGTCGTATCATGTACAGTATAATATAATTTGTACTCTTGTGAATCGCGCGTTAAAATTATTATATTTTAACGACCAAGAATTCGTTCAATCTTATTGGGCTGCAGTGTACATTTCTTTGGTTTAATTAATGTATACCCAGAATAAATTTTTTGCTTGTAAACACTGAGAATTTGAACGAGGATTTTTTATATTTTTTCTACAAATTTCTTAACTATCAAGTTTCAATAATTTCCAATTAATCATTATAATTAATTTCATATTCAAAGATGTATCTTCCCCCCGAATGTAATGAACTCAAATAATTGTTCACGAGTTCAAAGAAGTGAATTTATTAACGCTGTGTCTAATTTGTTTCTACAGGTACAGAGAGTGAGGAAGATACATGGATTCCAGAAGATACTGCGAATAGGAACAAACTTACTCTCAGTCCTCCAGATGGTATTTCTCTTAAATACTTTATAACTAATACAATGGAACTTACGGAGTGCGTAACTTCTGTGTCACATTGACTAAGGTCCTCTAGTGGACCCTACCCACAGTCCATTAACCCACTTCAGATCTTCGACATCCTGTTTCCTAAGTTCAACCAAATATTATCGTCCCATCCATACCTAGACCGCCCTAGTTGCTTTCTTTTCCTATACTTCTCTATTAACAATATTTTAGAAGAATTTCTACCACTCAGTCGAGTTTCTTGACCTGCGCCTCTCATTCTCCTTGATTCATACTAGTTATAGCAACACTAATAATAATTAAATGAATCGTGATTTCTTCTTACCTCATGCTTCTATGTTTTTTAAACACAGCACTGCAGTATCGGCGACACGTTGTCGTCATCATCAGCTGTTTTCACGACTGTCAATTTTTTCCTTTTTGCCGGTAATTCTCTAGACTGCCATCTGGTATTCTTTTGAAGGAATTACTCTTCAAACTGCCATCTGGTGTTATTTTGAATGAATCATTTTCTAAACTGCTATCTGTTGTATTTTTGAAGAACTTTGTAATTAAGCTTTGAACTTTGAGATTCCGGACGAACCGAGCTTAATTACAAAGTTCTTCAAAAATACAACAGATAGCAGTTTAGAAAATGATTCATTCAAAATAACACCAGATGGCAGTTTGAAGAGTAATTCCTTCAAAAGAACACCAGATGGCAGTCTAGAGAATTACCGGCAAAAAGGAAAAAAATTGACAGTCGTGAAAACAGCTGATGATGACGACAACGTGTCGCCGATACTGCAGTGCTGTGTTAAAAAAAACATAGAAGTATGAGGTAAGAAGAAATCACGATTCATTTAATTATTATTAATTGAGCCTCATAATGTTAAAAATTCCCAAATTTAATATATAAATATAGCAACACTGTTGCAAATCAGCAATCCTAGTGGTGGCCACTGTAATATTGTAGTATGTTGTTGATCAGTCGATGTTCTATAAATATGTAACATTGAAAGTCTCGAAATAGCAATATTTTGTGATCACATTAACAGTTTCTCATATATAGTAAGTAATACCGCCCTAAAAAAAAAGATGTTCACTACGATTTGTTTAGAAGGTGGAATTGGGAAATACTTGAACATCCACCAAATTCGCCAGACATGAGATTTTGTGACTATAACTTACAGTATTCACTTATTCTAAAAAATCAAAGAAACTTTACGAGGCATTCCATTTCAATCAAGAGTCTATATCAAGAAACCTCTAGACTCTAGATCGATCAGATGAGAAATATATACTAGATAGATGATCGTCCACCTCTTTGATTGTCATATATGGATGTGAGGCAAGCAGATGGCTGGTAGGAGAAGGGCCCTCTAGGCCTGTCACGACATGGAATTGAAAATTATTATTATTATTATTATTATTATTATTATTATTATTATCATCATCATATCATATCATTATTATTAAAATGTCCACCGCTGTGGTCTCGAGGTACCATGCTGCTTTGTCACGCAGCGGGCCCGGGTTCGATTCCCGGTTGGGACAGGCTCCTGGGTGAGTTTTTTCAGGGTTTTTCCTCACCTGCAAGACAAATGTCAGGAAGCTTAGGGCCCAACGGTCGCCGAAAATCATCCGGGAATCACTAATCTCCTTATCATTATCATCATCATCCTTCACCGGCGTGGAAAACAACGGGAAGCTATCACACCTATAATTCCTTAGTAAAGCTGCAAAGTATAGCATGAAAATGCTATGATTGCAGTGAAAGACCTGCCCTCGGGCAGAATTACTGTGGATGGATTATTAAAATAATTATTCAAATTATTATTTTAAATTATATTACTATCATGATTACCAATGATTAATACCACAGCAAATGACACGTCTATACTCTGAATCTTACACAATATCTATGACTAGAGCATGAAACTCACTTCCCAGTCATGTCAGGGACTGTCAGTCACTATCATTATTTAAATCGCAATTAACTGATATCTTAAGTTCGACACAATGAAAACATTAACTGCATAACAACTATATTCAGCATTTGGTAAATAATCATCTAGGAAGCTTGACTTACTTTATTTTATTTCATATTACTTTAATTTTAATATATTCCATGTCTTTGTTATTATTAGCTAATATTAGATCACATCAGCATTGTTTTTTGTTTAGTCTATATTTTAATATCTTAAAATTGTAATAAATATGTAATTTTTGTATAATTTTACTATTCGCTGGTTGAGTGGAAGAGAAGGCATTATGGTATTACTTTTTTTTCCCCTCAAATGCCCCAGGTTTGTCTTTCGACATTCCTGGTTTCTCTCCTGGCATGGCGTACTTGTAACCCACTTCTGAGGTTGGGGCGCCTGGAAGGCGGGGATACGTTGCCCCGATGATATGATGGGTGATGATGATGATAGTGGTGCGCCAGGAGAGTCCCTAATCCTAAGCTTAACCTAAGATGAATATGAATGACGATGAATGCGATAGCCATATGATTTCGGGGACCGTTTGGGCCTTAAAGTTTTCCTGACATTTGTCTTACAGATGAGGAAAAACCCCGATAAAAACCTCACCAAAAAAACTGCCCCGACCGGGGATCGAACCCGGGCCCGCTTCGTGACAAGGCAGCACGCTACCTCGAGACAACAGCGGTGGACTGGTCTTAATTATTATTATTATTATTATCATTATCATTATCATTATTATCATTATCGTCATTATCATTATTATTATTATTATTATTATTATTATTATTATGTTGTTACAAAAATAAAGGAGGCACGCCGTAGCGTAGTGGTTAAGGCACTGAGCTACAAGCCGGAGGGTCGAGGGTTCAAGTCCCGTTGGGGTCAGGATTTTTAAACTGACCTAAACCCTCTGGCGGCACTATGGCCCTGAGGTTGACTCAGCCTCTAACAGAAATGAGTACCAGACGCTTGTTCTGGGGGTAAAGGCGGCCATCACGCAGGGCTGACAACCCGGCTGACATAAAGTGCCGATTGTCTAGAACAAGTGGGAGCCTTAACCTCCCACTACCCCAAGGGCCTCCGGGCCTGTTGTGGGATCACTTTACACTTTTACAAAAATAAAGAAAATCCGTTACCTAATGGATGTCTCATATGGTTATATATGGTTATATATAAATAAAATCAAGCTGAGTTTTTAACTGTTAATTTCGTGTAGATTTTGGTCTCCTAAATAATAATACGGTGGATCAGTTTTAAAGTGTGTTAAGTAAAAAAAGTTATTTTGAGATAAAAATATATAACAATTTGAATATTTTCCCAAAATCAGTATTTGAACATTCTGACTTTCAGATCCTTTACAGTTTTTGTTAAAGTATTGTTAACCTAAATTAGAATAAGTTGAAATGTTTTATTTTAAATGGGAATATGAATTAAGGGGATGCAGTACAGAAATGAGTTAACACACTTCACCCAGCCACAATACTGTATATTATATTAGTGTTGGGCATAGGCTACTATAAATATTAACAATACAAAGAAAAAATCTGAAGTAATAATGGAAAATATAGTTTAATATATAAGTTGAATAATTTTTTTTCTGAAAAAGACAGAAATAAGAAGAATATTAATAAAAGAAAATGAAGAGTCTATTTTTTTTTCAGAGTCCTACCTCGATTATGAAGATGGTCTAATATTAGCAGGTAATATCTCTCTAATAATACTAAAATGTAAATTTAGTATCAGTGCATTCACTTAAATTAATTCTGCATTAGAATTAACAAGGTATTTAAACCGTGATCTCTTACCTCATTATTGTCTGCATCAATAGAATATAATGAATCACTATTGAGTTATTCTATACTTCATTGTTTATAACAGAAAAAAAACATCAGAACAGATATATCTAACTCAATCATTTTGCAGAACAAAAGATAATAAAATAGAATATACATTCTTTATGGAAATTGTATGCAGAAGAAAATCATATTCATTCTTCATAAATTACGCAGACTGAAATGCAAACAAGTAGAATTAAATATGTTTAAATTAATGATAAAATCCCGTCGAGGTACTAGTCACAAAAGTATAGCATACGATTATAAAATTGAGTAATTGTGGCTTCAGTCTCCTCAACCGATAAAATGTTTGAAACACTGTAGGCCCTTCGGAATTAGTTCCATACTCAGTAGAAGATCACTTTCCTCCAGTTTTTTTTCTTATTATATTATAGAGACGGTTGTATCTACGTACTCAATATTGTCGATTTCTTTTAGAATTTTTATTACCTCCAGAATCTATCTTTATGCAGTATTGTGAGGGTAGGTTGTCTATATTTTCCATATGGCGTCCTGCTTAAATAACATGTCTGGTGTAACTGGATTTAACTTCAGCATATATCAAATCTTTAAAATGTTATTTAAATCTGATGTTAAAATTTCTGCTTAAAACTTATATATATATAATTGGTACCTGAGATCTTAGTTGTCCTCGACTTTTATAATGCTGCAAAATATCAACTTGACATTTTACAGCTTTATATAGTTGAGGACGACTGAGGTAATTATCAGGTATCTATTTTTTAACTTTTTACATAGTGGCCTGTCGGCCGCGGTGGACTAGTAGTTATGCTCTTTGCCTCTGGTCCCGAGGGTCGCGGGTCGAGGATGGAAAAAATCCAAGGAGCAAGTCCTCCTGGAGGGACTTTAAGCCGTGGGTCCCGAGTCTGAAGATTTTCTGGCTCGTAAAAGATCCTTAAGCCTGAATGAAAAGGACTCTAAACAAAATTTACCGAATTTTCCCGTCCTAGTACTACCTTGATTTCCTATAGCCTATGTAAGTATGAGGCGGAACGCTGACCACGGACTACTTAAATGACATCTACACAAAAACAAGTGTATGGTTAAAATTCTTCCCTGTAGGGGAGAGCGCCTAAATCTCTGTTAAGGGAAACATGGGCTTACAGAATACAGGATACATTGTGGCCTTCACGGTGTTTGGTAATTCATTTTCAAAAGTATTAAATTCCTGCTAGTTGTTCATATATAACGTTTATTTCAATTTCCACACGTTCAACATGTTCATTTGTATACTCCCGTATTGTTAAAATTATTACTTTATTCTATGTTGTTATTATGTTGTATAATTTATCTCCAATTCTATATGCTGTTTACATTTTGAGATGAAGGGATATGAAAGTTTGAATTTTTTCTCAAAAATCTGATTTGAAAATTCTGACTTTCTGATCCTTTACAATTTTTGTTAACGAATTGATTAACCTAAATTAGAATAAGTTGAAATGTTTCATTTTAAAGCTTAAATGAGAATAAGAATTAAGGGGGGATCCAGTACAGAATTGAGTTAACACATTTTACCCACCCACAATACTTATATTAGTGTAAAGTATTATAAACATTAACAATACAAAGAAAAACCTTAAGTGATAATAGAAAATGTGGATTAATATGTATGTTGAAAAAAAACAGATTTTTTTCTGAAAAGATATAAATAAGAAGGAGCTTAAGATCAAGTCTAATATGAATTTGAGACAATATTCTTTTTATGTTACTAAAAGAAAATAGTGGAGACTAATTTTATTTATTTGTTTTTCAGGCACCACCTATTATAGAAGACGTCATAAAGCTATGGGTAATATATCTCTAATAATATTGAAATGTAATTAAGTAACAATTGAATAGTTGCCCCGAAAAGAGATGTAACCCACAAAAATTCGAAAGTTGTTTTCAGTGAATTAGCATTACATCCGGAGAACATCATGGTGTGGTACATGAAAAACTATTCCTGCTCTCTTCCAGATCTGTTTTATTTATTTTTAAAAGTTGACATTCATGTGATCTATATGTAACAAAATGGCTGACGAAGTTATTCAAGTCACGAGTAGCAGTTCATGAGTTAGATCTCATTTCGGAGTAACTATTAAATTATTGACTTGACAAATTCTATCTCTATCTTCGGGTTTTTACAGCTGCTGCCGTCTTCCCGTGCCAAACCTCCAAAGCCTACGGTCTTGGGCATCTTCGATGCTTAGCCCTCTAGCTTGCATTACTGTCTTCATGTTTTCCTTCCGTGTTAACCTTGGTCTTCCTCTTTTCTTCTTTCTGTTCGGATGCCATTCATATAGTTGCTTCGGCCATCGCTCATCTTCCATTCTTAAAACATGTCCTAACCACTTTAATTCCTTCTCCTCAATTCTTTAAATTATGCTTTCTTCTGCTTCCATTGTGTTTCTAATTTCCTTATTTGTGACAAATTATTATTATAATATATTATTGACAAATTAATTCTGCAAATGTTAGAATTAGCAAAATATTAAAACCATGATCTCCTGTCTCATTATTTTCTGGATCAATAGAACAAAATGAATCACTATTGATTAATCGATGCTTCAGTATGTATAACAGAAAATACATCAGAACAGAGATATTTAACTCAACCTTTTTCAAGACAGTCTGCAAAAGATATTGAAAATAGAATATACAATATTTATGGAAATTTTACGCAGAATTGAATCATATTCTTTCTTCATTAAGTATGCCCACTGAAATGCAAACAAGTAGAGTTAATTCTAACTAATTAATGTTAAAATCCCGTTGAGGTACTAGTAACAAAATTATAGTATACAATTATAAAATTGA
This sequence comes from Diploptera punctata, assembly GCA_030220185.1. Lineage (NCBI taxonomy): Eukaryota > Metazoa > Arthropoda > Insecta > Blattodea > Blaberidae > Diploptera > Diploptera punctata. The sequence continues at coordinate 100,647 of JASPKZ010006057.1, forward strand.
GTAATAATAGGTTCAGTCTCCTCAACCGACAAAATGTTTGAAACACTATATCCTTTTGGAACCGGTTCCATCCTCAGTAGAAGTTGCTTTGCTCCTGACTTGTTTGTTATTATATTATAGAGACGGTTGTACATATTGGGTGAATTATCGTTTAAAATCAAGTTACTGTCGATTTCTTTTAGATTTTCTATTACCTCCAGAATGTCTATCTTTGTGTAGTATTGTGAGGGTAGGTTGTCTATATTTTCCACATCACGTCCTGCTTAAATAACATGTTTGGTGTAACTGGATTTAACTTTAGCATACTTAAAATCTTTCAAATGTTCTTTAAATCTGATGTTAACATTTCTGCTAAAAAAAATATATATATATATATATATATATATATATATATATATATATATATGTATATAAATATATAATTGGTACTGAGATCTCAGTTGTCCTCAACTTTATAATGCTGTAAAATATCAACTTGATATTTTACAGCATTATATAGTTGAGGACGACTGAAATATCAGGTGTCAATTTTATATATTTTTACTTTTTACATAGTGGCCTCCACGGTGTTTCTTAATGAATTTACAAAGTATTAAATTTCTGCTAGCTGTTCATATATAAAGTTTATTTCAATCTCCATACGTTAAACACGTTCATTTGTATACTCCTGTATTGTTAAAATTATTACTTTCTTGTATATTATTGTTTATTATGTTGTATAATTTATCTCCAATTCTATATCATACGTTTATATTTTGAGATAAAAGGATATGAAAGTTTGAATATTTTCTCAAAATCTGATTTGAATATTCTAACTTTCTGACCCTTTACAGTTCTTAACGAATTGTTAACCTAAACTAAAGCAAGTTGAAAATTTTAATTTTAAAGTTTAAATGGGAATAAACATTAAGGGGATGCAGTACAGAATTAACACATTTTACCCATCCACAATACTTATATTAGTGTACGGTATTATAAGTATTAATATTACAAAAAAAAATCTGAAGTGATAATGGAAAATATGGTTTAATATATATGTTGAAAAAAAAAGAGTTTTTTTCTGAAAAGACAGAAATAAGAAGCAGCTTAAGATCAATTCTAATATGATATTGATACTTTTTTCTTTTATGTTACTGAAAGAAAATAGTGGAAACTAATTTTGTTTATTTTTTTCAGATGATTATGATCAGTTTATGAAAGAATTTGGTAATATCTCTCTCTCTATTTAATACTGTAATGTAAAGTATGTAACAACTGAATTGTTACCCCAAAAATAGATCTAACCCACAAAAATTCCCATGTTGAGTTTTCAGTGAATTAGTGATATATCTACAGAATATCAGGGCATGGTGCATGTAAAACTATCCATGCTATCTTCCAGACCCGTTTTATTTACTTTGAAAAGTTGACATTCAAACTAGTGATCTATATCTAATAAAATGGCTGATGAAGTTAGTCACGTTTATGAGTTAGATCTCTTTTCGGGGTAACTATTCAATCACTGATTTGACAAATTAATTATGCATGTGTTAGAATTAGCTAAGTATTAAAACCACGATCTCTTACGTCATTATTGTCTGGATCAATAGAACAATATGAATCACTATTGATTATTATTCTATGCTTCAATATTTGTAACAGGAAACACATCATAATAGAGTTACTTAACCCAGCCTTTTTGCAGGACAGTCTACAAAAGATAATAAAAATATATAATATACATTTTTTTATGGAAATTGTACGTAGAAAGCAATTAAGTACAGTTAATTCTAATTAAATTAATGAAAAAGACCGTTGAGGTACTAGTCACAAAATTATAGTATAAAGTTACTGTAAAATACAACACTTTAACTAGTGTTTGATTGGTACACAGGTCATAAATAATAATAATAATGCACTTGGTAGGAACATACAGCATTGTAAAAGTATTTTTTTACATTCATTCTCGATTATTCATATTTTAAAATGGAACACATATTCACAATAGTATATTACGATGCGAGGTTGGGAAGTGGTTTTTACAGAAACGGGGCAATGTGTAAAAACCGAGCAATAGCGAGGTTTTTAATTCCCGAGATTCTGTAAAATACTTCACAAACTTGCGTTGTACAATATATTTTGCGCGATGGTGTTTTCAAAATAATAAATAATAGTAAAATAATAGCATCTTTGTTGGAAATATTTGCGTTCATTATAGACAACTGACTAACGTTAACAGTGTGGGCAATGTTTATTAGTTGAAATTACAGGAGGCCGAAAGACCAATTAGTTATACATTGAAGGCACGAACGTATTTACTGTTTTATATTGTTTCAAATAAAATTAAGTTCATTTAAAATGCAGTGATTTGTTTCGTATTACAATATAGTTATTTTATTACAGTATAGTTATTTAGGTTGGCAACCCCGAAATGTAGGACGTTGAACTTCCAATCATGATCGACATTGCTGTAACTATGACAAAACGCACTATCGCGAAAAAAAAATAGGCCTATGTTTTATAAAAGTTATGAGACAAGATTTTATCTGAATGTGGTTTAAATACTTCATAATATTTTCTTAACAAAACTATTTTACCAGTTAATATATATATATATTTCCTTTCACCGCTGTGGCCTCGAGGTAGCGTGCTGCCTTGTCACGCAGTGGACCCGAGTTCGATCCCCGGTCGGGGCAGTTTTTCTGGGTGAGGTTTTTATGGGGGGTTTTCGTCACCTGTAAGACAGGAAAACTTTAAGGCTCAAACGGTCCCCGAAATCATATGGTCATCGTCATCATCATCACCCTTATCATTATCATCATCATCATCCTTCACCGGTGTGAAAAGCAACGGGAAGCTACCACACCTACAATTCCCTAGTAAAGCTGCAACCATAGCATGAAGATGCTATGATTGCAGTGAAGGACCTGCCTTCGGGCAGAATTACTATGGATTAATATATATATATATATATATATATAATGTTTATAATTATAAAGGTAACATTTTTTGGAAAAAAGTTTTCAATAGCCTCGTCGCGTTGTAGTCAGAACTTTATGACTACAGTCCCTGAGGTCCTGCGTTCCATTTTTGATCAAACTACAGTTTTCTTTAAATGTTATTCTGTTGTCGAATATGGTCTGCAATCTAATATATAAAAATGAATGTTTGTTTGTTTGTTTGCTTTTTCGTACTTTATGCGCGGCCATACCGTTGATCCGATTGTGATGGGGCTTTTTGCAAAAGGTTCAGAAAAATCCCGGGATGTACATAGGCTACAAGAGAGTTGTGAAACTCAACTCCTATACCCTTAAAACCGCCCTTTGTAGTGGAAAACGTGAAAAAAGTAGCTCTTTGGGCGCTTAAATGACTTACGCTGCCTAAACCATAACAAATACACAAAATTAATGTATACAAAATTGAATATCTCAACAAGCTCTACTAAAACGTCCGCGACAGCATATGTTTATCTCTTACAGATAACTCACAATAGCCATTTTTGTCTTTCATTTATGCCAAGAAGATCGAGACAAGTACGTAGATTCCTGTGCAAGCATGGAAGCACATGGCGAGTATTCTTTTACGGATAACTCACAATAACGAATTTTGTCTTTTAGCTCATTTATGCCAAGAAGATCGAGATAAGTAGATTCCTGGGCAACACCGACTGATCAGCACGGGGAATCTTCAAATAATTACGATATACATTTATAATTATTCTTCATTTTATTATTCAACTTATAAGAAGTACATTGATTTTCGTCTTTCAGCTCATTTTATGCTAAAAAGTTCGGAATGAGTAGATTCCCGGACAACGCCGGGTAAACAGCACGGGGTATCTAAAAATAATTACGTTTTAAATGTTTCCTTTCCACTTATGTAACTAAACATAAAACCCATTAATTTTCGTATTTCAGCTTATTTATGTCAAGAAAATCGGGATAAGTAGTTTCCCGGGCAACATCAGGTAATCAGCACGGGGTATCCAAAAAATATAAATGTATAATTATTTTTCCTTTCACTTATTCAACTAAAAATAAAAGCACATTAAATTTCATTTATTTGCTTAGTTTAGGATAAATATAGGTTTAAAGTCTCTCCAGGTGCTTTATTATTATTATTATTATTATTATTATTATTATTATTATTATTATTATTATTATTATTATTTTATATTTTGTTCTTCATTGATAGTTACTCTTAAGTTATTTAGCCCTTTACTTGGCAAAACACTAATTTCTCGTGCCAGTTATTTGCCGCATTGGAAAAAAAAAATCATGCATGACTTATTATTAGGTTTATTGTGTAATTCGACTCACATTTAAGTTATTACTACTGGTTCGTTTTCTTTTGTTTCGTTACTAATACTAAGGAAAACGAAGTATTTGATATATCCTATGGGATACATTGTCAATTAAAGGGTTAAATAATTTTTGGTGACATTCAATTTTTATAGTTTGGTTTTTGCTAACATTAGTAAGACTTATTGGTTTAGAGCTAACTACATATACTTAAGGAAAAAAAAAGAATAATAAAATGACAACATGTTTATATTTTTCAGGAAAAAGACTTGCGGGGATTTCAACAGAACAAGGTAAGTGATAGTCTCAGAACCTTCCATTGTTCAACGTTCGCTAGAAAAAAATAAAATGAAATAATATATTAAAATATATATATATATATTCTGTTTCAGAAGGGGAACCCAAGCCATCTTTGGTAGATTTTGATGACATTGATTGGGTGGGTGCTTTCACAATCGAAACAAAAATTCAACTTCCATTTGGTGTCAACAACACGGTAGAAGTACTTGGACCTAGAATTTCTACAGTGCAGAAGGTATGTATAGCACACACACTAGAAACTAGCGATTTGTGAGGTCATTGTTGTACTCGGGGGGGGGGGAACAAGAGGCGATTTGGTACTACTAACTGACTTAAAAATGTCAACTCATCTGTTATTACTGGAGAGGCATTTCAAACGTGAATTTGTATTATATTATTATATTTATCTTCTCTTCTTCACGGTTTAGGCTTATTTACTAGTCTGTTCCGGCTCCAAATTGCTGCTCTTTCCATCTTTTCCTTGGTCTTCCCAAGCTTCTTCTTTCTCGTGGTAAATAGTTGTATGCTCCCTGTGGATTATCACCTTGTCGTGGTAGGGAGGCTTAGTACCAATGACCCAGACGATCATAACCGGGAAGCCTTGGCTTGCGGTTAGATAAGAGGAGAGGGAACTAAGTATAATCCGAAACGTGGGAGCAACTACCACACTGGAAGCTGCAAACACGGAAGACTACAACGGCAGACACGGCGGAGATAGAAATATCGGAACGGCGAAAATGGCGGAAGTGGCAACCCAATCTCTGGGGATGAAATATGAGACCCAGCTCGGGGAAATAAGAATGAAGTCCTCAACGGCAGAAGGCGGAAGAGGCAACCCTCCTTGTGGGGATAAAACATAAGGAAGCGAGTCCAAAGGCTTTAAGGAGGCAGCCCCTCCAAAGGACTAGCCCTGCAGTACGTTAGTAACGTACTCAGGGGACACTTCAAAATACAAGCTCCAAAGATTATTATATTTATACCGGTACTTGTATTATTAAAAGTGACTCTAAGTTAAGCTAAAATTATAACTGACTGCAAAATATCGCTCATGCCTAGAAGACATCGAAAATGACCATTACAAGAAATATATCTTAAAAATAAATATAAGTAAATATATTTGTAGACCTCGAAATTATAAAAGAAACAAACAACACCTCACTTTTTAATGAGAACGCACCTCAGTCAAACCCATTATACGAGATCGTCAAAAACAAGTCAGTTGCTGCTACAAACAGTTAGTATACATCACCGTACACAACAACAACAAGTAGCGGAAACTCAACCTGCAGAAGATGTAAGATAATTTCCGAAAGCGCTCCAGTTAATTTTATATACAATATTTTAACAATGAGAACGATGGCACATACCAACAGGTACAATTTAATTTTTAACTTTCATCATATATCTTAACACTCTCGCTCTAGCGGCCGAAATTTATCTATTTTGGAACCAAACTCTGTAAATAACATTCAATTAAGAATAGTAAATTCGAGTCTTTAAATAGCAAAATCGGACTACTAGGAACGGGTGTTAACCGGAAGCGAAAGTTTTAAAATTGTTCTAACGACTGCAATTTTTAAATTGTCGAAATGAAACTCAGTATATGCTGCTGAAATAAAATTAGAAAGGTATTTTCTAAGAATCAGTGAAATATGATATTTAGAAGTGGGGATTTTCAGCCAACCAGAAATTTAAAAAACGGTATACTTGCCAGCAGGATTTTTCTATAACATATTAACAAAATGGATATATATTCCGTAAATATGCTAAATTTGATCATAAATTCTAAGCTTCAAGCATACAGCAGAGGTGAATCTGAACAGCGGTAAAAATGTAAACGAGAGCAGGATTTAACTTACTTCGGTGGAATATAAAAATTGCGCACAGATTGTCGGAACATTTAATGTTACCACATGATAATACAACTCCATAACTACGGCAAAGGAATCATCCTACAGTCAATCCCATCATATTGTGGAATCTTGGGCAATGAAGCAGCCGATCTCCTGGCGAAGAAAGGTTCCCTGATAACACAAACACCAACACTCAAACCTATATCTTATATTTTGGCAAAAAGGCACATAAAATCAAAACCAAGTATGTATATATATTATATATATATATATATATATATATTATATTTATTATTACTTCTTGTTTTACCTTTTTGTTAAACACTGTTTTCCTTCTTGTTTTACCTTTTTGTTAACTTTCCGTTATTCTCACATATAGATACATGGACAAGACACACACCCAGACCCAAGGTGGAGATTAAAAATCCCCTACCCCGCCGGGAATCAAACCCGGGTCGCCGGAGTGGAAGGTAGGGACTCTACCGACTACGCCACGGGGACAGACACAAATATAAATGATAACATACTTCAATCGTCTACAAAATATAAGATATGGAAAAGCCTCCTTTCAAACACAAACATCATACCAGAATTTCCACGGAAATAAGCAGTTGCACAATTCAGAATATCTACAGGACACAAATGCCTTGCTAAACACTTGCACAATATCAACATTCTAGAATTGTGGAAATCGAGTCAATTTCGACTGTGTGATTTAATTCCAAGAATTAATGGCTAACTATGTTATATGCGTGTACACTAATACCATTTTTTATTTATGGATTATGACACTTTTAAAGTAATATTTGACAAAGTCATAATAATTTATAATACTTCAAGCTCGTATGTAGTGTCATCATAAATCTAGAACCAATTTACACGAGGCTACTGATATCTGTGTTATATACATCATTTCATTACGTAACAAGTCGTATCGTAGAAGTCAACCTTCGGTTCTCTATGGAAGTCAATGCATATCTCCGCTCTTTTCATACTTCTCCGTTCTAGTAGTTTGTTGCTGGCTCCGGTAGATGGTAGGCTGAGTCTCAGATCTTCTATATAAAAAGTTTTCTTAGCCAGCTTATATGCTAGTCTTCATGGCGCATATTTTCCCACTCTGAGGGCACATTTTAGGAACCGTGCCTTCGTTTTCTCAATATATTCTAAGTCACTGACTGTCAATTTTTCCCATATAAATTCGACTCCATATGAGCATACGTGATTATTGGGGATATTGTCGTGTCGAAAAGTTTAGTGGCTATCTTCAGTAGTAGGAATGTAGTGTTTTTTATTCTATATATATATATATATATATATATATATATATATATATATATATTCCACCACTGTGGTCTCGAGGTAGCGTGCTGCCTTGTCACGCAGCGGGCCCAGGTTCGATTCCCGGTCGGGACAGGCTCCTGGGTGAGGGATTTTCGGGTTTTTCCTCACATGTAAGACAAATTTCAGGAACTTTTGGGCCCAACGGTCCCCGAAAATCATCCGGCCATCATCATCATCCTCATCATTATAATCCTACACGGCGTGGAAAGCAACGGGAAGCTACCACACCTATAATTCCCTAGTAAAGCTGCAAAGCATAGTATGAAAATGCTATGATTGCAGTGGAAGACCTGCCCTCGGACAGAATTACTATGGATGGATATATATACAGGGTGTAAATGAATTAAACTGCACAAATTTAACTACGTATAGAGTAGTATTATATAAGCATATTGAGATAATGAACTAATGGTCTACGAATAAAAATGTACAAGTTATGATTCAATTTATAAAATGGTTGATACGCCACAGATTATTTCAAATTAAAATGGAAATACTATGATACAGAGACTGTAACTTACAAGTATGCGCCTTTACCGCAGTGCTATAGCAGTCTTACTATCGACGCAAATGTAAGATTGATGTATCACGTTCGAAACTACCTACAGAATGTGAACACTTTTTTTCCCCTTTCTTCCTTTATTATGTACGTCCTGTAAATCAGTTACATGCGTAGATTAACTTCTGGTTAAATTTTTATTCATTATTTTACAGAATACTATCTATGTACATATTGTACATATAATTGTTTGAAAAGTAGTAATAATAATACACATACTGTAGAGTACAATAGCTTTCGCATATAAAATGTGTAATTGTACTGTGCAGTACTTATGAACTTAGATAAATGATGGTGCATTGATCACAAGAGTAATAACATGAAGAGGTGCAGTGCATGTACACATGGCATACATAATGTTATTGGGAAATAAAAATCAATATATTTGAGTATACCAGAAAAAAAAGTGAAGGACCTGTATACTCATTAGAGAAATTGTTCAAATTGGCCACCTCCATTCTCGCAACACAGACGACATCGGCGACTAAATGATTGTCGTACTCTGTTTGAGATTCCGCGTGTCTCGCGAATCACATCACATGTTGCGATTATGCGTGCAAGTAACAGTTCATCTATATCAACAAGGGTCACATACACCAATGTTTTCAGGTGTCCCCACAAAAATAATCAAGTGGACAGACATCTGGAGAGCGAGGTGGCCACACTACAGTTGAACTGCCTCTTCCTATATCCAACGGCCAGGATATCCAAATAATTTCACACATTCCGGCAGAAATGGGGAGGAGCTTGATGTGAAGAGGAACTTCTTCTAGCAATCTAGGTAGGACGTGCTCTAAAAATGTCTTATAAATAACGCAATTTAATCTCTGGGGAAGAAGGTAGGGGTCAATTATATGGTCAGAAATTACCCACACGTTCGCCGAAAATCCCTGCTGATGACCACTCTCGAAGATGGCACGAGGATTTTCATAATCCCACATATGACTGATCGTTATTACAGTTCAGAACCACCCAATCCGTATTAAATATTGCTTCATCAATGAATAACACCGAGGAAAATAAGTGCGGTGGCTGCAACAAAGTTCACTTAGAAAATTATACCCGTTGAGCGAAGTCCACTGACTGTAAGGCTTGTACTTTTTGCAGATGAAAGGGATAGAACTGGTCTTCGTGCAGGACTTCTCATACACTTTGATGGTTCATGCCCATTACACATGGAACAGCTCAAGTACTATTAGAAGGATCATCTTCCACCCTATGAAGAACATTTTCTTCGAATTCTACAGTGCTGCGCGTACGTCTTTCGTCAGCGTATACTCTGTTTGCCTTCAATGTCCAATGCTCCCTCAGACGCCTATTAACAGACTGTGAGGTTGTTCGGTGAGGATGGCGTCTATTCGGATACTGCTCCGCATACATTGCAGCATCTCTTGCCCATTACCGTGTGCTGCATCATAAATCAGATGCTTTTCGGCAAGTTCAGCGTAAGATATTAAATATAAACTTGGTATCTGGAAGGCCAGTCGTCCTCTACTAAATTATTAAACTTCAATAAGTAGTTTCATTCAGTATGGAGGCCGTTCTAAAACGATGTTTCATCTTCTGCATTTTAACTGATTGAGGACGACTACCTACCAGGTACCAATTTTATATTTAATATCTTATTACATAACCTCAGCGGTGCTTTAATACGAATTTTAAAAATGTCGAAAGTTCAGCATAACTGTAAAGATGTTCCATGATGCTTTCATGTAATGTGACTGATATTTAAGCAACTTCTAACCAGATGTTAATGTAATAACCAATATGACAATACGTATTTTGCGCATGCCTATACTGAACAAATTTCAATGTCAATATGTCACAGTACACATGAAGGAAATAAATAAATAAATAAATAAATAAATAAATACATAAATAAATCGCCTGCCGTGATTTGAACCATCAGTGTTCGAACTCAAATCCATGACTTTAACCATTAAGCCACACGTTAACTACACAGATTCTGCGTGTTTCACTCTGAGCAAAGGCTCTCATTGTATCTATGCTACTTTAACCAGTACAGCGGCGTTCAATCATCTACTAAGTTCGAAATTTTAAGGAATTTGATAACCCAATATTTCATATACGTTGTTGATGAATATTAGCAATCAGGATCTCGGAATTATTACCAAGATCTGAAGTTATTCTAGTATAATTTTCTCTCCTACTTTGCTTTCCTATTGATTTATCTGAATTAATTGTCGATAACTTTGATTCCCTATAACTAGCCCATTTCCCTCGTAGACCATTCGTTCCCTATTTCAAATTACTTGTATAATACCCCTCTGTAACAGTTAAATTTGTGTTGTATAATTTATTTATACCCTGGTGTCTGTGTGTATATATATATATATATATATATATACATACATACATACATACATATTGCTTCCGTGGCTTCCGCTGTCCTTCCTTGTATGTGGTATTTGAACGAGTTCCCTATTGGTACTAATGGTACATTATAATTCCTAATTTTCTCTCTTTCAGCAGTGTCGCTCAACAACCCCAACCCCATACTTCTTCCACATTCCTTCCATGTCCTACGAGCTTTGTCACATACAATTTAATGATCGCATCAACCATACGCTGATATCGTGCTTACAAAGCAACTGTTCCATCTCTAGTTATTTTTTTTTACATATATAACGCTGACCATGGACCACTCAAATGACATCTATACGAAAACAAGTGTAACTAAATTAGTATGGTTCAAATTCTTCCCTGTAGGGGGGCAGCGCCTAAATCTCTGTTAAGGGAAACATGGACTTACAAGATACAAGAAGATATACATATACGTAGTGTTCTGCCCAAGAGTAGGTCTTTCGCTGCAAACTCAGTATTCTCCACTCTTTCCTTAATTCAGCTTTCCTTTTTGTAACCTCATATAAACCATTTATTTTAATATTGTCTATCATCTGCTATATTTTCTGCCTCTAACTACTTGCTGTTGACCACTCCTTCTAGGGAATCCATCTGCAGGTAGTTTCTTCTTAGCCAGTGGCCAATCCAATTTCTTTTCCTCTTCTTTATGAGTTCCAGGATTGTTCTTCCTTCACCCGCTCTGTCAAGCACACCTTTACTTTTTATTTTGTCTCTCCATTTTATATGCTCCATCCTTCTCCATATCCACATCTCAAAAGCTTCCAGTCGCTTTTCCTCATTCCGTCGTAATATCCAAATCTTTGCACCATACAATACTACACTCCACAAAAAGCACTTCGCTAACCTCTTCCGTAATTATTTTGCCAAAGGTCCGCAGAAAATGCTTTTCATCTTATTAAAAGTTTATTTTGCCATTGCTATCCTCTGCTTTACTTCTTGATAGCAGTTAATTTTATTATGCGGAATTTATCATATTGTTAATATCTGTTTTCAGAGCCAGATGGGGGCAGACTGTATAACACCAGAAGGTGAGGCTGGAAACTGCAAACATCTAAGGATATGTCCGCTTAGCACATTCAGACAGAACTTCACTGCTTATCTCGAGTACTTCTGCACTATGCAAGACAAGTAAGTACACTTACACCTCCATGTAGACAATGTCAACCGCCATAACATGTTGAAAATACCGGTTCTCGTCCGATCACCGCAATCAAGCAACATTGGACTTGGTTAGTATGGGTGACCACTTAGGAACACCACGTGGTGTTGGTAACCGTATTTTTAAAAGTTCCCGCTGTGGTGTTGAGGTAGCGTTCTGCCTTGTCACGCAGCGAGCCCAGGTTCGATTTTAGATCGGGAAAAGTTTCATGAATGAGTTTCTTCGGTGTTTTTACTCACTTGTATGACAAATATTAGGAAACGTAAAGGCCCAAATGGTCCCCGAACATCACATGGCCATAATCATCATCGTTCATATTCATCTTTGATTAAGGTTAAGGACTCTCTTGGTGCACCACTATCATCATCACCTATCGCATAATATCATCGGGGCAGCGTAACTCCGCCTTCCAGGCGCCCCATCCTCAGAAGTGGGTACAATTACGCCAATGCCAGGAGAGGACACCATAAATGTTGAAATGACAATCTGGGGCTTTGAATATAGAATCAAGTTTTTGAGAATTTTAAATTTTATTAACGTTCATGAGCTATCTTTGTTACAATTGTTTAATTAATTTGCGGAGGCCTTTCCGACTGTCGTCTATTATCAGCGTTTACTCAGAACAAACTGCCAACCATTACATGCGAAACCCATCTTGAAAGTATTACCCGTTACATTCATGTTATCGCGTAAAACACACGGCCACATCCTGATTTTTGGACACGGCTTGGTACATCACAAAGCTTCTCTGGGAGAAATTTCAAGGTAGATCTCGACATCCAATGGTTGACAGTTCCCTTGTCAGCAGGGCGTCCTGTGAAGATTTTTTTATGGAGGATTATACGTTTATACAATTGTAATTGAGTTACATACAGGCATAACATTTAGCAAGAAATTAAACATAGGCTCAAGGCATGCTACTATGCATTATAGATTCTCTTATAAACCCAAATTCTGTCAAAAAAGCCATCTCGGCAAACGAATGGCCAGCGCGAGCGACTGCTCCGACTGGGTGCAGGATCGAATCCTGGCGGATCCAGAGGTGAATCGGTGCTGGGACATGCCGGGTTTTTCTCGGGGTTCTCCCTTTTCCCGAATTTTATTACACCAACACTCTCCATTCATCTTTCTCTCTCCTTCATTTAATTTTTCATCATCCTTCACCTCGCCTCGTATTAAAAAAATAGTTTGGTTGGCAATCCACTGGTGGTGAAAATATATGGTTGTTCAAATATAGTGGGGGCCACTAGAGTGATGCCTCATGACTTCGAGCCTAAACAATAAAACAAGAGAGAAGGGAAAATGGGAGGGTTATAGTCCCCCCCTGCCGGCCACGTTCCCAACCCTAAATGGCGGTATGGGATTAGAATCTGGTGTGGTGGATCTGGAAGACGACCTACAAGTTAAATAGCACCGTAAATTTAAATTCCATTCATCTCCATAATATTGGGATGACACAAGAACTTTTAGGTCGTGGTGCTAGGCTAGTCTGCCCTTCTAGTTTGAATAAAAAACTGTGAAAAAAGTTGAACGAAAGTATATAAAACGGTTATTCTTCCAGTTATATTATATGGATTGGACATGGCATTTTGCTTATATATATATATATATATATATATATATATATATATATATATATAGCTCCAAATTTACAAATATGTCTAAAACAGGAAAATAATCATATACAGGTAGCCCTATATTCAGAAAGAAGGAACAGACTTCAAATATTTATTTCTTCCAAACTACAAAAATAGAAACACAATTCCAACGTTCCTGGAAAGAGACAACTTTGAAGCTCCTATCACGGCTGCATTGGCGCTGTTGCTTGTCAGGTAGATTGTTTGTATTAAAATGGCGACACAACAGGACGTTGGATTGGAAGAGGAGGAGCAGAAGATCAACTTCATTACCGGTGGTCTCCCAGGTCACCAGACCTACCCCTGTGTGCTTTTATTTGTGGGGTTACGTAGAAGAGCGCTTTTTTATCCCCCCTATGCCCGACTCTCTTGAAAATCTGGGATATCGAATTATTTAAGCTGTACATTCGATAACTAGTTGATTAATGTGTGGCAAGAAATAAGCCACAGTTTTGATATTTTTCGTGTAACACATGGTGCTCATATTGAATGCATAAAATAGTGAAATTTGAATTTCTCTCTTTCCAGGAACTTTGGAATTTTGTTTTTATTTTATGTCGTTTGGAAGAAATGAATGTTTTAAGTCTGTTCCTTCTTTCTGGATAGCCTTGTATATTCAATCTACGATTTAAAGTGTGATCAGGGCTTGCTTGATTTAGGTTGGGGGCACAGAAATTTCTGAAAATTACCGACGATCACGATATGAATTTTATAGGAAGCTAGTGGAACTGAGCTACATAAACTTTATAGGAAAGTTGATGTAAAAAGAACAATCAAGTCTCGTAGACTGCGATGGGTAGGACATGTCGCATGAATGGGGAATGAAAGAAGGACTTAGAAACTTCTGATAGGGAAACCAGAGGAAGTGCCCAGTGGGAGGCCAAGAATGAGGTTAGAGAATAACATTAACCATTATTTAAGGGAACTAGATTATACGGGAGATGATTGGAAGACTTTAGCTCAAGATAGGGATATATCGAGTGCTTATGTCCGCGCGGCCATGAATCTACAGATTCGATAATGCCAGTGATATACGTAGTTACTGTTGAATTTATTAAACATTATGGGTTCGCGAAAAAAATCTACCACGTTTTGAAAATCAGCTTTATTTTTTTCAATAATTTAGAGGAGTTAGAAAATTGTGGCTTCGTCAGTTACGAAAATGTGTAAGAGAAATACAAAAACTGATTACAGACTATTTCTGTTAAGTGAACTAGTATCTTTATTATAAAATCGGTACCTTATCCTTAGCCGTCCTTAATTATTAGTAGTACAATTTTTATAAGAGGCCTTTAGAAAACATTGTTTCATCTTCTGTTTGTTATTTTTACTGACTGTTATAATGATTTTGTAAAGAGGGCTTTGGTCACTGGGCATGTTCTCATTTAAAATGTCAAAATCATGAAGAAAACCATAAACACCTTATAAATGAGAACATACCCAGCGACCGAAGCCCTCTTGACAACAACAGTCAGTACCAAACTACAAACAGAATATGAAACATGTTTTTGAAAGTCCTCTCATAAAAATTATACTGCTGATAGTTGAGGACGACCGAGAAAAGGATACCGATTTTGTAATTTAAAAGTTTTATGTAGTGACCTCAACGGAGATTCATAATGTTTTAAAAATGTTGAACTAATTTTATTGTACTTTTGCAGCACTTTCGCAGGATCGTGTTGTCCATATCGCCTGATCCCCTCCACAATTTCTTAAATTCACAACTCATCAGGAAAATGAAGAAAGTAATAGTAAAAATCAAATAGGTTTTAATGTTAAGTGTATTTCTGGATTTCAACACAAAATAATGTATTATAGCAGGACGCTTTGCCAAGTTCAAGTTCGTCTGTAAATATTGATGGAAGGTCATTGATAGTGCTGCCTGCAGTGTCTTTACGTAACAATGGGCAATGAATTGTTAACATATATAATGTATTTATTCATTATACAATATTTGTAAAGACAGTACTCTGTTAGAAGTACTGGGATGTCTGTTTCAATAAAAACGTGAAAATTGACTGTGTAGTGTTTTATTTAATACTGTGCACTGCTACACCTAAATGAATTAAATGTGTTTTTATGTTTAGTTAAATAAGTAAAAAGAAAACTAATATAAATGTATATCGTAATTATTAGTTAGCGGATGTTTGGTCGGATTGGAGGTAAATTTGTCACTTTACGGGTAATTGAATCGTTTTAGAGGTAGTACCATCGGTTTAGAGGTAGAATTACTATTTTAGAGTTTTACGGGTAGTTTCTCGTTTTAGAGGTAGTTTAATCGGTTTATTGGTAGTTTTGGTCTTTATAGAAGTAGTTTGATTAGCTACTAATAATTTGGTCGTTATAGAGGTAATTTAATCGATTTAGGGGTAGTTTGGTTAGATCGGTTGGACTTTTTAGATCATGTTTCTGGGTTAGGTTAGATGTCGGTTAGGTCAGGTATAGGTCAGATCAGATCAAGTCAGGTCAGGTCAAGTTAGGTTCGGGTAGGTTAAGACAGGATAGGTTAGGTTCGGTTGGGTTCGATTAGATTAGGTTGGGTCCGGGTTAGGATATTGTTATGTCGGGGTTAGGTTTGGGTTTAGATCAAGTTTAGATCAGGTTTACTTCCGGGTTAGGTCCGGATTTGTGTTGGGGTTTGGGTTCGGTTTGAATTCAGTTTTGGTTTCAGTTTTGAGTTCAGTTTTTCTTTGAGTACTGGTTTCGGGTTTGTATTCGGGTATTATTATGGTTTTTATGCTCTGGGGCGACAGGTTTACCAGGCTGAGGGCCTTTGGCCTGAGACTTCGTAAATCGCAAGAGGGAATAACATAATGTCCATTGTGCATACATAATTTTATGTCTTTGATAGTATTTTATAACGAAAAGGATAGAAATGTAATTAAAATATTTCCTATTTATCTATGCATGAAAATTGATCGTCGCTTTTTGTATCCAAGAATTAACTTCATTGCTAAGGAACTTGTATCTATGGAGTTTATTTATTCAATAATACCGATACATTGGGGTTTGTTAATTTATGTATTTATTTGTTCATATTACGTTATTATGTAACGCTAGAAATTAACCATACTCTAAATTACTGTAAATAATTAATAGCATTTTAACTAAAACCCTAACATACCGGATGATGAAATAGGGTTCATATTATTGAAGATTTAATAAAAATACCGGTACATTCAAAATGGAAGAATATGTAAATGTTTTAGAAGAAATTTGTGAATTGGCAAAATAAGCTGTTCGTGCTTAAGAAGTATTAATAAGTAAAAGTGGTGATACGAATATTACAAATGCTGAATCTGTGGCTTATGCCCGTAATATGAGTTTCACGGGAAAATTAACAAATTTAATTCTTATTTTAGTACCTTCACAGAATAAATTGTGTTAAAAAGTTAATTTTGTTAATTGGAAATGTTTGATTGCTGAAATTAATATTTTTGTATGCGTGTTAAACTTTAAGCCCGCGCGGGCGTTATGAAAATGTAATACCGCGGAGGTATTATGAAATAAATTACACATAACGTATCCTAAACCAACAATCAAATTACTAAGACATAACTATAATAAGATCGCATAATTGGATACAATATTTTATACCCTTATCACAGCCGACACCCTTGATATTACCTACCTATTCTTTAATATAAATCATTATATTGGCTTGCCGATTGTTTCATCCCAGTTTTAGGGTTAATGTGAATAATTTTTCGATTTTAATAAATTTTAAAAAATACTTTAAATGGAAATAGAGAACATTATTAATGAAAATTATTAGCTCTCTTGAATTTCTAGAATGCATTAACTTTTCATCAACAACCAACAAAAATTATATAACTTTCAACTTTCTGTGAATATGAAATGAAAGTTCGATATCTAAAGCCAGAGAGGAGCCATTTTATTTGCTTTTCTACTGGATATCTTCTATTATGTACCAGTTTGTTTTTTAAAAGAGTTTATAGGCCTACAGTTTTTTTTTTAATTTTTACGAACAAAGACTGAATTTTCAACAAATAAGTATATGATGTGCCAAAATAAATCACACTATGCAGATTTAAGGATGGAATAAAAATATTTATAGGCTACGTAATATAAAAATAAAATAAATATATTTCAACTAAATACATATTTTCTGTATACTTCCAATTTCCTTCTTATTTCCATTCTTCTTACGATTTATGTGAACATAGGCTATAATTTAATCAGGATCAGCATATAAAGACCTATCAGCTGCTCCTTTTGCTAATGATGGGACTAGTCCCGAAAGGCCTACAAAAAATCAATAGTTTTCAAAGTTGAGGAGACCGACCTATTAGGTAACAATTTTGTATTATAATTTAAATTTTATTTGTTCCATTTGTCTCAACTGCCATAACACAGAACATGTCTATCCAAGGTCTTACGTAGGCGTATTATTGTACAACATTGTACAAGGTAACAAATAAACATGGAATATAAATATACTACTGAAGATTTATCTTAAATTGAATAACAAAGCTTTATTGAATGAATGTAGAATATTTAGAATATATAAGATATATGCCATTGAGCTCCATGTTACTTATCGGAAAACAGATGTAATAAGAAGAGTTAAGTTTCGTAGAGTTCGAATCGGTAATGATAAAGGACAAAGGCTTACATTTATTGAAGGAAATTCCGAGGAAAAACGCCAACTGTATATGCCAAGAATGAGGTAGCGGAATAGAATAGATTTATTTAGCCCGGTGGAGTTAAGGCCAGGTGGCCTTCTCTTCCACACACCAGGACAAACATATATTACATATAGATACAAACAATTACAATAATAGTGCATACTAAACAATTAATTATCTATCAAATTGAATAATGATGAAATGATTGTCTAATAATACAATGCAATTAAATACAATTAAATTAAACTATAGAATGTATACAGCAAGGAATAACAGCTCGAATCTACTATACATAATAAGAAAAGAAGAAAAAAATACAAAACTATAATGAATTAATCTATCGCTTATTATATAAGGCGTTAGGTAAATATATTGACAAATATTAAAACTATTTTTATTAATAATGAGAAAAAATTATTAATTTTTAAAAAGTAATATTGGTGAGTTGTTTCTGTTCATTCTATTTTCAATTTGTTCTGCAAAATGGTAAAGTTTGGCAGTCTCTGTCATAGGGTGGAAGGGAATTCCATGTTCTAGCAAGAGAAACTGTAAAATATTTCGAATAATAGGTAGAGTGATGAGGAGGGATATAAAGGACAGTGTGTTCAAGGGATCGAATATCTAATTTATGTGTATCAGAGAGTCTAGTGAAGCGGTGTGATAAATAATAAGGTAATGATGTGTGTAATATTTTATAGAGAAGGCATAGGGAATGGATGGTTCTACCATTTTGTAGATGAAACCATGACAATTGTTCCAGGGATGGTGTAACGTGATCAAATCTGCGTATACTACATATAAAACAGATGCAATAATTATGAACACTTTGAAGTATTTGGGCAAGAACAGTATTTCATCATCATCAATAACAACAACAAGGATTTAGCCCAATGGCCTGTTCCGATCTCATTATAGGTTGAATTGGTCCTTCCATCTCTTCAATGGTCTTCCCAATAATCTTCTCCCTTTTGGTTTATAATTATACATTCTTCTTGGTATGCGCTGTTCATTCATTCGTAATACGTGCTGAAAGTAAGCATTTTGATAGTATTTTATTCTTTCACAGAGATTAAATATATTAAGTTCTGTTCTTATATCTTCGTTTTTCTTTTTATCGGTCCTTTGGTATCCTGCTATTGCTCTCAACATCTTCATTTCTGCAGCCTCTATTTGTTTACTATCTGCCTTTGTTAATGTCCAGGTTTCACATCCATAGATAAGAGATGGAACTGCCAATACTTTGTAAAATTTTAAAATCGTTTCTTTTCTAGTTTTATTCAATAAAGTACGTTTAATTGTGCCACATAGATAATTGAATCGTTGTATTTTAGTGTGTTTATCTAAATTTTTGTCATTACCTAAATGACATCCCAAATAATTAAAATTCTGAACTTGGTCTATAATTACATTGTTTATCACTATGTTTGTTCTTATTGCACATTTTCCTTTCAGAGCTAATATTTTTGTTTTAGATGTAGATATTCTTAAATTGTATTTTAGAGAGATATTATTTAAAGTATAAAGGAATTGTTGTAAAGCATTTTCTGATGCTGTCATTATTACTTGATCGTCTGCAAAAAGCAGAGTTGTCAATACACTATTTATATTAATTTGTTCTTGCCATTAATTTATGTAATGGTCCAAGTATAAATTAAATAGTACTGGTGACAACGGACACTCTTGTCTTACTCCCTGGTTTACTTCTATTTTTTGTTTACTAATTTTATCTCCGCAGTCTATTTTAAAATTTGTTTCTATATATAAACTCTGAATGGCTCCTATAAGGTGTTGAGGAATTCCTTTTATTTCTAATATGTTCCATAATTTATTTCTGCTTACACTATCAAATGTTTTAGTATAATCAACAAAAGCTACGTACGTGGGTAAATTAAATTCTTTTCTTTTTTCTATCAATTGGGCATTGTAAAAACGCAATCTATAGTTGACCTACCCTTTCTAAATCCATTTTATTCCTCACGTAATATTGTTTCAGCTATTTTATTTATTCTATATGATAAAATGTTTTGCATATATCTTATAAGCTGAATTTAATAAACCTATTCCTCTATAGTTTGTGCATTCTCTTCTGTTTCCCTTTTTAAATATCGGAACAGTTATTGCGTCCTTTCATTCATCCGGAACAGAACCCCTTTTTACAGCAAAGGTTTATAAATTCAAGAAATTTAACAATAAATGTAATCGATGCACATTTAAATGATTCTATGTTTAGATTATCTGCTCCAGGCGATTTCTTGTTTTTTAAATTTTGCATTGTTAACATTAGCTCTTCAAACCTAATACTATCCACATATGGGTCATTTTCTCTTAAGGCTATTGTTTGTTCTTCTAAGTTTGTCCACAACGACGTATAATGTTGTTCCCATTGTGTAAGAGGTATAGGATTTAACCGTATTGTGTCCTTTTCGTTTTTATTTAAATGTTTAATTACTTTACATGCTGTAGCTTGGTGTCCGTGTACTTCATGTTCTAAATTCGACACATATCTCTCCCAATGCTCTCTCTTTATTCTTCTAATTTCTCTTTTAACAATTTCTGATTTTCGTTTATATTCAATATTATCGTCTGTAGATCTGTTGTGTAGAAATTTAAGATATGCTTGTTTCTTGTCCTTTATTTTTTCCGCTATGTCTTCATTCCAAATATCTATTCCCGTTTCGTATATTTCTTCCTTCTTTTCTCTAGAGTTTCTGATGCTACTTTATGTAAAATATTTTTTCAATATTTCCCACATTAAATTTATATTGTTTCCATATGTTTGATAATTTATTTCCTCTACATATTTATTCATTCTTGTTTGATATAGGTATTTAACACTACATTATCTTAACAGATGTATCTTGTATGTTTCTTTAGAAATGAACTCTCTAGGTTTTAACTCCTTCCATCTTTTTAATAAGTTAAATTTAGACATAAGTAAGTAATGGTCTGATCCTACATCGCTACCTCTATACACTCTCGTGTCTTGTATATATGAAGAAAGTTTTTTATTTATAAGAATATAGTCATTTATACTTTTTTCATTTCTCCGCGACCACGTCTATTTGTGGATGTCAAGGTGTCTGAAGAATGTGTTTGTGATTTTAAGTTCATTAAATGCTGAAAATTGTAATAAGGATTTTCCATTTTCATTTAATACTTATTCTCCATTTGATCGTAGTACGTCTTTTATTGGGTTGTTTCCTACTCTTCCATTGAAATCGCCCGCTACAACAATATGGTCGTTTTTATTTATGGTGTTTAGGTCAGTAAAAAAGAGTATCACAATAATCAAAATGGGGAATTGCAAGTGATTCTACTAATATTTTCCTTAGAGCAAACGGTAAACAATTTCTTATACGATTTAATGAGTGTATCATTGAGGAGATAGTTTTGCAAATGTTATTTATTTGTTTATTCCAAATTAAATTTTTATCCATAAATACTCCTAGATTTTATACTCTCACTATAAGGGACATGAATCCCATTAAGTGACACATGTAATACTGTATTTGTGTTAATTGAGGATAACAGTCTCTGATGACCTATAATGATTGCTTGTGACTTTCATCAACCAATATTTGTGGGGAATACAGGGAAAGATTGGAAATTATTAGCTGAGGATAGGGATGTATGATAAGCTTATATCACGTAGGTTCGATAGTGCTAGAGTTAAGTTCAGTGTGAAGAATATTTGTGACTATGTCGGACTATCTTTCTGTTACACTGTGTATAGACGTTCATGCATTGATTTAAATGATGAGACGGAAACATAAATCCAGGGAATCCCCGCCTGGCGTCGTCTCTATGCTACAGTCAAAACAAAATTGTCTAAAATGTAAACCATAAAAATAAGACCCTGTAAAATTCAAACATATCACCACAATTGTCTATATGCTCAAAGAAATGCACACAGAACGAGTACAAAGAGGTTATGCATACGGTATATAGTAATATATTAGAACAAACATCTAGATAAAAATTGAAAGGCGATGCCAAATGCGGTTTTTTTATGTCATGACGTGAACTTCGCACAGATCATCAGCTATTTTATCAAAGGTCACGGTCCTCATTTTATAACAAAACAAAATACATATTTCCTTGACAAACAAAAATATTTTAATCAATTGAGTTGGTGTTTACTTGATGAAAATCTATATTTATTAATTAAATAAAATAAAACGTAGTTTTATTTGATTTTCATATTTATTATATAATTCAGTGACAGCTGTTTCGGTACACTGTACCTTCTTCAGACATGTTAACAATTCAGTTGGAACACAATTCATAATTTGTTAACATGTCTGAAGAAGGTACAGTGTACCGAAACAGCTGTCACTGAATTATATAATAAATATGAAAATCAATTAAAACTACGTTTTATTTTTATTTAATTAATAAAAATATTTTAATTGCATACTATGTTGAATCATTATATATAAAAATGTGTATTAGTCATTCTGTTGGTCCTTTATGGACTCAAAAACTTCTTGACCGATTTGAATGGCGAGTTTGCCATATTTTAGATACATTTTCTCGGACAATTAACATATATAACATATTACCCTATGCACTCTATGACCGGAGCAAAAAAAAAAAAAGGTGCTTCGGTGTACTATAAACTTCCCTATAGTTTACCTAATCCATATTTATGCATTTTTCCACGATGTCGATAGATATCCTTTATTTTCAATTTCATTACGAACAGAATTTATTATCCATTCCGTCTCACCTGTAAATCCTGATGTTATTTTCACCACATCCTCAATGGCTAATGTAGGATATTTTTCAATAAACTCTTTGAAAACTTTGAAAACGTTCAAAATAATATTCTCATTTCTGCTTTTCAAATGGTTTATTTTCCAGGCTCTTAAGGAATTCTAGAGATAGAGACCATTTTAAAACAATAGAAATCCCAACGTACTCTGCATTGCGCGTGCGCTAATAATTAAACAATGAAATGCTCACTTATTTTATTTATTAAAATTTAATTATACATATTAAGAATCTCCCATATAACTTATATAGACATGTGTCAGATAATACATATTTCTATTATTTTTATTTTATTTACTTTGCGTGTTAGCGAACTTACATTTTGTTACATGCTTAAAGGTAAAATAGTTATTCGATCAAGGAAAATTCAGCCCATACATCTGGTTTGTTTACATTACAACTAGAACTTAGCTCGGAAGAGGTAGAGATTTTCTTTATTACACGCTTTATATTAGCTTGACCTGTATCTATCTATCTATCTATCTATCTATCTATCTATCTATCTATCTATCTATCTATCTATCTATCTATCTATCTATCTATCTATCTATCTATCTATCTATCTATCTATCTATCTATCTATCTATCTATCTATCTATCTATCTATCTATCTATCTATCTATCTATCTATCTATCTATCTATCTATCTATCTATCTATCTATCTATCTATCTATCTATCTATCTAACTATCTATCTATCTATCTACCTATCTATGTAACAATCTTTCAACGCGTTTTTCACTCACTTAAAATAATTGGATCGACTTGAAATTTTGTATACTTGTAAAGGACCCGTAACAATACAATAATTTCATATTTATTTTAAATCTAGGAGAGCAGACACATAAGGTAATCCAGCTTATAAAGTGCACTATCAAATTGTCATCAATCATTACTGACTCCATTTTATTTGACTTCGCATTTCAATTGTTTTATTTTCATGTTATCGTACTGTTACCATGGTGAATGACAAAGCGAATCTTGTGTCATTGACTTACATTTATGACATTACACTAACGTTAAAGTTTCTATGTGAGTGAGCCTCAAGATTTATTAATATGAGTCAGTCATTGGTATAATAATAATAATAATAATAATAATAATAATAATAATAATAATAGTAGTAATAATAATAATAATAATAATAATTTATTTATTCTGGCAGAGTTAAGGCCATAAGGCCTTCTCTTCCACTCAACCAGCACAAATACAAATAAATATTTGACAAATATAGATATATACTATACTAATTATAAACAGTTAAGGATACATTAAATGTAGCAATGTAAATTGGTATCGTATTACATGAATGATGAAGTAATTCTAAGTCGTTTCAATCAGTACTGCCAGTTGACAAAATTGAATAGAAAATGTTAAGAATATTTTTATAAAGAGAAATAACTTCATCATCATCATCCAGGAATTAAGCTGTTGGCTCGTTCCGGTTTCATGGAATAACTTATTTCACCTTATAGTGAAATAAGTACAAATTATATTCTTCTTCTTAAGCCTTTTCCTTCTCTATATCGGGATTAGGGAGCTCCCTAACGGGAACTTATCGAACAAGTTAATTTAGTTCCGCTCTATTACCCATAGACGTCAGCGAGTGATAGGGGTCGGTCTAAGCTCCTCGATTAGACATCTAGTGGGTAACTAAGGTATTATTCGGTAGGAAACCGTCGGTAAATTTGGCACAGAGGCTTTTTTATTCAGATTTGTGTTTCTTTTACGAGCCTGAAAATATTCAGACTCGGGACCTACATGTCTTATTCCTTGGATTTTTCAATCCTAAAAAATCAATCGACAATGGCCGGGTTTGAACCCGTGTCCCTCAGAACTAGAGGTAAGGAACATAACCACTAGCACAACGCGACCGACTGTAGATGATATTAACTTAGCAAATTAATTATGTTATATAATTTATATTTGATACATTTGCTTATTTACTTGTAAAATTTCTCTAACAAAAAAATGCAATGCTAATACATTATTTCCTAAACTATACATCTCTACCATCCGACCGGTGTTTCCCTTTACTCCTCTTTTTCAACCAATCAGCGTACCATATCATTTTAATTGCACTGGTATCACAGAAAAATAATGCTACATAATAACCAATAACAAGATGATGATGATGTAATTGAACACCTCCCAAAATCGTAATCAAATAACGTAATGGCTGGAAATTCCCAACACTGGAAAGGGGGCATTACGTCATAGATTTCTAGCACATGCGCAGCAAAACTCCATTTTGTTCAATGCCAAGCTATACTAATTCCCAGCTAAGTTTCAGTAGTAATGTAAACAAAGCAGATATGTGACTGCATTTTCATTTGTAGAATGAAGATTTAACCTTTGAGCATATAAAAAAATGCAGTTCGCTCTCTAACACTCGTAATAAAGATAATAAAAATATACATATATCACATGTCTATGTAAGTTATATGGGAGAATCTTTAAAATATATAACCACAATTTAATCGATTAAATAAGCACTGTTTATTTCTTACACATGTGCAATGTAGAATACTTTGAAATTTCAATTGTTTCAAAATGGGCGCTTCTGTAAATTAATAAAACAGCGGAAAGGGAAGCCCGTGAAAAGCGAGAAACAAATTATTTTGAATGTTTTCAAGCAATTCAGTGAAAAATATCCCATGTTTCAGGATGTGGTGAAAATACGAGCAGAATTTATAGGTGTGTCAGCTAGCATACATTCTGCTCGTAATGAAATTATAAATAAAGGAAATCTATTGGCACTATGGAACAAGCGTTAACCTAGGATTAAAATTGAGTGCGAGTACGTAAGAAGTGCCGTGCCTGGTAAGGTGTATTATTTGTTCTTTTGAAAATAATACATTAAATAAATTAACTTTTGTAAACATGATCTCGACTTGCCCAGCTTTAAGATACTAGATTTTGTACATTTCTGGACGAGACAAGGTTTGATTTTGTTGGAAGAAACCGAAAAAAATGGTAACAGATATTGTGAGGTGATGCAGGAAATGTGTAAGAGAAATTTTGAAAATTTCTGTGACACCATTGTAGACTCCACCATTATCAATCCAGGAGAAACCAACAGTGAAACGGAAGAAAAGAAGAAGAGGATCCGCTTCAAGGAATACACGACTTATCTGATTCTGAGTAGGTAGGCCCATATCATATTTTTTGTCATGCTTTTTGCTTTGTCATAAATAAAAAATGGAGTAAGTTCCCAATTGAATAGTTGCCCCGAAAATAGATCTAACCCACAAAAAATCGGAAGTTGAGATTTCAGTGGATTAGTGATCTATCCGGAGAGTATCACGGATTGGTGAATGTAAAATTATCCATACTCTCTTCCAGACCTGTTTTATTTCATTCATGAATAAATATATGTTATCAAAATGCAATAGGCCCTACCATTAATTCTTAACAATTATATATAAATTAATTAGTGTATAATGCTATTGTGTTATTATTTAATTGTAATATTGTTGTGTTTTCTTTATGTAATTGTAATGTTAATGTTTTTTAGTGTTATTATTTAATTGTAATATTATTGTGTTTTCTTTATGTAATTGTAATGTTATTGCTTTTTTTGTTGTTTATTTTCTTTACACTAGTACCAATTATTACTTTATTGTAACGGACTGTCAACAGCACGTACGGCTTACGCCCGTGCGACCCATATTTGTAAATAATATTGTAAATATCTTACTTTTTTGTCTAATAAAGTCCTACTACTACTATTTATTTTTATAAGTTCGCTCTCAGGCGAATAGTGATATATATGTAACAAAATGGCGGAAGCAGTTAGTAAAGTCATTAATAGCAGTGCAGAAAAACAATTATTGCACATGTGCAAATTCATTTCACCATAGTTCAGTGAATTATAATCAGAATCTTAGAGAAATTGAGTGAAAATAAAAAGACACAAAACATGTAACGAAATAACATTAAATCGAAAATAAATACTGGAAACTAATAAAGTTAGACATTTTTATAACTGAATTAGTGCTGATTAATGTATTTTATGTCTTTCGGGCTATTGAAATTCACAAACACAAAAATTCCTTTAAAAAAAAAGAAGAAACTATGAAGATTAATACAATTTGGATCCCAGCATTATATAACACGAAAATAAAACCTATGACTTACGCCAGTGACAACCAATCAAAAAAATAACTCCAAAGTAAAGGACCGTATAAAAAATATCACCACACAATACTCAACTATAAATAAGGACACGATTTCCAACGCACAGCCAGTCTGCAGCCGACATTTGAAAGTTAGGAGGTCAAAGAGCACGCAGAATCTTCTGAGGATGTCTACCGCAGTAGTAGACAAAACGTTGAGTGATAATAAAACCAAACCAAGGCCA
This sequence comes from Diploptera punctata, assembly GCA_030220185.1. Lineage (NCBI taxonomy): Eukaryota > Metazoa > Arthropoda > Insecta > Blattodea > Blaberidae > Diploptera > Diploptera punctata. The sequence goes on from JASPKZ010006057.1 coordinate 127,946, forward strand.
TATAGCCCGAAAGACATAAAATACATCAATCAAAACACTTGCCGTGAAAGTCTACAATTTTATATGAATTAGTGTTGTTGCAAAGATCACGAAACCCTTGCACACGTCCTTGGGGCCTGTCCGTTTGGAGAATCACTGAGAAACATTCGGCACCACACTATTCGAAACATGACGGCAGAAGCCTTGCGAGATAATAGATACACAGTTTATGAGGAAGTTCGCCGTGTGGCCACTAATGGAAGTAACAGACAAATAGATATTATTGCATTTAGAACATCTTTTAAAATTGGTATGATATTAGATCCCACAATCCGTTTTGAGACTCATAGTGGCCAACCTGAGGAAGTTGACTGTGAAAAGAAAGCCATATATGAGCCAACAATTGACTATTACAAAGATTATTTAACTCATGCCCCAAATAGGAGTCAAAGGCCAATCACGTTACAATGATTTTTGATTTACAACCAATCACAGTCGTGTTTCGCCTAGAATTTACCAACTAAAGTTTATCATAATAAAGAAAGCACCTCCTTTTTAACATTCTGAATAGGTCATAGCATTATTTTGCAGTGACTGACTCACTAAGAAATACGGCTACCAGATTGTATAAATAGTGCATGAATGTCAACACACAGCACATGCGGGAGTTAATATAAACACATTTGTAGCAATTGATTATACCACCAAAAAAAGAAACCACTGTTTGCACTTTCTTAAATGTATTTTTTTTCCAGAAAAATATAATTGTCATATTTACATCATAGGACATCAGAAATGAATTAATATACAGTTTGATGTGTTTCATTTGTTCTCCACTAGAGTGCATTCTTACAATATTGCGTTCCTTTGGCAATAAATAATATGTTCTGGTTGAAGTGACGAACAAAAGAAGCAAATGAAGCGTAGCAATCGTTTCTCATTTGTTTTCAAACGTCGCCGTTTACATTAAATATATAAGTATTTTAAAATGACTATATTTAAATAATGATTTGTGAGTAAACAGCTTAATTTTATTCGTTAAATGGTCCTAACAAATGCCACTCTTGATTTGCAAATTGGAAATCACTCGTGGCATTACTTATGATAAATACCAATTAGATAGTATAACTATTACAGGATTGATTATCAGGGCAAGAGGTACTATACCAGGATTCTTAGTTAAATTTTGGAAATTCTTAGATTTGGACTGAGTGCAACTTTCTAAAACTACCATCGCTGCCATTAGAGGATCAATTTCAATTTTAAGAAACCACCTTTGCAAAATTTTTACTTTATAGTATGTATACTTCAATTACAATTTGACATTTTTTTAACGTATTTACAAAATGTACCAGTATTTCATCAATTTCGAAAATTAATTGTCTGTATCACTTTGTCCTTGAGGCAATCCCCTAATGAGGAAAGTTGTATACAATATATTAATAATATATGCATTTCCTATTTCTTATTATAGCATTTTAGTTAAATATATGTTAGATCACTTTTGCACTCAATTCTGTATTAAATCGTTAATATTTAGTTATTAGCATAATATTTTGCATTCAAATTGGCTGTATATGTTTCCAATAGGATGAGAGATTAAAATGTATATAATATAATAAAGGCAATAACCTCATAATGAACATTAGGGCTATACGTTTTTTTTCGTTTTCCCAACAATTTATAATTTGTGGGTTAGATCTCTTTTTGGGGCAACTATTCAATTATTGGTACCATCTTATCCTGTACTTAGTCATATTTCCCGTAAAATATGATGTTACCTAAGAACAATGTTTATATTATTGACACTTCCGTATACAATTCACTCATGTGCTGCGTAGAAGTAGTACCACAGTTCTACCAATAGACGGAGTCATAGGCTACCTTATGCAAGTTTGTTTAGAGTATACAACTGGAACTTAGCTCGAAATTAGTATATTCCATCCATAGTAATTCTGCCCGAAGACAGGTCCTTCACTGCAATCATAGCATGCTCATGCTATGCTTGCAGCTTTACTAGGGAATTGTAGGTGTTGTAGCTTCCCGTTGCTTTCCACACCGGTGAAGGACGATGATGATGATGATGATGATAATGATAAGGATGATGATGATGATGGCCATATGATTTCGGGGACCGTTTGGGCCTTAAAGTTTTCCTGACATTTGTCTTACAGGTGAGGAAAAACCCCGATAAAAACCTCACCCAGAAAAACTGCCCCGCTACCTCGAGACCACAGCGGTGGACATTAGTATATTATTATTTTTTATTACATTTTATTTGTTAGCGAAATTTACGTCAATTTTTTACGAGAATTATTGTTAATGATTCATTCTGTTGACATGGTATTTCCATGTTTTTAAAATACATAACGAATAGTATTTCCAATGTTAAAATATTTAATTAAAATTTTTCACATAAAAATAGTATTTTTGCGCGATAGTGCGTTTTGTCGTACTTACAGCAATGGCGAAAATGGTTGAAAGTTCAAGTTCCTACATTTCGGGATTTCCAACCTAAATAACTATACTGTAATATTACATTTACATCCACGTGCGGGAAGTAAAACCACTGCCCTCTGTGTGCACTACGTACAATGTATATACAAAAAATATCGTAAAGATAGTGTTAATATACATTATACGAAACGAATCACTGAATTTTAAATGAACTGAACTATATTTGAAACAATATAAAACAATAAATACGATACTTGCGGCCATTTTATCAATAATTGTTCTCAAGGCCTCCTGTTTTTTCAACTAATAAACATTGCCCACACTGGTAACGTTAGTCAATTGTTTATAATGAAGGCAAATATTTCCAATAAATATGTTATTATTTTACTATTATTTATTATTTTGAAAACATCATCGCGCAAAAAATAATGTACAACGCACGATTGTGAAGTGTTTTATTTAGAATCTCGGAAATTAAAAACCTAGTTATCGCTCGGTTTTAAACATTTTTCCTCCATTCTGTAAAAAACACTTCCCAGCCTCGCATCGTAATATACTATTGTACATCATCCAAAGAACCCAACATATGTAAATTGGAATTAGATGATAAGATTATTCAACAAGAAATGACATTAAAATATTTAGGAATTGAATAAACAAGTTACGAGGAAGTCAGGCTTCTGGTTATTAACCCTTAAATTAGCAATGTTTTCTATAGGATACAACAATGGGTCTAATTTATTTAATATTTTAAATAAAACAGAATAAAACACACGAATATAAAATATTACTTAAATTTGTGTTAAATTACACAAAATACCTACTATAACCGTTATATATGATTACGTTTTCAGTGCGGTCCGTTACATTTAAATAACTGACACGAGAAGTTAGATCCCAAATTAACATGAATGCAGGTGCACCACAAGGCTCTGCAATCAGTCCGACATTGTATAATTTATATGTTCATGATATTCCACAACCTACTGAAAACGGCACTGGCCTTGCCCAATTTGCGGATGACACTTTTTTCTACGTGTCAGCACAGCGGGTGGACATAGCCAGTGCAAAAATAAATAAAATCCTATCATGCTACATGGACTGGACTAGACAATGGCGTATAACTATCAACACAGACAAGACACAAGCAATCCTGATAAAACGGAAAAGACGTAAAAAATTGTTGCTCCAATAGCACCCAATAGTCATTGATAATACACAAATACCATACAAAAAACACAATACTTAGGAATCACCATAACAGATAGACGTAGTCTAACTGAACACATAAATAAAATGATTACAAGAACACAACCTTTCATAAAAACACTTAATTTATTTTCACGAAAAAATTCACACTTGAACAACATGATAAGAATGTATTTAGTTAACACAATAATAAAGTCCTCCCTCACATACGCTGCACCCTTTTTATTAAATTTAAGAAAAACGAATTCAAAAAAATTAAATACAGCCTACAGAAAAGCACTAAGAATTTGTATGAATCTAAAAAAGTCTTTTCCCATTATTCCACTTCATAACATTACAAAAACAGAACCCATTACCAATAACCTTAAGGAACTCAGCCTAAAATATAAATTCAGAGCAATGAATAGACCACAAATAAATAACATGATTCAAAATGCACCCATTAATACCACAGCATTTAAACTCAAAGAATTATAAATAAATAGCAAAAATCTTCAATTAACTAATTATCAAACATAGAAAATCAAATTTAAACAAAACGAAATTATCATCAGAATAGGACTAATTATATTATTAACATATTCAAGCAGAAGAAACTAATTATATATTGAAAAAAAATTGCAATAGAATCACAATAACATGGATACATTTATATGAGATAAATATACCTCTGATATACATTAAATCAAACCATTACATTTTTACTTCCAAAGCTGGAGAGGGGGTGTCATGTCTTGTCGCATGTCTCAGTGTGCTAAAGAATATCATAGCAAATTAATTAATTCATCTAGAAAATGATTGCAGGATTGGAATGCCCTACCGCTGGACCTTTGAGACCGGACTACGGCTAGTTATCGTTAGCAGGAGATATATATTACAAAAAAATCAGAAACGAACAAATAAAGTTCGTAGAAGAAATATCATTAAATATCAACGACGATACAATTAATTCAGAAGGACTAAAGAGGGTTGGAAGTCCCTAATAATAGCCGGAAATTGCTGTTCACAAATGAACGATCCCATTGGTCGAGGACGCTTCCATAAAAAAATGGATGTTTTCCTTGACAAATATACAAGGGAAGTTCGAGAAGTGACACAATTTCCAATACATAGTGATGATGATGATGATGACCAGTAAAATATAAATGTCCAACAATTTTCAAAATTTAAAATATTCAACAGATCAGCTAAATCCGAAAAGAACCGTTTCTGATTGGAATGTCAACTTGGCTTCCCGCTCTTGCCCTTTTATTGGCGGCTTCTGCGGCGGTGGCGGTCTTCCTGTTGGCGGCTTGGAGTATCGGCCAGAACATCAACGGTGACATGCGTCGATAAGGCTTGTTAATGTCCGACCACTGGATCTTTGTCTCCCGATCTGCGGCTGGTTATGGTCGGCACTAGGATATACGCTCGTTATCTCCACTGACGATACACGAAAGGGCTAAAGAGGGTTCACAAATATCCATAAAATAGCCGGAAGTATGGTTCATGTACCATACGGTTCCTTTCTCGGTCGCCGAGGATGCATCCAGGAAACTGGATTCATCGTTGGCAGGCTCGGGGGAGGGATACGTTTTGGAAAAGTGATTCATTTCCATTACATAGTCTGGTCTGGTCTGGACTTGCCAAGCATGCTGCATATCATGCCATTTCCATCAACCAATATATCACAATCTGTCAACACACAATAATCAACCAATTCGAAATTAACAAAATAAAAATCTTTCGAAATTAACAAATTTTGGCAATCACAAACAAAATCACTCAAACAAACCCACAGTGACAATCAACCCTCAAAATTACCGGGATAAATGGACATTGTCTAGGAACCTGGGGTCCACTTGTGTAAGTGGGCCGAAGAACTGCCCACCACCTGCACGCGCAGGTCGCAGGGCAGCTCGCTCTATCTCTTCATTATTTCGCTTGACTTGCCAATTTAAGGGTTAAAGGGAATAGGACGCTGTGGTAGTAACAATATATTTATTTGCACACTTTAACACTAATTAAATACATAAAATATTCATAAAGCAATATATTAAATATATTTAGACGCGAGTTTTAATTATCATTAATTCATTTATTCGTAAATATGATAAAAAAGTGGAACTATTCCATGTCATGACCACTCAAGTTACAATAGTTATTCAATAAAAATTAAAAATGGCCGTTATAACCAGCGATAACTATTCTCACAGCATCTTTGTGGCAAATAACTGGTTTCAACAACAAAGCTCTGCCGATAATGGTGCTTCTATGCCGGTAACAAAGATTTATGTCCGAATTTAACCGCGTAAAACAAAAACAAATTTTAGTTTTTAGATTGTTACACATTTAGTATAATCTATATAAATTCCTGCAATTTAATATTAGGTTAGAGTAAATTAAGTAGGTTAGGTTTGCTTTTGGATTGTTATACCTTTGGTATAATTTATATGGATTCCTGTAAATTAATGTTAGGTTAGAGTAATTGAAATAGGTTAGGTTAGCTTTTAGATGGTTATAAATTCAGTATAATTATGTATATGAATATGTTACATTTTAAATGCGTTTAAATACGTAAAAAAATACCTATTAATCACAGTTATTCTATGAGAATTCAAAATGGCCAACGGTTTCAACAAAAAAAACAAATTTCCAGTCGTACATTTCATATTACGTTAACAAACTTTCACGATGGCAATTTCTCGCTGATAAATGATATTAAGATCACTTTGCAATAATATAAATTGCATTTAAAATGTCTTAAGTTGCTTAAGTAAATATATGGTATTGTACAAACCCACCGGGATTCGTATTTCTGTTTGACATAATTTTATGTCAATAGAAAACAAACTCCTTATATACAAAACGATATTTCAACCAGTTATCATATATGGAGCAGAAACCAGGGCTGTTTCAACAAAAACAAATAATAATCACATGTGAAATGAGGATCTTAAGTACTATTCAGAGGAAAACATATTTGATAGAATACACAATACAGAAATTAGAGACAAATGTCAAATTCAAGATATAACCAAATTCATTATAGAATGATGAAAATACTGGAAAGATCATATAGAAAGAATGGAAGACCAGACTTGCAAAAAGAGCTAAAGAAGATAGACCAATGGACGGAGAAGAGCAAGAGAAATACCAGCCAAGAGATGGATAGACAGTGACTGCACATCGAATGATCAAATACGTCTTACATTTACGACTAAGGAGGGCCAAAGTATGGTTTAACAAAAGAGTTTTTGAAATAAAATGAATTAATATGACCGAATCTTTAAACAAACAATTGGTAAAATTCTGCGCGTTTTTACAGATTTGGAAAATTACAAGCTTTTCCACTAATATTAGATTAAAATAATACACATTTGAAACATTGTCTCATATAATAAAAAAAAAGATATCTAAAGTTATATATATTACATCAGCAAAATTATTCCTGCGTCAATTTCAAAATTTTCACCTCAGTATGACATTTTCATGGAATCGCTGTAACTAAACATAAAAACACATTTCATTTATTTTGGTGTAGCAACGCATGCCAGATATTGTCTGGTATGTGTATATATATATATATATATATATATATATATTTGTTTGTTTGTTCGTATTATGCGCTGCCATATCATTCAGCCGGTTGTGATAAGGCTTTTTGCAAAATGTTCAGGAGGTTCCCGGGATTAACATAGGCTATAAGAGAGTTATGATACTCAACTCCTAAAACCCTTAAAAATCAGCCATTGTAGTGAAAACGTAAAAAAAAGTCCATTTTTTGACGCATAAATGGCTTACGCTGCCTAAACCATAACAAATACACAAAATGAATACACACAGAATTAAACATCTAAAAAAACTACAAAAAAGTCCGCGACAGCATATAATTCATAAAAAAATGTTATTACGTCCCAGGAATTTTTCGAAGTTCTTTTCGTTAGATGACAACACATTATAAGTGAAAACTGTTCTACATATTTGATGTAATCTAAAGAAATATATAAATACATTTAAAAATACTTACTTTTTCTGTATCTCCTCATTTTGGGTATCTCGATTTGAATCTTGTCCATACTCACTTCTTTAATCACTAGTTGATGTTATTTTGTTTTACTTACAATCTGCGCCTAATGTGCTATGACGTCAAAATGACGAATGTATTACTATAAGGATTGTATTGTGGTTTGGTTCTTATACAATGTTTATAGTCAATACTAGTAAAATCCATATCAAATTCTGTTGAGATGAAGTCATTTGATGAAAGTTAAAAATTAAATTGTACCTATTGGTAGGTGCCGTCGTCCCTAACTTTGTTAAAATATTGTTCGTTGTTGTCGTGTACGGTAATGTATACTCCAACTGTTTGTAGCAGCAACTGGCTTGTTTTTGACGATCACGTATAATAGGTTTGACTGGGGTGCGTTCTCATTAAGAAGTGAGGTGTTGTTTGTTTCCTTTATAATTTCGAGGTCTTCAGATATATATTATCCTAGCTGGAATGTTTTCTCGGTGGATTATCGTGAGAGTATTTTCAATTGTGTTCATTCGATGGCCTGCGTTAATGAGATGTTTGCATCTTGATTTATCACCCGTGTGTATGAAATCTTTTAGGTGTTCTTTATATCTTATATTGAAATTTCTGCTTGTCCTGCCAATATAAAATTTATTAAAATCTTTACATGTTAGTTTGTAGACTCCCTTGTTGTTGAATTCGTTGTGTTCTTCTATGTCATTGTATATTATGTTGTTTAATTTGATTCCTGTTTTATAAGCTATGTTAATGTTTTTATTTATCTTTTTCACAGTTCTGGCTAGTTTTGTGGTTTCATTTCCTGTGTATGTTAATGTTACCCATTGTTTCAGCTTCTGTTTGTAATTTGGTAGTGAGTGTTAATAATGATTTTATAAAGAGGGCTTTGGCCACTGCGCATGTTATCATTTAAAAATATCAAAATCTTAAAGGAAACACAAGCAAACCATTATAAGTAAGAATGTATCCAGTGAGCAAAGCTCTGTTACAAAATCATTATTAACAACAGTTAGTACCAAACTACAAACAGAATATGTAACAATGTCTTCGAAAGGCCTCTTATAAAAATTACACTGTTGATAGTTGAGAACGACTGAGAATAAGGTACCAATTTTATAATTTAAAAGTTTTATATAGTGACCTCAACGGAGATTCATATTGTATTTTAAAAATATTAAACTAATTTTATTGTACTTTTTACAGCACTTTCGCAGGAACGTGTTGTCCATTTCGCCTGATGCTCAAAGCACTTGATTATAAACAAAACTCATCAGTAAAATAATGAAAGTAACAGTAAAATGAAATTAGTTTTAATGTCAAGTTTCTTTCTGCATTTCAACACAAAATACTGTATTGCAGCAGGACGCTTTGCCAAGTTCAAGTTCGTCTGCAAATATTAATGGAAGTTCATTGACAAGTGCTGCAGTCTCTTTACGTAACAATGGGCAATAAATTATTAACACATATGCATTTCTTCATTGTACCATATTTTTAACAACAGTAGCCTACTCTGTTAGAAATACTAATTATTATTGTGTTTTCTTTATGTAATTGTAATGTTATTGCTATTGTGTTATTACTTAATTGTAATATTATTGTGTTTTCTTTATGTAATTGTAATGTTAATGTTTTAGTGCATAATGCTATTGTGTTATTATTTAATGGTAATATTTTTATTGTGTTTTCTTTATGTAATTGTAATGTTATTGCTGTTTTTGTTTATTTTTCTTTACACTAGTACCAATTATTACTTTATTGTAACGGACTGTCAACAGCACGTACGGATTACTGCCCATGCGACCCATATTTGTAAATAATATTGTAAATATCTTACTTTTTGTCTAATGAAGTCCTACTACTACTAGAAATACTAGAATGTCTGTTTCAATAAAAGCGTGAAAATTGACTGTGTAGTGTTTTATTTAATATTTATATATGAATTCAGTCTTTTTTTAAAACTATCAGCGCACATTTTCATATATATATATATATATATATATATATATATTTATTTATATAGATATTTAACATATCTATAAATTGACATTAAAGCATGTATCATTTTATGAGACAATCCTTTCCGATTTAATTTTTCCCAAAGTGCGTTTCGGTCCACAGTATCAAATGCCATCTTAACAAAAAAACAACCTGTTGGCATTGGACAAAATATTATATTTATATATAGTATCAAATGCCATCTTAACATAAAAAAATTGTTGGTATTGTATATATATTGTCCAATGCAACAGGTTGTTTTTTGTTAAGATGACATTTGATACTATGGACCAAAACGCACTTTGGGAAAAATTAAATCGGAAAGGACTGTCTCATGAAATGATACATGCTTTAATGTCAATTTATAGATATGTTAAATTTTGTATAAAAGTAGACCAAGGGCACATTACAGAGAGCAGTGAAGCTAATCGGGGAGTGAGACAAGGTTGCATTTTATCACCAATGCTATTTAATCTATTCGTTGATGATATTGTAGACGTAATGCTAGAAGGAGAAATTGAGGCTCCGGAGATAAGAAATGTTAAAGTCCCAGTCCTGTTGTATGCAAATTATTTAATTATCTGTTCCAGGACAATCAAGGGATTGCAAAGAGGTCTTGACCGATTGAAAATATGCTGTAGGAATTGGGGATTGACTATAAAAGTTAGTAAGACAAAAACAATGACTTTCAAAAATGGGACGGCTTATGGTAGGGCAGAGGAATGTAAATACAGAGATCAAGTACTTCAAAACGTGAAACAGTTTGAATATCTTGGCATGACGTTGAAAATGAACGGAAAGTGGAAGACACATATTGATATAGCATTATTTAAAGGGAGGGGACAAATTAACAGTGTACTCGGTATTCTGGGTCGAGTGCCTGATGTTCCAGTTAGCACATTAGAAAAATGTTTGGAGCGATGGTGAGGCCAGTAATGTACTAAAGTAGTGAGATTTGGGGGTTTCAAAGAACGGAAGTACTAAATAAGGTACCGTATATACGCATTTTCTAAATATATTACAGGACTTAGTAAGGCCGTTTCTAACCGTGGAATTTTATATGATTTTGGGTCATTCCAGGAGGACATAAACTGCAAAATTCGTGTACTCAAGAACTGATAGCGGGTAATCCAAGGTGAACAGGTTGTTTTTCATGACATTTCTGGCTTTCTCCCTGACATTGGCGGAATTTATTAGGTTACGTAACCCCAATAATATTATGGATGATAAATAGTAAAGAGCGCCAGAGGAGTCCTTAACCTAAATTCCAGACCATGGCCAACCACAGGAATAATTCCCTTTAATGGTATCTCATGAACTGTAACCAGAAACGCTGACCACTATTCCACGAGGCTGGTCAACGCACGCGCACGCGCGCGCGCGCACACACACACACACATATATATATCATCATCATGAACAAATTCGTTTTAGGCCATGTGGTCTGTACGGTAAACCTAGCGAAGATGGTCTTGATCTTTCCACCGATGTTTTGGTCTATATATATATATATATATATATATTTATTTATTATTTATTTATTTATTTCTAATTTACACTGTAGTATGCAGCTTTAAAGTTCGCAAACAAATTACGAGTATCAATGTTGAACTCATAAGTTTTCTCTAGGATTTGTTTCAAGTAGAAAATTTGATCTATCGTGGTTTTACCTGTTCTAAAACCACACTGGCATTGCCCAATTTCTTTCTCTACAAACGGCAAAAGTTTTTTTATATAATACTAGCTAATACCCGGCGTGCGCTGCTACGCCTAAATAAATGATCATGTATTTTTACGTTTAGTTGAATAAGTAAAAGGAAAAAGTAATTATAAATTTATATCGTTATTATTTTTTAGATACCCCGTACTGATTACCCGGCACTGCCTGGGAATCTATGTATGCCAATGTATTTGGCACAAATGGGTTGAAAGACAAAATTCGTTATTTCGAGATATCCTGCTGCTCTGCTTGCCCGAGAATCTATTTATCCTGTACTTCTTGGCATCAATGAACGACAAAAATGGTTATTGTGTGTTTTCCATGAAAGATAAACATATGCTGTCGCGGTCTTTTTTGTAGAGTTTTATGAGATATTCAATTCTGTGTACATTAATTTGGTGTATTTGTTATGCTTTAGGCAACGTAAGCCATTTAAGCGTACAAAAAGCCACTTTTATTTTACTTTTTCACTATAAATGGTGGTTTTTAAGGGTGAAGGGCTTCAGCATTAAAACTCTCTTATAGCCTATAACCATACCGGGAAAATCCTGAACGTTTTGCAAAAAGCCCTATCGACAATCAGATGAACGGTACGGCAGTGTACGCTTGTCCGGGAATCTACTTATCCCGATCTTCTTGGCATCAATACAAGACCAAAATGGCTATTGTGAGTTATCCGTAAAATATAAACATATGCTGTCACGGACTTTTTTGTAAAGGTTTTTTAGATATTCAATTCTGTGTAAATTAATTTTGTGTACAGTATTTGTTATGGTTTAGGCAGCGTAAGCCATTTAAGCGTAAACAATATTCCACGTTTTTCACTACAAACGTTGATTTTTAAGGGTGTAGGAGTTGAGTATCACAACTCTCTTATAGCCACATTCATCCCGGGAATCTCCTGAAGATTTTGCAAAAAGCCCCATCACAATTAGATCAACGATATGGCCGCGCATAAAGTACGAACAAACAAACATTCATTTTTATGTATTAGATTACCGTCAATATTTTGTATGCAACGTTCAGTACAGTATGATCTTGAAGAAGATTTCCGGGCTGTAGGCCGTGGTTTTGAGGCTTGAAGTTCCCCGACGTTTCGCCAGAGACTGCGTCTGGCATTCTCTATCCTCTAGAGGGAGGATGCCAGACGCAGTCTCTGGCGAAACGTCGGGGAACTTCAAACCTCAAGACCACGGCCTACAGCCCGGAAAAATTCAAGAATATCATAGTAACTCCGGCCGTGAAAGTCTAAGTCAATACATTTCAGTAGACTTAGGCCTATTCCTCGATAATAAGAGCACACCAGTGGGTCACCCTTCTTATAAAGGCGACAAATTATTCGAGACTTCCACTATTTGGTATTCGTTCCTCTTTCCAAATCAATGTAATCAATTCATATATTCTCTTATATAACTCCTTTCCTTGATACTTATATAATTCTGCCTGTAAACTGTCTTCACCCAGTGATTTATTATTTTTCAATTTTTGTATGGCCATTTCAACATCAAGTAGATCTGAGGGTTCTATATCTATTTAATTTGTGTCAATTCTTAGTTCTTCTAATCCTTCTCTCCCAAGGTAGCGTGCTGCCGCAGCGGGCTCGGGTTCAATTCCAAGGTCGGGAAAAGCTTCCTGGGTGAGTTTTTTTTCCCTCACCTGTAAGACAAATATCAAGAAATCTTTGAGGCCCAAACGGACCCCGAACATCATCTGGCCATCATAATCATCATTAACATCATATCATCATACACCGTTGTAGAAAGCAATTGTAAGCTATCATACTTATATTTCTCTAGTAAAGCTGCAAACCATAACATGAAAATGCTAAGATTTCAGTGAAAGACCTGCCCTAGGGCAGAACACTGTAGAATATAATGTAACACAACAGTGTATTAACTGATGGGCCTTTGCTTAGTAGAGAAGAAGGTGCAGGAGCTGGAATTAATTGCAGATTCTTCAATAATCATATGTGGCACTGGCGACTAATACTACTAATTTTGATCGAGAGATATTAGCTATCCAAAGGGCACTAATACAACTGCTAAATAGAATAAAATAATAAAAAAGTGACTTTGGTACATCTTACCCGCTAAATATTTGTGTTTCTTTTGACATGTTTCGATATGCTGTCCACATCATCGTTAACTTGTCCAGACTGTTGAATTTTGTTTTCGGCCCTGACATCAATGAAACACATGTATGAGGAAAGATATAACAGATTCACTTTATTTAATAAGAAGAACCTTATAATGTTACTTCCTACTGTAATGTATTAATAGGATAAAGGAATTTCAAAAAGGCTGTAATTTGACAGACTCTTAAACAACTATCCAAGTCATGACAGTAGGAAGTAACATTATAAGGTTCTTCTTATTAAATAAAGTGAATCTGTTATATCTTACCTCATACATGTGTTTCATTGATGTCAGGGCCGAAAACAAAATTCAACAGTCTGGACAAGTTAACGATGATGTGGACAGCATATCGAAACATGTCAAAGCATCTCTAAAAAAAATTATATAAAACATTGCCTTAGGATGCTTACTGCATTAAATAAATATATAATTCTCCAGCGTACCCTACTCTGTGGTGATCATGGTAATGAAATAGTAAACAGACTACCGATAAAGATACTAAAATACCCAACGACCACAAGGAAATGCATCTTTGTACTATTAAAAAATTCAGCTACGTCTACAATGGGTGCCACCAACAACTTTAATAGAAACTCAAATAAAAGTTATCCTATACCCGATTTTATTAACAAATTTTGTACATTGTAGACTTAAGGAGTGTAAGTATACGACGACTTAAGAATTAGCCCATAAACATTCCATTTCGGGCAAGTGCCACCTGCCACTGCAGAATGGCTTACGTGGTTAGCCCGGGTTAGCCAATACCTTGGGACTATCACTTCCCCTTTTTTTTAATGGATACCTCCCACTTTTGACTGTCTTGCGCTATTTTAGTCCACAATTTTCCTAGATGGCACTTAAATACCTCACCTTTTTTTATATCTTCCAACGTTCCTTTTGCCTAGTCTGGGTTCTTCCCACATAGTCACTGCATAAGTTAATTTCAACCACATTGCTGATGTTGCTATGTCTTTCAGTCCCGTTATCTTGCGGATGTCCTCGTTCCTGAAGTGGTCTCTTCTCGTGATGTTTATTAGCTTCCGCTCCATTTTTTCTCTGGAAAATTTCTAACAAGGCTGTTCTCTCTTTTTTTTTCTGCTAATGACCATGCCTGCGAGCTGTATGTTAACACAGGTAATACAAACATGGCCATGACTGTTTTTTTTTGTTTTTTTTTTAGGTTGATGGATTTTTCTAGTAGTATAAACTGTAGAGTCCAGAATTTTTTCCATGCTTGTATGATTCTTCTTTCGATTACATTCAGAGTTTGGTTGGTAAATGATATGGCTTGGCCTAGGTAAAGATATTGATGTAGTCGATTTTGTGATTTTCGATCTAGATTCGCTGATTTGTATCGTTAGCAATTATGTTTGTTTTTTAGACATTTGTTTTGAGTCCTGATTGTTTACTATATTTGTAGATCTCTCATAGCATTATGATGATCTTGTATAAGATTTCCGGGCTGTTGGCCGTGGACTTGAGGCTTGTAGTTCCCCGACGTTTCGCCAGAGACTGTGTCCGGCATCCTCAAGAGCTGTCTTGAGACTCTTGAGGATGTCGGACGCAGTCTCTGGCGAACTACAAGCCTCAAGACCACGGCCAACAGCCCGGAAATCTTAAACAAGATCATCA
Source organism: Diploptera punctata (assembly GCA_030220185.1). Taxonomy (NCBI): domain Eukaryota; kingdom Metazoa; phylum Arthropoda; class Insecta; order Blattodea; family Blaberidae; genus Diploptera; species Diploptera punctata. The sequence goes on from JASPKZ010006057.1 coordinate 143,088, forward strand.
TAGTAACTCCGGCCGAGAAAGCCTAAGTCAATCTCTTAGCATTTATTCTGTTTCCTCGTGTGAGTTTGTTATGAGGCCGATGTCGTCTGAAAAACGAAGATTGAGTATGACGAATAGAGACTTCTAAATAAAGATTTCGACTCTACGTCGAAGGTAGGGGGGGAAACTGTTTCCATTTTTTAAATTTGTAAATCGTCAATAGATACAAGAAAAATCGAGTGAAGAACGGAGGAGAAAAAAGTGCCTAACTGTTTTGTGTCGATGGCAAGGGAAAAAAAACTCTTTCCAAAATGTTTCTATTGATAATATTAAATCTCGTCAATAACCACTAAAAAAAAGAGAGAGAAAGAAAATCGGTTGACAAACAGAGGAGAAAAAGGTACTTAACTGCTTTGTCTTTACCTATTTATAGATTACTTTGGTACTTTTTTTTTTTTCAAACTCGGGACCTACAGTTGGAGAGCGAGTATCTAGCTACTTGAGGCAGGAGCCACCTAAATAATTTTAATTTTAAAAAATCTGGTCGATGAGACAGGATGCTGTTCTATCGACATTTCGCTTAATTCGTTTCTTGTAAACAGATGGCTGTAATGTAGCGTTTGAGCTAGATAACTCTAGTTTACTCCCAACAGAATTACAGCCCCTTTGCCTCAATGTTAATTATCGGTATGTAGTCATACCAGGAACATGAAGCTAATGCGTGTTATTTCACTGCAATATCTTCACTTCTTTTATTTCTTAAATTAAATCACGTTCTGCAGACTCAAGGCGCCTGCACCAATTATTTTACCTCTGTAAAAATTGTTATTACAGATCTGCCATACTCTAAAATTAAATACAAATTACCTTGCAGTCAGATAATTTTCAATCATCTTGGAACGCAGGTTTTTTCTTGAACTCAAGTTTACAATAAAAAATAAATTAAATAATGATCAATGCTGCGGGTCATGTTCGAATCCCGGTCGAGTTGAATATCCACCTTGAAATTTTCCAGGATTTTCTACAATTGTAAGTAAAATGAAGAGAAATTTGGGTTACGAAGCTCGTGAAATAACATCATCATTATTGGCTCAACAATTCTAGTCTTCCTCAGAAATCCGAATCATTCCTCTATTTTTAACGTCAAGTACAAAGTCTGAAACCATAGTATGATACAGCTAGAGATTGGACGCTTATTCCAGCTTTACTTTTGGTTGAAGGATTGCTGAGTACACCACAACATTTTACTTAAAATATTTCAGCTTTTTTTTACTTTGAAATTTTACTATACTCCAGATATAGTGTAGGCCATGCTTTAACGGCCTTCTCTCACCTAAGCTAATACTTAAAACTACCACGCGCCAATGGTTCCACTTTACAATGTTGCCACATTACTCTTTAAAAATATGATTTTAAAATTAAACCATTTTATGCTATATTAACATGCACATATGTACCTGTAAAAAGATCGTTTAGTTGATTGGCAACTTTGGAATATCTCATCTCTTTCTCTCTGAAGGTTGAAAGGTGGTCGATTTTTTAGTGACAATCAGGAAGGTGGTTGAAACCGAAGACTTTTTTGATAGTTCCTGGAAATGAGGCCGTTAAAGCATGACACGAACAATAATACTTCTGTGGTGCGTGGCAACTGATCAGCTGCTGACTATAGGGAGGGTATATTTATAAATATTCTTTTGGTATAGTGTATAAGTTTATAAAGTTCTGTAGTGGGTCAGTATAGTGTAAGTCTATGGACCCACCATACATTTTATGACCTTACTAGCTAATACCCGGAGTGCGCTGCAAAAAAAAAACTCCAAGCGCGACAGGCCTAGAAGGCACTTGGTTGACCATCCAGCTGCTGGCCTCACACCCGCATGTGTTAATCACAGAGGTAGACGATCATTAGTCAGTGTAGGGTGACGATGCTAGGTGGGTACCGGTCCCATAATGGCCGAAATTCCATGAGAAAAAATGTCTTCCCCCATGGAGACTCGAACCAGCGCAAGTCCCGTAGCTCTGCGCCAAGGCTTCCTGCCTTAACCACTCGACTACGGCGGCGTGCGCTGCTGCACTTTAATAAATAATAATGTGTTTTTGCATTTAGTTGAATAAGTAAAAGGAAATATAAATTTATATCGTTATTATTTTTAGATACCCCGTGCTGATTACCCGGCGTTGTCCGGGAATCTATGCATTCCGATGTACTTGGCATAAATGAGCTGAAAGACAAAATTCGTTATTTTGAGTTATCCATTAAAAGAATACCCTCCGTGCGCTGCTCTGCTTGCCCGGGAATCAACTTATCCCGATCTTCTTGGCATCAATGAAAGACAAAAATGGTTATTGTGGGTTATCCTTAAAAGATAAACATATGCTGTCGCGGACTTTTCTATAGAGTATTTTGAGATATTTAATTCTGTATACAATAATTTTGTGTATTTGTTATGGTTTAGGTAGCGTAAGCCATTTAAGCTACAAAAAGCGACATTTTTTCGCGTTTTCTTCGCTACAGAAGGTGATTTTTAAGGGTGAAGGGCTTGAGCATTAAAACTCTCTTATAACCTATAACCTTCCCGGAAAAATCCTGAACATTTTGCAAAAAGCCCCATGACAATCGGCGGATGAATGGTATGGCAGCACATGGTTGTCCGGGAATCTACTTATCCCGATTTCCTTGGCATCAATGAAAGACAAAAATGGCTATTGTGTGTTATCTGTAAAAGATAAACATATGCTCTCGCGGACTTTTTTGTAGAGTTTTTTTTGAGATATTCAATGCTGTGTACATTCATTTTGTGTGTTTGTTATGGATTAGGCAGCGTAAGCCATTTAAGGGTAAAAAAATATAATTTTTCACGTTTTTCACTACAAAGGGTGTAGGAGTTTAGTATCTCAACTCTCTTACAGCCTACGTTCATCCCGGGAATCTGCTGAACATTTTTCAAAAAATCCCATCACAATTGGATCAATGGTATGGCCGCGCATAAAGTACGAACGAACAAACAAACAAACATTCATTTTTATATATTAGATACACTATACCATTTTTAATGCTATTATAGTGGTTTCTGATTTTTCGCTTCTCAAATAATACAGATTTGATTCGTTTTAATGTTATAGTTTAATATATGTACGTATTTACTTGTAGCTATTTAGTCTACGTTTCGATATTTTGTATACTATTTAGTGTGTTTAATATTTTTCACCAGTTGAGTGGAAGAGAAGGACTTATTGCCTTCCTCTGCCAGTATTAAACATAATATACAATTATGTATATTTTATTCAAACATCTCAAATGTTGAGACGATTAAAACATTATAGGCCTTTCGGGACCAGTCCCATCTTCAACAGAAGGTTGTATGTTACTCTCCTATCCAGGTACTGACTGGTATTTGATGATGTTATAGTAGCTGGAGAGTAGCATAAAACATTCTGCTGAGGATGGGACTGGTCCCGAAAGTACTACATTTTTTTTATCGTTTCAACTATTGAGGCGTCTGAATAAAAGGTATATGATTTTATTATTTTATATTATAATTTTTAACACTCTAACTCTTCAACGGAATTTTATCATGGATTTTATTAGTATTGAGTATAAATAAATAATATTATTTTTTTTCTATTTGTAAATATTTTGCTAGGTATTTGAATAAATTAAAAGAAGTAATAAGTAAATACGATACACCCATAACGAAAAAGAACTAAAGTAATGACTTTTGGAGGATTAAGTCACAGAGGATGCAAAACAATGATCAATAACAAAATAATATAACAAGTAAACAATTTCAACTACTTAGGATTTAACGTATCTTACTGCCAAAATAATGATATAAACTTAAAAATTAAACTCATTTTATAATATGTCTGGAACAATAACTTTCAAAAAATAAAAACAACAAAAATGACACAAGTAAAATTCTATAAAACTATAGTAGTACCTCTTAACATATGCTTGTGAAAATTGGACACTTAAATCAGATAAAAGGAAAAGAGAAGTAGCTGAAATGAAATTCTTACGTTCAGTAGCAGGCTATACATTACACTGTTAGATAATAAAACATGTATAATGAAGAAATAAAAACCGAATTAAAACATCTACAGTGTTATAGATAGAATTCGATTTCAATATCTAATTGTCTCCAACATGTAGATTGAGTGACATCCAATAGACTCCCACAAATGTTACTTCACTACCAACCCAAAGGAGAAGAATTGTAGGGCGCCCCATAACTTGATGGAGGGATACAGCCTCTTGATATGGAAATAGGTCTATGGTCTAACTCCTTGACGTAGAAGAAGAACAAGTTATTTGAATTTAGCCACTTCTTCAAACTTACCATAATTTATTATTAATTATCTAAGTGTAAATGTATTAAGTTATTTACTAGATTCAAGGGCATGATTTATTACGTGTGAGATGACATTTAAGCTGAATAGAGTTTTCAGAATGATTGTGTAGCACTAAGTCCGAGTAATGACATTTCCTTGTATAAAATTGTACTTAACATCAATTACCAATGACGTAGCAGAACGGGTTCAAATCCAGTGTCATGGCTACCGCGGTGGCTGTCTCCGTTTCTAAGAATCTCGATCCTTTTCAACTATCTTACTCACCTCCTACGTATTCAAAATTTTATTTACGTAATACAAGCTGACGAGGAAAAACAAACTTAACCTATAACTTACCGTACAAACATAGAACAAAGGTCTATATAACATATTTATTTTAATATTCTCCTACGTGAATAGAAAGTATTTTGTTCTATAATACAAAATAACTAATCCAATAGATTGAATAAACAAGAAAATAAATTTAAAATAATTCCTCTTCACACACCGCATACGAGCAGTTTAATGTATGTTGTCTTCATGCAAAGATAAAGAATTCCGCTCGTGTCAGTCCTCAATGGATAAATAACACAGCTCTACAACATTTTTTTTTGTTTTGCCCTGGATATCTCAGCGAATTTCTGTTTTCAAGTGCACAGTTTACGAATATATTCATGAAAGTGCTGAATGTGCTCTAGTTTTTTATGATTTTTGCGTATCTTATATCTTAAACAGTAAACGGCTTGTTACTAATAAAATTTATGTTTCCAGTCATGATTTGATTTCTGTGCATTTTTTCGCGTATACAAACATCACGTGATCCCCACTCTCACACCCCTCACTCCGCACATCGGCCGTGACCTCAGTTATTTGACAAAATTAAAGTACTCACGACGTGCATCTGGATATGATAAAACAATTCGTCAAAGCGTTGGACAAGGAAGGGAAATGTTTCAAATACATTTGTAGAAAATTTCCTAAGCTCAGTATGTAAAAGTTAAAAGGCGGAATATTTGATGGTCCTCAAATTCGGCAATTGATGAAAGATGCAAATTTTATCAAAGTTATGACTGTTCCGGAAAGTGAAGCTTGGAAGGGTTTTGTATTGGTAGTAGAAAATTTCCTAGGTAACTATAAAGCACCAAATTATAAAGAAATTGTGCAAAACATGTTGACAAGCTTCAAGATTCTGGGAGCAAATATGAGTATAAAGTTACACTTTCTCCACAGTCACCTGGATACATTTCCGGATAATTTAGGAAATTATAGCGACAAACAGGGAGTGCGCTTTCACTAGGATCTAAAAGTAATGGAGGAAAGGTATCAGGGTAGATGGGACCGTCACATGATGGCAGATTACTGCTGGTCTTTAAAAAGAGATTGTCCCCTAAAAAATTATAGAAGAAAATCTTATAAAAGGCGTTTCACTGAAGTATAACATGGGTTTTCGATATTTTTCTTTCTATTTACATCAGTGCATACTAATGTTTCAAGAAACAATTGACATTATAAATATATCTGTTATATTTTTTCATATTTTCCGATTTTTGTAGTGTAAAATGAAAATAAGGATTTAAAAAAACCAGAGCAAATCTTCCAAAATCATTGATAGTTTCATGAATTGTGAGCATACATATAACCGAAATTTATCTTATATCAAGGGCAACAAAACCACTGTTGACCAGTGTAATTATTCTCATAGAATTATGGTGGGGAACTTCTACAGCCACAATGCTAATATATGCTGACCACGTGGTCACCCGTATTCTGGCTAGATGATCGTTCACATATGTGAATAACACATGTGTAGCTACTAGCCGGGTGTTATGCCACAAGCTTTGTAAGGTGTGTAGCGTCATAAAGAATAAATATTAATTCCAAATTTTATTTCTTATTAATTCCTAATTTGTTTTTAAATCCCTGATTTTGTTTGCTATTAATGTCTGATTTAATATCAATTCCTATTTTACACGCTTTATTGGCCTATTAGCTTGACCTGTATCTGTCTATGTAACGGACCTGTATCTATGTAACGGAATATTTGAACATGATTTTCACCCGCTTAAAAATATTGGATGGAATTAAAACTTTGTATACTTGTAAAGGACCCATGACAATATAATAGTTTCATTTTTTTTCTAAAATCTTGGCCAGAATCATCAGAAAATCAAAAAAATAAAAACCCATATAATTGGTTGCAGACTTATCGACTTACTAGTCAATCGTTGTAAGAGCTCAGTTGGTAGAGCGGTGAACTGAGTGCTATATAACTTCAGGAATCCATAAGTCTCTGGTTCAAATCTGGCCCGGAGGATTTTTTAGAAGAGTTTAAGCAATTCAATTTTGGGATTCCGGTTTATGACAATCAATTAAACTAAAAATTAAAAAAAGTAAATAATAGTTTAAAAAACTAAAATAACACGTTTATTAGAAAACCAAACTAAAAAATAAATAATAGTTTAAAAAACTAAAAGAAGACGCTTTATTAGAAAAATGAACAAAAAAAATGAAAAATAATTTTAATTTCCAACACACTTGGGATAAAATTAAAGTCAACAAAAAATATCATCTTCAACACATCTAGAATAAAACTAGAGTTATCTACAAAAAAATAATTTTACCATCAAAAGCGTGGGGTGTTTTTTATGGTTTTTATGTTTTCTTCTCAGAGACTTTACTTTTACCAATATCTGTTTATTATCAAATATATTAATTGATATAGAGCACCCCACGCTTTTGACGGTAAAATTATTTTTTTACATAATTCTAGTTTTATTCTAGATATGTTGGAGATTATTTTTTTGTTGACCACTTTAATTTTATCTCAAGCGTGTTGAAAATTAAAATTATTTTTCAGTTTTTAATTCGGTTTTATAATAAAGCGTTTTGTTTTAGTTTTTTTAACTATTATTTATTTATCAATACCACCAGGGTGTCATTACGACATTCTCTCCTCACATGGCTCATGTGCAACCAACTTGTCAGGTTGGGGGCGCCTGGAAGGTAGGGTTACGTTATCCCAAAATCATGAGAGGTGACGATAATGGCAATTATGCGCCATTAGAGGTCTTAAACTAAACTAAATCTAATGAGACGAATATGATAACGTTGTCCAGATCGTGATATTTGGACCTTAAAGTTTTCTGAAATTTACCTTACAGGCGAGGAAAAACCCCGAAAAAGTCCTAACCATGGAAACTTTCACCGACCGGGGATCCAACTCTGGCCCGCTATATGCAAGGTTTCACGTTACCTCGAGACCACAGCGGTGGACTCAAATCCTAACTTACTTTATATTAATTCCTGACATTCATTTTAATTCACGATTTTATTTGGTATTCTTTAACTGTCATAGTCCCCAACTGAGAAGCACATGTCTTTTTCATTATTTCTATACCACTTTACGTTGTTATTAAATAAATTGATCTATTATAACTGAAGAGTCCTCTCGAAAAAAAAGTTGTAACCTTGAATATCGACGAAGATAGTTATTAAATGTTAGCCGCGGTGGACTAGTGGTTATGCTCCTTGCCTCTGGTCCCGAGGGTCGCGGGTTCAAACCCGGCCGGGGTCGATGGATTTTTTAGGATGGATAAATTCAAGGAGCAAGTCCTGCGGGAGGAACTTTAAGCCGTGGGTCCCGAGTCTGAAGATTTTCAGGCTCGTAAAAAATCCTTAAGCCTGAATGAAAAGGCCTCTAAGCAAAATTTACCGAATTTTCCCGTCCTAGTACTATCTTGGTTTCCTAGATGTCAGTATGAGGCGGAACGCTAGCCACGGACCACTCAAAATGACATCTATACGAAAACAAGTGTAACTAAATTAGTATGGTTCAAATTTTTCCTTGTAGGGGAGAGCGCCTAAATCTCTGTAAAGGGAAAACATGGGCTTACAATACAATATAAAATATATGAAATGATAATTGTTATTTATACAGGATATTTGGAAATTCTCATTAAAACATCTAGGACTTGTAGACAAGACCCAGTATATATTGTTTTTGAATAGGAACCTTTGTCCGGAAACATGCCGTTTTCATGGCGTATGTATAATAAGTTCGTATTAAGCGGTTAAATATTCCGTGTATACAGATAATAAATCAATAATTTAATGATTTATGATTCAATTAATTACATTTACACAATCCAAAGTTCACTGATTTGTGACAATGTCCAATGTCATGGGAAAAATACACTTTTTTTTTTTACTGTAAGAATGATTGTTTATACGCAAACTAACCAAACTTCTCTATTGTACTTAACATTGTGGTTAGTACTTATTCACAACTGCGATTTAATGTGGCGACCACAAACCTCGTTGCATACATTTTATCTGTGAATCATGTTATGGTACACTCGTTCCATCTTATTCTTAAAGTGAAAAAGTAAAGTTTATTTCTTCTTGACTTCGAACATTGTCACGAAATCAGTGAATGTTGGGTTGTGTAAATTTAATTTATTGAGTCATAAATAATTAAATTACTGTTGATTGAAACGCTTAATGCGAACTTGTATCTGCAGCACCAAAATCTAATGTTTCTGGATAAAGATTCCTATTCAAAACGTTATCTGCTCAGTCCCCACTACAAGCCCTAGAAATCTGTAATGGGAATTTCCAAACACTCTGTATAAACGTCCCTAACTTATTTAGTAAGTATTTGGTATACTTTTAAGTGCTTGGCATATTTACCACTCTACTGAGCTTGGCTAAATTATAGTGTTACATTAAAACAAAAATAATAGTTATCATGTATATCTCAAATGCCAAGCCTTTAAAACACTTCAGGTATCAGTTAGGTATCGTTGGGGGATAATAACCAGATGGACTTAGGGAATTAGTTATCGAAGGTATGAACTGGACTCTAGTGACAGAAGGTTGGTAACAGTGAATAGTGCAATGCGGAAATAAACCTAAAGATTCCATAATCCATAGATTTATTAAAAGGTCATTTTTGCGCGATAGTGCGTTTTGTCGTACTTACAGGATTGGCGACCATAATTGAAAGTTCAACTTCCTACATTTCGGGGTTGCCAACCTAAATAACTATACTGTAATAAACTAACTATACTGTTATATTACAAACGCGTGTGGGAAGTAAAACCACTGCTCTCTATATATACTTCATACAATCCATTCATAGTAATTCTGCCCGAGGGCAGGTCCTTCACTGCAATCATAGCATTTTCATGCTATGCTTGCAGCTTTACTAGGGAATTGTAGGTGTGGTAGCTTCCCGTTGCTTTCCACACCGGTGAAGGATGATGATGATTTTGATGATGATGATGATGATGATGTCCCGCGCCGTAGCCGAGCGGTTAAGGTAGGAAGCCTTGGCGCAGAGCTACGGGACTTGCGCTGGTTCGAGTCTCCATGGGGGAAGAAATTTTCTCATGGTATTTCGGCCAGTATGGGACCGGTGCCCACCCAGCATCGTGAGGCAATTGGGTAGCTACAATAAGTAGCGGCTCCAGGTTGAGGAACCAGCTATAACGGCTGGGGGACTCGACATGCTAACCACATGTCACCCCTACACTGGCTGTTGATCATCTACCTCTGTGATTGACACATGTGGATGTGAAGGGCCAGCAGCCGGCTGGTAAAAGGGCAACCGAATGAAAAGTGGAAAGACCCTCAATCGGAATGATGATGATGATATGATTTCGGGGACCGTTTGGGCCTTAAAGTTTTCGTGACATTTGTCTTACAGGTGAGGAAAAACCCCGATAAAAACCTCACCCAGAAAAACTGCCCCGACCGGGGATCGAACCCGGGCCCGCTGCGTGACAAGGCAGCACGCTACCTCGAGACAACAGCGGTGGTATATACAATGTATATACAAAAAAAATGTCCAAAAGGTAGTGTTAATATACATTATACGAAACAAATCACTGCATTTTAAATGAACTGAACTTTATTTGAAACAATATAAAAGAATAAATACATACTTGCTGTCATTTTATCACTGAACTGATGTCACGGATACTTGTACTTTGTAATAAACACTGTTAATGATATCCAGTTGTTTATAATGAACGCAAATATTTCAAACAAACATGCTATTATCTTAGTATTATTTATTATTTTTAAAACACCATCGCGCAAATAATAATGTCAAACGCACGTATGTGAAGTATTTGGCAGAATCTCTGAAATTAAAAACCTCGCTTTCGCTCAGTTTTTAAACATTTTCCTCGCCTCTGTAAAAACCACTCCCAACCTCGCATCTTAATATATTATCATCATCATTATCACTCCAAGAATTAGGCAATTGCCCGTTCCGACATCATAATGCATCAGCCCTACGTTTTCTAGGCCTTCCAACATCACATCTTCCTCTTGCTTGATCATGTCTTGCAACAATGGATATCTCTCCTTACTCATTCCATTCATGTGATCAATGCACTTTTGTCTATAATTCGTAACTTTATCCAATAATGGCTGCACTTTATATTCTTCTCTTATATCCTCATTTGTAACTCTTATCAAGTTTTGTACATCCTTTAACTTGTCTGAGGAACCTCATATCCGTCGTCTGTATTCTATCTTTCTGTTTATTTCGTTGGAGCCCAAGTTTCATACCCACACTATATTGTGGGAATTGCCATAACTTTAAACATTTTTATTTTTGTTTCTTTTTTTATTTCATTTTTTAACGTTCTCTGTATTGTTCCACATACCGCCTGAAATTGACTTATTTTGGAATCAATATATCTTTTCACATTGAAGCTAATATCGCAGCCCAGTCATTTGAGAGTAATTTTCTTGACTAAACTACTTCTCGAATTCACATATTTATAATCGTTAACGTATGACCCTGAAATAGGTACATCACTCATGGAATAATTAATTACTTCTTTAAGGAAATAAATGGATTTTTCCATCGTGACGCAGGAATTAAGAACCAGTTGTTAGCAGTCCATATAAACAAGGTGTTCAAGCCATCCTGAGTTCAGTGACAATGCAGCTTCTGCTGGCGTTGTTTGTTGTTTTGCTGTGCTACCGGAGCACCTGGGCCGGCGTTGTGGTTCCTACCACAACAAGGCAGAGCGATGACGTCTCGCAAGACACTAACAAGACCATCCCTAAGGTAGCGTACTTCCCTTTTATTTTAATTCTGACTAAATCAATTTGTCATTAGGGAGCGGATTTTTATGTAATAAAAGATAAGATTGCAATGCACATAGTATATTTTATTCAACTGTTTGTGTGTGAAACAAGATAAAAGACAGTCAAAAGTCTTACTTCTCATTATACTATTCAACTGTTTGTGTGTGGAATCAAAACAATAGACAGTCATAAGCCTAACTTCTCATTATACCATGTTGCAATCTTAACTTTTAGTACATAAAAATCCGCTCCCTAGTCTTCTTCTTCTTCTTCCTTCCTTCCAAGTATTAGGCCAAGGCCTGTTACGATCCTATAAAAAAAAAATTCCCTCCAGCGTTTCATAGGACGGCCAAGAGATCTTCGTCCTCTTGGTATATAATTATAAACAGCTTTGGGGATCCGATTTGAACTCATTCTTTCAAGATGGTGTTTCCAATTTAGTTGGTACTGTTTAATATATGCCAAAATTGGCGTAGTCATTGATAATAAATAGGGCAAGGATTTTGATGCGTTAGCAAATGTTTTTCTATGAGAACTGTACAATGCTCAGTTAGATATAAATGCATTTTGGAGGGAAAATATCTTAAATAGGTAACTTTGTTGTTGCATTTATTTGCATTTTTTTGCCAATTTTTTTGTATATTGCATTTTTTGTGAATTTTCTAGCATATTTGTGCTTATTTCAACCACTCAAATATAACTTTTGGCAGTTTTATGCCCGAGGAAAATGTGCATTTTTAAACATAATTTAGTTTTACTGTCTCTACCAGTATAAAAATTGATTTGAACTTACATTTTATGAAACGAGAAGAGGTTCTGCCTTCCCACATTCAAACTTATTGCACATAGAATTCGTTTATAGAAATCAGGAGTTCAATTAGTGGAGCAAAGGAACCTAGTGAAAACTGCAGTAGATTATGTGGGGAAATGAGAAAAGATGTATTGAAGAAAATGATAATGGTTTTGAGTAAAAATAAAAGATTTGATATGCTATCATCCATAGCTGATGTTCTGTCAGGTGAAAATTATTATGTAGGAGTAGTACCAGGGGCATACACTCTAGTGATATAGTTTATTTTAAATATTCACCTTTAGTATCGCTAGAAATGGAAAGGAATTTCTCGATGTACAAGTCATTATTAAGAGACAATCAACAATTGTTCTCCTTCGACAACCTACAGCAGTTGTTTGTTGTACATTGCAATCAGAACTAAAAAAGTGAAAACCTTGTATTTACCTGCAAATGTGATTTTTACAAATGTCATATTGCATTATTTTTTATTTTAAAGTGCATTTTTTGTAATTTTTAGTGCATTATTATTTTTATAATGCACTAGCTAATGTCCAGTGTGCGCTGCTACGCCTAAATACATGAAAATTAATATGCTTTTTAAGTTTAGTTTAATAAGGGATGATAATTATAAATTTATAGGCCTATTTTTTAGTTATTCCGTGCCGATTACCCGGCGTTACCCAGGAATCTACTTATCGCGATCTTCTTGACATAAATGAGTTGAAATACGAAAATTAATGTGTTTTATGTTTAGTTAAATAAGTTGAGGGAAAAAATTACACCCTTATTATTTTTAGATACCCAGTGCTGTTTACCCGGCGTTGTCCGGGAATCTACTCATCCCGATCTTCTTAGCATAAATGAGCTGAAAGACGAAAATTAATGTACTTCTTATGATTAGATGAATAAGTATAATGAAAAATAATTATAAATGTATATCGTAATTATTTTAAGATTTCCCATGCTGATTACTCGGTGTTGCCCAGGAATCTACTTATCTCGATCTTCTTGGCATAAATGAGCTAAAAGACAAAATTCGTTATTATGAGTTATCCGTGAAAGAATACCCACCATACTTGTATACGTACTTGTCTCGATCTTCTTGGCATCAATGAAAGACAAAAAATGGTTATTGTGAGTTATCCGTAAGAGATAAACATATGCTGTCGCGAACTTTTTTGTAGAGGTTTTTGGAGATATTTAATTCTGTGTACATTAATTTTGTGTATTTGTATTGGTTTAGGCAGCGTAAGCCATTTAAGCATCCAAAGAACTAATTTTTTCAAGTTTTCCACTACAAAGGGGGCGATTTTTAAGGGTGTATCACAACTCTCTTATAGCCTATGTTCATCCCGGGTATCTCCTGAATATTTTGCAAAAAGCCCCATCACAATCGGATCAACGGTATGGCCGCGCATAAAGTACGAACAAACAAACAAACATTCATTTTTATATTATAATTCATTATCCTGTATTTTATTGTGCATTAAAATCCTTACCCAACTAATATACCTTCTAAAATTAAGTTTTAAGCATAGTTGCTAGTTTTTTGAACATTTGCTATTTTAATTACTACTCGGAGTTGAAATAACCCTACAAATTACACACTTACAGAAAAAAATATTTTTATTTAATGCCACTACGTTGTCATTTCGACATTCTGGTATTCTCTCCTGACATGGCATTATTGTAACCCACTTCTGAGGTTGAGGCGCCTGGAAGGCAGAGTTACGTTGCCGCGATAATATATGATAGGTGATATTGGTAATGATGCGCCAGGAGAGGCCTTAATCCTAAACTTAATGAATATGTTAATGATGATAATGATGGCCAGATGATGTTCGGGGACCGTTTGGGCCTTAATATCTCCTGACATTTATCTTACAGGTGAGGAAAAACACCGAAAAAAACTTCACCCAGGAAACTTGTCCCGACCTGGGCCTGCTGCTTGACAAGGCAGCACGCTACCTCAAGACCATAGCGGTGGACCTTATAGAAAATCTAAATATTCATAACTTCCAATATCAGTAAAGTAATTAATTTTCAATAATTTTAATCATCTAATAGTTTCATTAATAAAAACGTTTGCCAATATTGACAAAGCGTAATATATGGTAGGCAATTTAGATTTACCAAACTTATAGAATACAGCTTCTTAGCTATGGCAGACAACTTGTCTAGGAGAAAGAAAACCACGAAATAAGATCCTATACCACCGTAGGGTGTTCTGCGGTAGGCTGGACAATGATAAATGGTAATAGAAAATGAAAGGTAAAGAATCGATTTAAAGTAGCATTATCTACTGCAAATCCCCCCCCACACTCATTGGACTAAATCAATTCCAATATATGGGACAGCGGATAATAGATTAGTAATGACTGTTCTAGATAAAAAAGAACACACTCAGATAACTCTTAGAGGAATGGTGATTTGATTCCTGTAGGAGTGTAACGGGTCTAAAGATCCTTGATGAAGATGAAGAAGAAAATTATAGAATATATACTTAATAGCCTATGCTATAACATATGATAAAAAATAACATTTGTAGGAACATTTAGAATGTAACTACTAAATTAGTTATTGTTCAGGGGTTCCGAAACTGTCGTCAAATTAATACAGGAAGTAGAGAATATTATATATATATATATATATATATATCGATAAGGAACATGTGGTCTCAAAAGTCAACTTGTAATGTTAGAGAACATTTTGTTAATGGTGATGACGTAAGCTGTTGTGTCGGCCGAGATGGCCCTGTGACCTGGCCACCCAGATCACCTGATCTCACGTGTCTGGATTTGTTCCTCTGCGGGCATATGAAATAGCTGGTGTATAAAACCGTTGTGGAAACAGAAGACAACCTCTCTAGAATTGCCGTCGCTACTTGTATCATTGCGGACATGCCAAGAATCATTGAACAAACACGAGAATCAATGGTCAGACGCTGTACCGCGTGTATACAGGCCAATGGTCGTGCATTCAAGCAATTCCTGCGTTGCTACCGCTGTAATTAGCATGTTAAACTATTTTCTGTGTAAATCGTCCCTAACATTACAAGTTCACTTCAGAGATCATATATTCCTTATCAAAATATATTTGTTTTGATATTTTCCAACTAACTAACTCACTGGCACTATCGAACCTGTAGATTAATGGCCGCGCGGACATAAGCACTCAATAGATCCCTATCCTGAACTAATGTTTTCCAATCCCTGTATAATCTACTTCCCTCAAATCAAAGTTAATGTTATTCTCCCACCCCATTCTTGGTCTACCAATTGGGTGTTTCCCCTCTGGCTTTCCTACAAGAAGTTTCCATGCACGTCTTTCATTCCCCATCCGTGACACATGCCCTGCCCATCGCATTCTACGAGACTTAACTGTTCTTATTATATCTGGCTTCCTATAAAGATCATGCAGTTCACTGTTATGTAGTCTTCTCCATTCATTTATCTGTTCATCCCTCTTTGGTCCAAACATTTTCCTAAGAACTTTTTTTTCAAATACTCCTTTCCTTCCTTAAAATAAGAGTCCATGTTTCACATACATAATATAACTGATAGAATAATATTGTTTTGTATTTTCAGTTTAACGTTTTTTGAAAAGAGTTGGAAAGTTAAGAGTTTTTGTAATGCGTAATAGCACGCATTTACAGAATTGAGCCTATGTTTATTTTGTTTGTGCATCTCATTCCTATTTGTGACTATTGTTCCTAGGTATTTGAATTCAGTCGCTTCCCCATTTTGTACCTCCAGTATTAATTATAGAGGTATATTACTATTAATAATATAATTGAATAATTATTCCAGCCAAGGAAGTATGTAGGTCAGGTGAAAGCTGCTAACATCACTTTAGCGGTTTAATTCCGTTTATATTTTTTAGTTTATGTAAAACATTGCATTTGAAACTAATAGTTTCGGAACACCCTGTACAAGGATTAAAAATGAAAAAAAATTAAAATTGTATCACATTTTGTCGTATCCGTACAGATAATTTCGTAGCATGCGAATGTAAACTTTTATGGCAGTGATAACTATTTATACTAGAACTTCAGTATCCAGATCCAATCTTAATATAAAATTATAGAATATTCACCTGAAAGGTCCGTCTCCTCAACTTAATTATCATTTTACTGTAGCGCTTTCGGGACCAGTTTTGAATCCTGCCGATGATGGGACAAGTCCCGAAAGCGCTACAGTTAAATGATAATTAAGTTGAGGAGACGGACCTTTCAGGTGAATATTCTATAATTTTATATTAATTTTGAATAAACCTCAACGGAACACAATCATGAATCTTATAAAAGTTGAGATCCAATCTGTTCAATGATTGTGTTGAAAAAGACGGGGCTTATTGTTCCTAATGTAACACTATTAGGCCTCTAGCGTAAGTTTGAACGTTGGTATTTACCTTTGTTATGCAACTTCTGGATTACTAATCAAGTAAAAAATATGATAAATTATAAAACTCTTAGAGTCAGTTTCACCAAGAGAGGTAACTGTATTACGCCAGTTTTCCCCATGTATAATGCATAGCTTAAACTGCCGTAATACGGTTACCTCTCTTGGTGAAACTGGCCCTTATTCATAATCGTAATGTATCTCTGTACCTCCGGTTAATTTCAGAGAGTGTAATTTTTTAATGTTGTTTCCAGCCGGAGATGTATTACTTCCACGTGGATTCTAACATTACGTACAGATTTGCCGATACTGTAATCAGCACAAGAATAGTCAACCCAGCAGATGTTGCTCAAGAAGTGTCCTTCAGCGCCGTGCTGCCAGAAACTGCTTTCATTTCAGGATTCTTGATGTAAGTTAATTTACAAACAGTCTTCAAGTATATGATTATTAGAGATGGAACAATTCCTTCCTAAACACGATATCAGCGTATGGTTGATGCGACCAATGTATATGACGTCAGAGGGAAGGGGTTAGAATAGTTTTCTGTACCGTCTCGTTTGAGAAACATTGGTAAACTGTGTTTTTTAGTATTTAGAACCCAAAATAACCACTTTACATTAGTTATATTCACTCCAAATGTTCCAAATAGCCAGCGCGTAACTTTTATGTTCCACCGAAGTATATTTTGTAAGTCTGAAACCTACTCTTGTTTACATGTGACCGCTGTTCAGAGTTCAGAGTGACCTCTACTGTATGGTTGAAGCTTAGTCAACTTCGCGTCACCTTTAATGATTATATCTAACTATATAATCAGGATTTAGAGCAGGTCGTTCCACAACCTACAATTTATTTTGCATTACTCAGGTAATAGAAAAGAAAATGCAATATGGACAACCTTTGCACAATTATTTGTAGATATTGACAAAGCATACGACAATATCCCTATAGAGAAACTATGGATTGCTTTAAGACATATGGGAATTAGGACTACAATAATTAAAGCTATACAAAATTTATATGACAATTGCATATCTAAAATTAAAATTGGCAGTAAATTGTCACATGGTTTCACGATAAATAAAGGTCTTCGACTCTTTTTAAAATATATGTAGGCTACATGAAATATTAAAGAATTGGAGGAGAAAATGTTCAAGCATGGGAATTCCTATTTCAAACAACAAAACTTTATACAACTTACATTTTGCAGATGATCAATTGTTAATTGCACAAGATTATGAAGATTTAGAATATATGACTAGAAAATTAATAAAATAATATGAAAAATGGGGATTAAATTTGAACATGAAAAAATCAAAATATTTATCAATTGGTGAACCAGAACAAAATTTGATTTTGGAGTCTGGAGAAACAATAAAATCTTGTAGTGAGATCACATATTTAGGAATTAAAATAAATAAAAATGTGAGTTTATGAAGAGGAAATAAGAAATAGAAATAATAAAGGAAAATTTGCAATTGCTTGCCTCAATGGAATATTGTGGGATAAAAATATAAGTAATAAAAATAAAATGAATATATATCATACAATTGTTAAAAGCATCATTACGTATGGAGCAGAACTTTGGCCATTAACAACAAAAACAAATAAGTATCTTTTGGCAACGGAAATGGATTTTATACGAAGGGCAGCAAGAATTTCAAGAAGAGAAAAAATAGGAACTAAGTTATAAGGAAGAAAATGAAGATTGAAGACATTATTTTAGATTATATTAAAACTCAGCAATTAAGATGGTACGGACATGTCCAGCGAATGGAAGAGGATCGACTACCAAAATCTGTTTTGGAATAGAAACCTGAGGGCAGACGAGGCAGAGGAAGACCTAAAACCTCCTGGAGTCAGGGAATATGTTTATACATGAAGGAGAAACATCTACAACCAGGAGATTGGATGGACCGACAAAATTCGCTATTAGGAATCGGACGATGTCAAAGACATTAATCAACCGATGATCTATCTATCTATCTATCTATATAGGCCTACCTCTTGCTTACCCGTTGGGGATTAGGGTACTCTCAAGTGAGGGTGTTTCACCAACTTAATTTAGTGACGCTTATTTACCCCTAGATGTTAGCGAGTCACCATTTCTCCTCAGCGAGACCTTAGTGGGCACCTAAGATATTACGTGGATGAATAACGGTCGGTAAATTTTGCAAAGATGCCTATTTATTAAAGCTGCAGTTCTTTTACGAGTCTGCAAATTTTCAGACTCGGGACCCACAGTTTGAAGTCTCTCCCGAAGGACTTGTCCCTTGGATTTTTCCATCGACCCCGGCCGGATTGAACCCGCGTCCCTTGGAACCAGAGGCAAGGAACATGACCACTAGCCCACTGCAGACGACAAGTAGGACCTATATGATTATTAAAGCAAACTATCTGTGTGGAATTGTGGAAAACCGGAGAATTACAATTAGCGTTGGTTTCCTCATTCAACTCCAAGCTTTATTTCACAAACTCATGAGCATCAACAGATTCATGAACACCTCGTTCCGCTTATAAGTAAGTTATAATAAATAATAAATTAATTATAACTTTTCAACTAACATGAACTTAAGATGAAACCAATTATTACAAAGAGTGAAACCCGGGATTTCTTTTTACCATACGTTCCATAAACCTGTGAGTGTTGAAGAGAGATTATTACGTTATAAACATCTACATTAACGCAGCTCAAAAAAATAAAAATCCCAATTCAAACGAATTAAGTCCTCTCAAAAAAGGAGAAATTATTTATAATAATAACGAAAAATAAACTAAATACAAGTGTAAAATAGTAAGAAATGTAATTAGAAGTTAAAGAGAATGTTTGTTCCTTACTATAAATAACTTAATGACAATGCTTATTCGGATAAATAATTTTTTGAAGAGAAACGTTCTTGGCTGAATCGAGATTTGAATCCACTTCTGGAACCTGGCATCTCAATTCAGACTTTTTTTTTCACTCTATCTTATATAGCCTAATTCCGCGTAACCATAGCACCAAATAATCTTTCACTATGAAATTGGGAAGCATATTATTATTCAGGAAGGCTTTGAACAGAATTATTAATACTACTACATATTATAGTTGTAAAGCTATAACGTTAAATGTAGATTTACACAATCAGGTTGATTGATGAATCATTTTTTTGAAGAGTTTTTTTTTCTGCTAGGAATTTACTCCTTAACAAAGTGGGCACTTCTAAATTTATTAAATCATATAAAATGTGTTTGTGTTTAGACTAGGCTTAATGCTAATAATCAACTAATTAATTAACTCACTCGCTCTTTGAACCCGTAGGTTCATGGCCGCGCAGACATAAGCTCTCCATACATCCCTACCCTGAGCTAATGTTTTCCAATTATCCCCTGTACAATCTGCTTCCCTCAAATCATGATTAATGTTATTCTCCCAACTCATTCTTGGTTTACTAACTGGGCATTTTCCTTCTGGTTTTCCCACAAGAAGCTTCCATGTCCCTCTATCACTCTCCACTCATGCCATATGACCTGCCCATCGCAGTCTATGTGACTTAACTGTTTATATTATACCTGGTTTCCTATAAAAATCATGCAGTTCATTGTTATGAAGTATTCTCCATTCGCTTGTCTGTTCATCTCTCTTCGGCCCAATTTTTTTTCTAAGAGCTTCATTCTCAAATACTTGTAATCTTTTCTCCTCCTTTAAAGTAAGCGTCCATGTTTCGCATCCATATAATATAATTTGGAAAATATAACTTGAGTTTTATATATTTTCATTTAAAGTTTCTTTTTTAGATAAGTTAGGACTTAATGCTTATGACTATGCTTCATAAAATGGCCATCAACACTTCTGAAATTCATATTAAAGCACCGTTGAGGTTATGTAATAAGATGTTAATTATATAATTTTTATCTGGTAAGTCAGTCGTCCTCAACTAAATTATTAAACTTCTTCAAGTTATTTTAATATGAAGGCCTTTCTGCAGAAGATGAAACATTGTTTTCGAAAAGCCTCCATATTAAAATAATTTGAAGAAGTTTGATAATTTAGTTGAGGATGACTGACTTACCAGATAAAAATTATATAAAGAGACCAATAAAAAAAGGGGGGAAAAAAAGGAATAAGATTGTTGAATATTTCATGTTTTTTTTTTTTTTACAGGGAGGTGGATGGTAAAGTCTACAACGCTTACGTCAAAGAAAAAGAAGAAGCGAAACACGAATATGACAAAGCTGTTCAAGAAGGTCAAACGGCCGCTCATGTAGCACTCACGTAAGACTTTGCTTATAAAATTTCTACATATATATATATATATATATATATATATATACACTCTTCTGTGATACTGAGACCTCTATAGCAATATTTTATTTTTAACGAGATCATGAATTATTTTTTATTAAAACATCAAATATCCCTACATTTTCATATGTTAGTATAAACATAAACCATATCATTACTTATCATTAATAAGATTCATGATGGAAGTTCCGTTGAGGTATTATTCAAAATTAAAACATAAAATAATTCATATTATGTTTTAATATCATTACTTTTATGTCTCAACTGATTTATTTTGTTAATGTTCAATTCAAATGTTTAGCAATAGCTGTAGGATATTAATACAAAAACATTATTATTATTATTAGTAGTAGTAGTAGTAGTAGTAGTAGTAGTAGTAGTAGTAGTAGTAGTAGTAGTAGTAGTAGTAGTAGTAGTATAGTAGTAGTAGTATTTGTCCAATTATTAAAAATGTTTTACCATTTAGTAGGTTAAGGCACCTGAGCTACAAGCCGGAGGGTCGAGGGTTCAAGTCCCGTTGGGGTCAGGATTTTTAAACTGACCCAAACCCTCTGGCGGTACTATAGCCCTGGGGTAGACTCAGCCTCTAACTAAAATGAGTACCAGACGCTTGTTCTGGGGGTAAATGCGGCCGTCACGCAGGGCTGACAACCCGGCTGACATGAAGTGCCGATTGTCTAGAAAAAGTGGGAGCCTTAACCTCCTACTCACCCCAAGGGCCTCCGGGCCTGTTGTGGGATCACTTCACTTTACATTAAGGTTATAATAATTTTTAAAACATAAGCTCTATTAAAAAGTTACAGTAATACTAGCTTAATATGAGGTAGCTCATAATTTTCACTACATTAAACATAATAAATATTAAAAATGGATATATTATAAACAAGTTAATATTTTTAAATGCCATTCTGAACCACAATTGAGGTTTTAATTAGTTTTTTAAGAAGAAAGTTACAGGTATAGTGTTCCCACGATAGAACTTAGGAGCCCTTGTAGTAGTATAAGGTTAAGGCTCCTCCTACCTCTCTACATAATAATAATAATAATAATAATAATAAATAATAATAATAATAATAATCCATCCATAGTAGTTCTGCCCGAAGGCAGGTCTTTCACTGCAATCATAGCATTTTCATGCTATACTTGCAGCTTTACTAGGGAATTGTAGGTGTGGTAGCTTCCCGTTGCTTTCCACACCGGTGAAGGATGGTGATGGTGGTGATGATGATGATAATGATAAGGATGATGATGATGGCCATAATGATTTCGGGGACCGTTTGGGCCTGAAAGTTTTCCTGACATTTGTCTTACAGGTGAGGAAAAACCCCGATAAAAACCTCACCGAGAAAAACTGCCCCGACCAGGGATCGAACCCGGGCCCGCTGCGTGACAAGGCAGCACGCTACCTCGAGACCACAGCGGTGGACCATAATAATAATAATAATAATAATAATAATAATAATAATAATAATAAAATAATAATAATAATAGTGGTTTATTTTACTTGATGGAGTTAAGACTATGGTGTCTTCTCTTCCACTTCAACAGGGTTAAATTATTCACATATAACAATTATGAATTATGTAAAAATTGAATAATAAGTCATAATAGGCATCTATCCATCCATAGTAATTCTTGCCCGAAGACAGGTCCTTCACTGCAATCATAGCATTTTCATGCTATGCTTGCAGCTTACTAGGGAATTGTAGGTGTGGTAGCTTCCCGTTGCTTTCCACATCGGTGAAGGATGAGGATGATAATGATAAGGATGATGATGATGGCCATATGATTTCGGGGACCGTTTAGACCTTTTAGTTATCCTGACATTTGTCTTACAGGTGAGGAAAAACCCCGATAAAAACCTCACCCAGAAAAACCGCACCGACCAGGGATCGAACCCGGGCCCGCTGCGTGACAAGGCAGCACGCTACCTCGAGACCACAGCGGTGGACAGAATAGGCATAGGCTACACAATATACAGATGACAATGAAAAACAAAAAAAATGTTAAAATAATAATTATTATAATCTACATATATTTTAAAATGTGCATCCAACATAATGAAGTAAAATATACAGTTTGATATAATATGAAATAGAAAGAAATACAAATAAATGATTCAGAACTAATATTACGATCATGAATTGAAACACACATTTTGAAATGATAATTTTTCATTAAAATCAAGAGGAAACTGATTTATTTCAAATAATAAGAAATATTTAACTTAGCAGATCTGTTGGCTACACTTAAAGCAGACGAAATTGTTTGCGACCCCGCAGCGTTCTAAGCGATTGGCAGGAGAAACTAAGTCTGGCATCAAGTACTTCCATATGCGTCGGCACCCCCTGGTCCGGACAATCTCACGATGGTTTGGACAGCATATCGAAACATGTCAAATGAAACATTAAATATTTATGAGAAAAGATGATGAGATTCACCTTATTTATTAAGAAGGGCCTCAGAAATGTTATTTCCTATTGAAATGTATTAATCTATTTATTTATTCTAGAGCTCGAGATTCGAATCGGTTCACGGTGTCAGTGAATGTAGAACCACAGAAGAAAGTTACATTCAATTTGACTTATGAAGAACTGCTGACAAGAAAATTGGGAACGTATTCAAACGCCATTAATTTAGATCCTGGACAAATTGTGAAGGACTTCAGAGTGGTGGTGCGAATTCAAGAGAACAATAAAATCATCAACTTGAACGTCCCAGCTCTTAAAACGAGCAACGAAATTCAAAAAGATTCTGAAAAAGGTATGAACAACCGAACAATACAAATCAGGGTACAATCTTAAGTGTTCAGAAATCTTCCGTTTTATCATTTTAATGTCTGATACACATATTACAATCGACAATGGCGTAACAGTTCAATGTTAGGCCTTAGCCTCTCTTTTGGTTAGGAGTTACTAAGTAAGTAAAGTAAAGTAATCCCACTGCAGGCCTCGAGAGGCCCTTGGGGTAATAGGAGGTTAAGGCTCCCACTTTTTCTAGACAATCGGCACTTGATGTCAGCCGGGTTGTCAGCCGGGTTGTCAGCCCTGCGTGACGGCCGCCTTTACCCCAGAAAAAGCGTCCGGTACCCATTTCCGTTAGAGGCTGAGTCAACCGAAGGGTCATAGTGCCGCCAGAAGGTTTTGGTCAGTTTAAAAATCCTGACCCCACCGGGACTTGAACCCTCGACCTTCCGACTTGTAGCGCAGTGCCTTAACCACTACGCTAAGGCGTGCCCCTAGGAGTTACTAGACCAAGTTATTTTAGTTACGCTTATTTCCCTAAATATGTCAATTAATATGCGATTAACATACCGACTAAATGAGATATCTCATTTAAATTCAATCACATCATACATTCAACACGTTGCAGGTGTAATAATAAAACTGCTGCGTAGATTTGTATACCCAATGCTTTATATATAATTTTACCCTTCTCATTTTCATCATCATACCCATTCACAAATTTAGGCCATTCGTTGACCTGCTCCGGTCTGAAGAGAAACACCATCCAAAAGTCTCTTGAATGGATGTCCTGGTCATCTTCCTGCAGATTGATAGCTTAGCATTTGCTTGGATATCCTGTGACTCGATGAACACGTTGCATCCATCTTGGCTCATATAATCAAAAATTTTGTTTTCTAAAGGTTCCATGTGTAATTCTTCCAAAATGTCTTTATTTTTTTATAATCTAGTAGTGTGTATCCTATAGTCCTCCGAAGGTATCTCATTTAATATAAGAAAACATTTCTAAATACGCCTATAGGTATGCGATGATAAACTTAATTTGCTTTAAAATTAATTCAGACTCAATATTAAAAGATAGCTAAAAAATGCATGTCTTAATAATCAGAACAAATTGTAAAAACGTCAAGTTATTAGAATCAGAGATACTTTTTTATCCCTTTTTACAATTTTATCCGCTTACTTTCATAACTATATTTTCTTTCATTTGAAACTTGATTATGATTTTCAGACGAAAAGAATGCACTGGCTGTCATTGAAAATCCCACAGAAAAATCGGCTATTATAACATTTGCACCAACTGCTGAGCAGCAAAAAGAATTGGCCTCCGAAGGAATTAAAGGTCAACTGATTGTTCAATATGACGTAGACAGAACTTCAAATCCCGGCGAATTTCTGGTAAGTGTTTAAAAATTCATCGATATCTGCTTTAGGCCTAATAATTGTAAGAAGAACTTCAAGAAGAACTCAGAAAGATCGAAAGAAAGGATTTTCGTTTGGGTTGAGATGCATTTAAAAAAATAATTCGTAAAAATATTTAAATTCTTGCAAAGTACAAGATTTTATTTCAAATTATGCCAATTTGATTATTGTTAATAAATAAATACTAGCATGTACGTATTCAACAACCGATAAAAACGCACTTCTGAAGTACGTTACGAGTGAACTAACCTTTATGTAATTTTGAAGTTATTAATACTATTACAATATAAAAGAAAATTCAAAGAAATACAATGCGTTATCTGTTAGCATTTGTAAAAATACTAATGTACACTTCCCTCGTGGAAGATGTACGCACTAAACAGTATGCTACATTGAAGGAGATAGACAAAAGAAGATAAAAATACCGGACGATTTTTACGAAACAAATGCGATGACCAATCGGAACTGGACTGGACCAAACAACAACGTACGCAGAGCAGTAACAATACTGGCACTGCATGGACATCACCACAAACTCTGCAAAATTTCAAACTTTCATGATCCATTAATGGACTACGTATGTAAGGTGCCTAAAATAAGTTCTGATCACATGTAAAATAAGTTCTGTATATTTTAGGCAGATTCAAGTTTACTAATTTTAGTACGATTTATCAATAATTAAAAATATACTTTTATTTATTTATTTATTTAAATGCAGTGGTGTTTGACACTTGTCATTATATAACAATGACTGGAGAAAACAAAAATAATGATAACAAACAATAACAAGAAATTTATACTTTTAATAATCATGTATGAATACCGTCGAAGTTAAAATTATTTCAATTTTAAAATGTATACCTTATAAAACAGTCGTCCTCAACTTTAATAACATCTGTTAGAAACGTTGTTACACTATTAAAATTCAAGGCATTACAGAGGCCCTGTACGAAATATACAAATAATTTCAGTACCATAAGAATTCCTGAGGATGAAGCATGTATTTGAAAGTCCTTGAAATTTAATAGTATAACGGCGCATTTAACAGATGTTATTATAGTTGAGGATGACGTTTTATAAGGTACAAATTTTAAAATTGAAATAACAAGAAAGTTAAAAAAGGTTCATTTTTTTCCCAGGCCTCACAGTATCTGTCCACGAAAATGCTGGTTGATAGAGATGGGCAAGTTATTACGTATTAGTTTATCTGAAAAAAAATTCAGATTTATGAAATTATATTATATTAGATTATAAAACATTGATTTTTAATTCTTGGTTCAATGTGTTTAAAATTGTAAACACAGAAAAATAGGAAAATTGTACGTATTATGTAATGATAACATTTGATAATTTGCAGGTAAGAGACGGATACTTTGTGCACTTTTTCTCTCCTGTGGATCTACCACCTCTTAGAAAACAAGTTACATTTGTGTTAGATGTCAGTGGATCCATGAGCGGTCGTAAGATTGAACAGC
Source organism: Diploptera punctata (assembly GCA_030220185.1). Lineage (NCBI taxonomy): Eukaryota > Metazoa > Arthropoda > Insecta > Blattodea > Blaberidae > Diploptera > Diploptera punctata. The sequence goes on from JASPKZ010006057.1 coordinate 169,622, forward strand.
TGAGGCAAGCGATGACTACAATCCTGGATGACCTGAACAAGGACGACTTGTTTAGTATTGTCCTCTTCTCGGAAACTGCCCAGGTAGGTGCACAGTGCAGATGACTCAAATCGTGAGCTTGTCGTAAGAGAAGTTTTTCTCAAGTTCATACTTTCTGGGAAGTACCATAGAACCTGTCAATATTGACTTCTCTCATGAGGAAGATAAATTTACTTTATTTTACTATTTGTTTTTATTAACTGTTAGGCTTGAATCATCAACATCTTCAAACTTCATTTTTTATTATGGTCATTTCATCCTCCTGCAACATCTTCATACCTTGCTATTACTTACTCTTCTTCTTCTTTCTTTACCTCTACTACAAACTATCACTATCGCCACAACTACCTCCAACAAAACCCATTTAATTTAATTTAATTTTAACGAAACCAGCCTCATGGTCTAGTGGTAAGCGATCTGACTACAGTTCATGTCTTTGATTCGATTCCTTATTATTTATCGCTCACCATATCATCGGGGCAACGTAATTCCTCCATTCAAGTGTCTCAACCTAAGAAGATGGCTGAGAGTGGTAGACACCAGTTCAAAAAACAAAGCTCAGTAAATCGTTACAATAAGATAAAAGGAAAAACAGGCATTTTTAATTTAGAAATATTACGTTTGTTGAATTATATATATATATATATGTGTGTGTGTGTGTGTGTGTGTGTATCTAAACTAACTGGTGCTTCACTAGTAAATTCTTCAAATTAATTTAGTAGAATGCATACACAATTTTAAAATTATAACAAACAAATACCTTTGGAAGAACTTAAAACACTCTCGTTTTGGCGAGAAGGACACGAGACTTTCGGATTCGCTCGTTAGTATCCGTCAGAATTCGTATTTTTGTGCTGTAAGTTCTACAGCGACAAGGGAAATTCAAATAAGCTATATTTCATATAGCCTCTTGCATCTTTTCCAAGTAAAAAAAAATGATTTCAACAGATCCATACTGAGAAAATGCTTTCCTGCACTCATAAAACATATCTGTGCCAGATTCTGCAGAAATAGGCCCTACATTGTTGATTCAAATTACCTGAGTATTTAGGAACTTGCTAAAAAGCATAAATTATACTTTTACCATTATAACTGTTCAGTATTTTTAATTAATAGAAATTTTCTTGGGATTCAGCGAACCTTTGAGCAAAGGATATATGACGCGTTGCACCTGATATACTCTGATTACACGTTTATGTCAAGGTCTATAGATGACAGTCTATTAACAATCCTTCTCTTATTCTACTTCTTTCGCAGTAGCCTCTGCCCGTCCTTGGAATTCCGTCCCTCAAGATACCATGGGGTGCCACACAATTAACACTTTTAAGTCACGCTTAATCGATTGTTCTCGAGAACTAAATGTATTCTATGTTATTAATAGCTTTTTTTAATTTTCTTATCTTGTACATTTTATATATCATCCGTTAAATCTAGAGTAAATCAATATATATATATTGTAAATAATAATTATATCGTAGATATACCATGTAATAATTTTCTTTATTGTAATTTAGATGAAATAATAATTTTTGTATTTTTCCTCTAACCTGGTTGAGAATTAGACAAGGCCTTAAGACCTTAACTCTTCCAGATAAAATATATTTATTATTTTTTAGAACTGAAATATTCGTTTTTATTCGGTGGCCATTGTTTCGATTAAGAGTTGCAGAATTGCCGGTATACCGGTACATTAATAAAATGTTGGTACAAGTAGTTTGATTCTGTTTTATAGGTGTGGGATCCATCAATGAATGACACTCGAATTGAGCAATTAATGCGGGACCTTCAAAGCTATCATCGATTCGAAGAAGAACATCAGCAAGAACGACCCTCTGCTTCAGTGATTGTGAAAGCAAATAAAGACAACATCGACAGGGCGAAGAGAGAAGAAATTTGTTGCTCGATTGAACCCTCTTGACTGTAAGATAAACTGAGAACTCTGACTTGAGTACAAAAGATAATTAGGGTAAACTTTACAACCTGTGACGCGACTTTTTTAATTCCGTCATAAACTCCTGTTAAATTGTATTGTTAGGATTTCATTTTTAAATTATTTCCCACTATTTACAACGATTTTTACATTTTTCCTAACGATTATTTCAATGTATTTTCTTTGATATTTAATAATAATAATAATAATAATAATAATAATAATAATAATAATAATAATAATAATAATAATAATAATAATGATAATAATAATAATGATAATAATAATGCTTTATTTTAGCTGGCAGAGTTAATGTCATAAGGCCTTCTCTTCCACTCAACCAGCTAATAGTAAAATTATACAAAAATTACATATTTATTACAATTTTAAGATATTATTAAAATACAGACTAAACAAAAACAATGGTGATGTGATCTAATACTAGTTAATACTAACAAAAACATCATCATCATCTTCATTCATGGACTAGGTCTGTTGACCCGTTCCGACTTCAGCCCATCTCTTTCTAGGTCTGCCCACATCTCGGGTGCCTTTAGGTTTGTATTTTGTTATTTGTTTTGGATATCTATCTTCATTCATTCTGTCTATGTGTTGCTTCCATTTTTGTCTATATGTATCCATTTTATCAGTTATTGCAAATATTTCAAGTTCCTGTCTTATTTCTGTGTTCTTGATTCTGTCTTCCTTAGTGCACCCTTTAACAGATCTCAAAAATTTCATTTCTGCCGCCGTTATCCTACTTAGGTCTTGTTTTTTATGTATCCAGGCTTCTGAACCATAGAGCAGTACTGGTACTGCCAACATTTTATAAAATTTCAGTTGGGTCTCTCTTCTTGTTTTTGTTATTTAGTGTTCGTTTTATCGTACCACATATTCCCTGGAATTTTGCTATTTTATTATTATATATCATTATCATAATTAAATGAAATGTCACATCCTAGATAATTGAGATGGTTCACCTGTTCTATGATTTTGTTTTCTATTACTATTTTCGATCTGATTTGATTTTTCCCTTGGAATGCCATTACCTTAGTTTTTTCTATGGATATTTTGAGATTATATTGTTCACATATATTATGTAGTTTAAAAATATTCCTCTGAAGTTCGTCTTCTGTATTTGCTATTATTACCTGGTCATCAGCGTATAATAATGTTTTCAAGTAGTGTGTTTTATCTAATTTTATTCCTTTATTTGTTTCTTCGTTCCATTTTTTTATTATATCATTGATGTATAGGTTAAATAAAACTGGAGAGATACATAGAATATAATAAAATAAATAATATAAAATAAAATTAAGTAAGTAAAGTTTCCTAGATGATTATTTACAAAATGCTGATTATAGTTGTTATGCAGTTAATGTTTTCATTGTGTCGAACTTAAGATATCAGTTAATTTGGATTTAAATAATGATAGCGATTGACATACACAGCATTAACTACATACGTAGCATTCAGACGTTGCAGCCATATTGATTTTAACGAATATTCTATGCAAAAACAAAGGCGTGTTCCAGTGCAGTCAACATAGAGTATGCATTAATTAACTGTATACACATTCTTCAGAATTTCAGAACTTACTATTTATTTTTTCGGCGTTGCATTATTTCACAGGTTAGAGTGCTTAAATTGCATTAGATTAGGTCGGTCTTTCACAGGTTAGAGTACTTAAATTGGATTAGGTTAGCTTTTAGGTTCGTTATAAATCGTGTATATGTTGGCTGCATCCAGTGATTCCATAGTGTAAACCGGTTTGCTTTTATTGGTGCATGCGCATGGTGTATGATTGGAATTAGAAAAATGTTTCACATATTGTAAAGTATTTCCGATAATTATATTATGATTTGTTATCCAGACAAATTCCTTCCTAAGCCTCCATAGATGAGTAATACCGTATCTGCTTTAACAGTGTTTAATCTGTATTCAACCATGTGTAGGGAATGTTTTAAATTATCATTAAAAAGAAGACTTTATTTTCTGAAGCGTGAGTTTACATTACGGGTTTGTTTATTTTCACAGAGGAATATAGGACCATTTTAGGATTGTAAATTTAGTTTTGTCTTCTTCTTTTCCTTCACTTCAATGGCTAGGCGAACTGCTTGTTCCGCCTCACAATTGTTCTGTCCATCTTTTCACGGGCAATATATTCTGTGTCCTCTTGGCTTGTAGTTATAAGCCCATTTTTGTAAATTTGTTACATTCATTCTTGCTATATGTATGAACCATTTATTTCTGTATTCTTTGATTTTTTTATTCAGTGGATATATTTAACCCTGTTATTATACCTTCATTCTTTATCCGATCCAATCTTGTGCAGCCTTTTGCTCTTCTAAGGAAGTTGATTTATACGCGTTCCAGTGTATACAAACCAAGTGCTACATCTAAGTCAACTTCTCACCACGGAGTAGCTCACCGGGTGACAGTCACAATAGAGCTTAACCCCTGTATAGGGAGGCCTTTGCCCTAAAGGGACATATCAGGCTTTACTTATTTATTTATTTAATCTACTTTGTATTTTTTTGTTCTTACCCAAGTTGCACTCCCATAAAGTAATGCAGGAACTGTCAAGGTTTTATTAAACTTCACTCTAGAAGGCCTATCTCGTCTTTTGTTCTTTGATGTTTTATGTATAGTTCCGCATATAATTTGAAATTAAGACAATTTTCTTTTTTAATTTATATAATTTTATTGTTAGTTATTTTTAATAAATTTTCTTTATTTTATTTTCTAATTTGTCCACCGCTGTGGTCTAGAGGTAACGTGCTGCCTTGTCAAGCAGCAGGTCCGGGTTCGACTTCGGTTGGGACAGACTTCTGGGTGAGGTTTTTTTCGGCGTTTTAGCTCACCTGTAAGACAAATGTCAGGAAGCTTAGGGCCTAACCGGTCCCCATAAATCATCCGTCCATCATTATCATCCTTATCATCATTATCATCATCATCGTCATCCTTATCCGGTGTGGAAAGCAACGGGAAAGCTACCACACCAATAATTGCCCTAGTAAAGGTGCAAAGCATAGCATGAAAATGCTATGATTGCAGCAAAAGACCTGCCCTCGGGCAGAATTACCACAGAATAGATCAGTCTACTTTATATAGTTATAATAGAGGAAATTAGATCACGAGAAACGTTTGAAGCTCATATACTAGTGTTCCCCAGTTCAAACCTCATTTGAGACCTGGAGATTATGCAGATTTTCTTAGTTATCAAGACAAATTTTGGATTGAAATTTCATTACCAGAAACCATAATCAGGATATAATAATATATTTCAGACTAAATTAATGTTCTTCTACGAAAAGCTCAAGAAAAACACAACTGAAATTCGCAGCATGCTGAAAACAATTAAATATAGTGGAATTGCATTTTAAAGCGTCTATAAATGAGAATTAAAAAATATACTTGTGGAATGCAGGCTTTCACGGCCGGTAATCATAATGTTAAAAGGTTCCGGGTTACGTGGCCGTGGTCTATAACTGGTGTTTCTTCCAGACGTTTCTCCCTCAACTGCGGAGAGCATCTTCAGTGGAGAGTGCTTCTAGGTGATGTTACCTTGTAACATCACCTAGAAACACTCGCCACTGATGTTGAGGGAGAAATGTCTGGAAGAAATCCCAGTTATAGACCACGGCCCCACATAGCTCGGAACCTTTTAGCATTATGATTAAATATACGTTTTTTTAAATTTTTATTACAGCTTAATATATGTTCACAAAGGAATAAAGTCTGGGTGCATTATTGTCTGTTTCGAAAATAACATTAAATCAGATTCCAACTATACAAATATGCGGAAGTTTTGACTACTCTTCAAAGCATTAAAAGCGAAAGAGGGCAAAATAGCAAATCCTGTTCAGTATCGCTCGGTGAGAACGTGTTCAAACTCAGAAGAATATAAGTTGTAATTTCTACACTATGCATCTCTATCGCCCCCTTAGATTCTGCACTATGTATATCTATCTCCACTTAGATTGAGTGATGTTTTATTTGAGACGGTTAGAAGCAAAAGTGGTACAAGTTCGAGTTTTACAGTATTGAAAAAAAAACAGGTTTAAAGTTGAAGTTGTATAAGAACACCATAGTTGATTGAAAATGGCTATTTAACTCATAAGACCGATATTTTTGCCTCTTTCTGTTGATGAAATTGCCTGTTCCTGTTCGTAATGAGAGATATTTCGGCAAATTAACTTATTTGACAAGGTTATCAATTCAACAATGTACGATCGATACGGTACAAGAAGAAATGACAAAAGAAAAGTACTTCAAAAAGTACCGGAAAAAAGTTAGTTCTGTTGCTCTAAACAATTTAATAAATGTTGTATAATGAATCTGCATTATTCTTAATTAGTTACTTCCCATACAATCATTTGTTATTAATTTTTCCCTAGCCCAAAGAGATTTAACAATAAAGATATGCTATTTATAACTGTATAGCCGGCTTAGAAATCCCAAAAGTAAGATCGGAATACACAACCCCACATTTCGTAAATATTAAACATTAAAATCATTTTTATCTTCTAATGTTCTATTATTCGCTAAATAGTCACTCCAAATCCAAAGCGAGGTTCAGCTTTTCATTAGACACAATCAGTCGCGACTTTGTTGCTCATGATTATTTCAGAAAAACACAACATCTTGTTAGATTACTGTTGATAACAATGAACAACAAAAAAGAAACTTTTTTTTTGTCTCAGAAAGAAAATATGTGATTCTGATAGTATTTTTTCTCCTGAATTCAAATGTGATATCGGTTTTTCTCCATCACGCAAGGTTTCCGAGAGATTCCATCATTTTATCCGGGAACCAAGCATTTCACACTGGTTTTTGGATAACTTTAAATCTCGTATGAGATCTTTAAGATCTTCTTGAGTCAATAAATGAGGCTCAGATGAAAAACTTTGTTCAAAAGTTGTATCACCAAAATCTGTTTCGTCTTCTTCCTTACTTCCATCAGAATCTGAGCTCTCTTCATCTAATGTCACATGTTCTGAAGGCTTTGGTATGGGCAATTCTTCGCAGTGTGAACTGGTTTCATTGCAGATTGCAAGTCAGGGTACACCAGTGTATGTTTTGATTTTGACGTAATCCCTTTAATGTTTGTTAAGCAGAAAATAATTATTTAAATACATTAATTGACATTTAAATAAAAAAATACTGTGGGTGATGGAGAAATTCCGAATACATATTTGAAAACACGATAAAAAACTGCATTAAGTACAACTATTGGTACTCATGAGACAAAAATCATGTTGGCCAGTGTAATCTCTAAGTTTAAAACAAGTGTTATTTTTATGCAGTAACCGTATGAGGGGGAGATGATTTTCAAAAGTCTCTTGTACACCTTGTGCCCATATTAAATTGAGGCGGTTAGAAGCAAAGGAGTCAAAGTTTTTTTCGCGCAAAAAAACTACCGTTGTTTGGAGCATAATTACATTCTTGAAGTATAATTTTATTTAGTGTCAAATGTATATAAGTGTATGCGTTAGGAGTAGATAAAGCATGATTGTTATGATTTTCAATTACCTATGATTTTCTTTTACAACTTCAAAATTAAACCTGTTTTTCTTCATACTGTAAAACTTTATTTTGCACCTCTTGGTTTCTGACGCCTCGATTATTGTGGGGTCTCCAATTCTTATTATGTGCACAAATGTCAGCATTTGGTTTGAATCATTCTTTCAAATCACTACAAACTTGGGTTAATCTTAATCAAAATGACTCTTCTTTACAGCAACATAAGGGGAAAGGGTAACAATTTATAAATGAGAAGATAGTGAGCATAATAATAAAAAATATAAAAAGGGTTAATCAACTTAAGGGCATTATTTGAGGAATAGACGAATATAATAAAATGTTTGACCATAGATTACTTTCCACAAATTTATGAAAATAAACTCACCATATATGCAATCATGGTTACTGAGACATTGATTGTGGCAAAAATATCTGACTACGCGTAAAAAAAAATAGGTCGAATGTCTATGTGTATGCGAGTTACATTCAACTGTTTTTTTCTTCTGCGACCTTCAACCTGTAGTATGAGAAAATAAATATTAAATATTTAGATACATTGGATGAAACTAAATTTCTAAATAAGATTTTTTTATTTAATTTCTAACTAGCTAATACCCGGCGTGCACTGTTACTCCTAAATAAATGAAATCGCTCATTTGCTGCAACAATGTCATAACTGGAAAATCACGATTTTTCGGGAGAAGCATTTGAAGTTTTAAATACTAACATTCCAAGTCTCCCTGTGATATTAAGTAAAATATCGTGATTTTTTAAGTGAACGAAATATTAAGGTTAATTAAATTATATGGTACACACTGCTACGAAGGAATCATGGCGGTTACTAGAGTCAATTTTTAATTTCAAGTAAACCCCCATTTCTAACGGTAGGATTTCGCTGATTTTTTAATAATATCTGCCTCGTTTTATTTCAGTATATACTGAGTTTCGTTCTAAAACATTGAAAATTGTGACCACTAGAACGATTTTTAAATTTTCATTTCAGGTCAACCCCTACACCTAATGGTTTTAGAACGTAATAAATAGCATAAAGCACTCTCAATGAAAATGTACGTATGTGCCAACTTTCATGGTAATCGGTTAAACGGTGTCGAAGTTTATTAATCTCAGATATACCAACATCCACTTACATGAAATGTTTGCAAGTTTGCATCCTAAAATGAACATAATATCCATCCATCCATAGTAATTCTGCCCGAAGGCAGGTCCTTCACTGCAACCATAGTATTTTCATGCTATACTTGCAGCTTTACTAGGAAATTGTGTAGGTGTGGTAGCTTCCCGTTGCTTTCCACATCGGTGAAGGATGATGATGATAATGATAATGATGATAAAGATGATGGCCATATGATTTCGGGGACCGTTTGGGCCTTAGAGTTTTCGTGACATTTGTCTTACAGGTGAGGAAAAACCCCGATAAAAACCTCACCCAGAAAAACTGCCCCGACCGGGGATCGAACCCGGGCCCGCTGCGTGACAAGGCAGCACGCTACCTCGAGACCACAGCGGTGGACGAACATAATATAGTTGACGATATTTATCCTATTAAAACATGTACACGTTTTATTTAGGCCTATATTAAAATATTCTTTGTCGTTTCAGCAACTGCTATATATGATGGACTGATGACAGCTTTGGAAATCTCTAAGATTGAAACAGAAATTGGAAAAGATGAAGAGAAACCGGAGTCAATCATCATTTTCCTCACAGACGGATTACCCAATGTACGTGTGTCTGTACCTGACATAATTGTTAAAGATGTTACGAAAGAAAATACTAAAAAATGTTCGATATACAGCTTAGCGCTGGGCGATGGCGCGAACTTTGACTTCCTGAAGAAGTTATCACTGAGAAATTCTGGATTTGCACGGAAGATTTACGAAGCTTCGGATACAGCACTACAGCTGACAGATTTCTACAAAGAAGTTTCTTCACCTTTACTTGCTAATGTCACCTTCAACTACACACCTGATCAGGTAAGAACTATCTTCTTAACACAGATACACTATAATCACTCAGTATGAAAAGACCCAGCTCAAAAAACAAACCAGAAGGGGAGCTAGTACAACTGCAGGAAAGAAACCATATACATTAATTCAGAAACGCCACCTCCAATATTATTGTTTTGAATAACTTAAGAAGTATGTTTTGAAAATGTATAGTACTTGTGTCTGAACATCCTCACTCGACTCCTGACGTTATTGTAACAAACTACCCCTGCAGCGGATTGTTCAACTTAGCATATTGTATGTCTGACCGGTTAAACTCAATGATACATAATATGTAAACATGTCAGTCAGAAATGTAAATTCTTCGTGCATTTTTTTAAGGCGAATTGGTTAACCCTATACTATGAGACAAAACATATACATATTTGACTCCGGCTGTACCCTACATTCTTCTTTGTTTTTTTTTATGTATATTAGTTAGGGGCAGTCTACCACACAATTTAAATTTATCTTGTGCAAATTTTATTATTAGTTTTAATCTTGTCATTAACATTATTATATTATAAATCTTACTGTTATATATATATATATATATATATATATATATATATATATATAAATTACGTGTCACGTTGTTTGTCTGCGATGGAATTATAAACTACTGAACCGATTTTAATAAAATATTACACACTGTGTGCTGTTTGATCCAACTTGAGACTTAGGGAAGTTTATAACTAAATTTATAGTCGCATTATTTTTATTGCAAATTATTTGTTTATAATTATCTCTGAGTTCCATACGATTCTAACAGATGGCCGTGTAAGGTAATTGGTTTATTATTTAACCAGGTGCCTGTGCTTTTTGTTGCAACCGCGAATTTCAATTGAATTACAAATATTGATTATTTCATAATTTAAGTGTGTTTGTGTTTATTTATTTTCAACATATTGATAATAATATTAATTTCGTGTGTAAGTATTAGTTTTAAGTAATCTGGCTGAAAGACAGCAACTTAATTTAAATTTAACTGGACCGAGAAGGGACATTGAACAATATGGCGAATCAGTTCTAGAGACCATGAATGATAAGATATCAAGTGGATTTCCGCAAATTGGTATAGGCCTATGTGACATAAATCTTACATTTAAGAAGAATGTCAATTTAAAAACATATGAAGGTCCTAAGGAACAGAATAACAGAATTGCAAGTAAGTCTGTTAGTTATAATAATATGCCTAATATTACAGAAACATTCTCCTTGCCTCAATTAAATGAAAAACTAGATGACTATAATATATCACAAGATGATATTACTATACAGAGACTTCTTGATGATGATGAGAATCCTAACTGCCAACAAGTTCGTAGAAAAAAACGAAAGTATAAGCCTCCTCAAAATATTCCATCAATAAATGTATATAATCCTTATGATACACTTATGGATGATACTGAGAATGCAGACAACATAAATTCATCTCAATCAACAAAACCACTTCCACATAAACCACCACCATATTTATACCGGGTGTAGTTAACGTACCAGAACTAAAAAATTGTGTAAAACAAAAACTTTCTGATTTAGATTTCTCACTTAGTTTACTACAACATAATTTAACGTATACCTTAGCCACAGCAATGCGTGGCCGGGACTTCTATATATATATATAGGCTAAAACAAAGTCGGATTAGTTAGATATTTATAACTCAAGAACGGCTGGACCGATTTTTATTATCTTTGATTTGTTGGATTTGTTTCCGCCCCGAATAGCAGATAACTATTAAAACATCGGAAAAATTAACGTAAAAATATTTAAAGGCGATACGACGTTCGCCGGGCCAGCTAGTAGGGGAACAGGGGGCAGAACGGGGTAGTGGGGCAGAATGGGGTACGTGTATTTTTCTCTCAGTATGTGGCACGATATATCGGAATTTCTCAAAAGTATCTCTGTAATGTCTCAGCTGCTTGTACAGATCAGTTTTTCGCCATCGGTGAAGTCTTTGTTACTTTTTTGCTTGTGTGGTCAGTTGTGAAGAGATTTTTGCAATATTACACCTTCTCTTCAGTGCATGCAAATACATCTAAGCTTCATTTGAATAATATCTAACAATTACTGTGTTAAAGATTATTCTATTTTCTTTGTAAACATGTTTACTGCATTAGGTTTTATTTCAAAATAATCCGGTCATAACGTCATAAATTATAATTGAGTTCGTGGGGCAGAATGGGGTAGGGCAAGACAGGGTACTACCCCGTCTTGCCCCATGCGGTCTTCATATTACTGACTGACTCTTTTCCTCTGTGTAGTTTCAAAATGGTGAGGAATTATTAAAATAAGGACACAGAGAGAAGAATTGTCCCTTGTTGTGTCTATGCTAGAAGCCGTTAATGGATCAATGGTGTACAAAACGGCAGCTAGTCAATTCCAAGTGCTTCAAACAACTCTGGACGACACGTGAAGAAAAAGAGAGAAAATGTGGATTACACAGTAAGGAAATCGATGGAAAATTTCTCCTGCGTTTTTAGTGAAGAGCAGGAAACCGAACTTGAATACCTAAAAAAATGGAAGTCCAACTCTTCGGCATCAGTGTTAATGAATTTCGAGGACTTGCCTTCCAACTGGCGGAACGGGTAGTGCTTACGTACGTGCCTCAACAATGGCTACAGCCGTCAATGATTTTCGAAAAATCTGGGATATGGCCAGTTAATGTGAATGTTTTTGATGATGCAGATTTCTTGCCTTCGTCAACAACAGACAATCAGATTGCTTCTGATAATAATAGCAAGGCAACACTTCCAAATCTCAGGAACATCTGACGTCAGAAACATTTTCCTTCCCTGAAAATCTAGGGTCGCCAAACCACAGTCATTTTCAAAGTGCCAGCCAAGAAAATATCACACCCATTCCAAAAGGGTCTCAAAAGAACAAGCGAGTTTAAAAAAATCGAGGCGAAAGTGCAATTTTGACATCATCAACATAGAGAAGTGCACTGCAACATTCTGAAAAGGATAAATTAGAAAAGAGGCCTGTAAAAAGATGATTTGCTTTACCAGAAAGTGACTCGAAACCAGGACCATCCAAAGTTAAGGCAGTCAGGTTAAACCTACCTAGTTCGAAAAAATCATTCTGGCTCTGCCAAAAATGACGTTGAGGAAGATGATTGTCTCTACTGTCATGACTCTTCAGAAGAAGGTTGGATTAGATGTCCTTCTTGTCTTCAGTGGGCTCACAACTCTTGTGCTGGAGTCGATAGTGATGATGATGATGATGCCACTCATGTTTGTGTATTTTGTGAAAAATGAATCATTGTGCTATAGTTTATAAGTTTACTGATAAATATTATTAATTAGTAATGCAAAATACAAATAAAAAATTAGTACCCCATTGTGCCCCATCCATGGGGCACACGGGGCAAATGTTTTGCTCTAGTTTTATTGAATGTATATCCCCGATTTTTTTATTAATTTGTAATATGATTATGTTTTTCTGTTTATTAAATACCAATGAACATATCCATATCAGAGAACAAAATTTTACTTATTTATAATGTAAAATACATTGGATCAAACATTAGATACCCCATTCTGCCCCACGTTCCCCTATATATATTTATATATGTACAGATATATATATATATATATATATATATATCATATTAATTCATATTAATAAATATGAAGATTTGATATCAGAGTTAATAATTAACAATTATTGTAATTGCTATAATATAATGTAACATATGTTTGTCCTGGCGAGTAAAAGAGAAGGCTACATGGCCTTAGCTCCGTCAGGCTAAATAAATAAAAAAAGTAAAAAAAAATATTATCTAATCTTATTGCAAGTTCTCAATGGTAGAGGAACGGAGTTTTGTAATAATACAATACCTGGATAATAGAAATTTCCATTGCCACATTTAGGCCTGAAAGGAAGGGAATATTGATGTTTTGGACAATAAATGGGACAATCAATATTTACAACTTGGTAACGAAACAGAATATGGACTGGAATTAATATTAGAAGGCTTGTTTTAATTTATATAAATTTAAAAATCATGTACGCACGATCTTTTTTGAAATAGGAACAGTAATTTAATACCGTCATCACCGTCACTTTTTCTTTCATGTCGTAGTCTGAGAGGACTGTTATGGTGTACAAAAAATATTGAACCATCTCTTCCCAGGCCGCCACAATGACCTCCTACCATTTGGTCGGTGCTTTAAAATTGCTTAGGAATCCTCTATCTAGATATACGGTTTAGAAGTTGACTCCAGTTCTGATGATACTAATGGATGAAATATGGTATATTTCAACGTTCCCTAACCAGTAGTTCGCGAACCCACAGGGGCTTCGCAAAATATTTCAAGGAGTTCGCCAAAACTTTTCCGTAATGTCGGGTTTCGAGGTTAGGTCTATTATTGTTTCCTTCATTTCTACAGCATTGTAATAATAACAATAATAGCAATAATAACAATAATAATAATAATTGTTATTAATATTATTATTTTTATTTTTTTAAATTAAATTAACCCTATCATGCTCCTTGTTGCATGCGTCTAATATCGGGAATTTATCACATTATTTCCACAATAAATTAATATTTACCCCGAATGTCTGATTTTACATTTATGTAACAACGTTAGGAATGCATATGATTTCGCTACAACTAGGTCTACACGTTGTGTAACTTTTAAGCCGTAACTAGAGTAACTTTAGGTTTTAACTATTAAGGGTTAAGTGAATTTTAAGTTATTAAACTTTTTGCTAGGAATTAAATTTTATGCATGTCTACTGTATGTATATTTAAAAGTCAGTGGTTCACCCAACTCAGATCGTTGTGCAAGGGGTTCGCGAGTCGAAAAAGGTTGGGAACTGCTGTTATATCTCAAGGATATCGCAATTTATTAATTGACGGAATTTAATATAAATATACTAAACTAACTCACTGCCAGTATCGAACGCGTGGGGTGCTCTCCATATATCCCTATCCTGAGCCAATACTTTCCAATTATCTCCTGTATAATCTAGTTCCCTCAAATCATGGTTAATATTATTCTCCCACCTCATTCTTGGTCTACCAAGTGGGCCTTTTCCCTCTGGTTTTCGTGCAAGAAGCTTTCATGCACCTCTTTCATTCCCCATTCGTGCCACATGTCCGGCCTATCGCAATCTATGAGTATTAAATGTTTATATTATATCTGGTTTCCTACAAAGATATAATCTTCTCCATCCACCTATCTGTTCATCTCTCTTTGGTCCAAAATTTTTCCCAAAAACTTTATTTTCGAATACTCGTAATCTCCTTTCCTCCCTTGACGTAAGAGTCCATGTTTCACATTCATATAATATAATTGGAAGAATAACGGTTATATACATTTTCTTGTATGACTCTTTTCAAAGGAATTCGGACAAGAGTCCCTGTAATTCATAACAGCATGTATTTCCAGAAAGAATCAATGTTAAATTTCTTTGTGCATCTGATTCCTATTTGTAATTATTGTTCCTAGGTTTTTGAATTCAGCCACTCCTTCAAATTTTCCCTCATCTGTCATTAGTTATCCATTTACCTTATATAATGCATTTCTATGTATGAAAATATATTTAGTTTTATTGATGTTTAAATATAAAAATAGCCTACTAATCAAATAAAATCAAAATATTCTAGGAAAAGTAAAACAAAAAAACTTTAGATTTTTGTTTGTGTTTTATAGGTAAAAGAAGATACGATTACGAAGAACGAGTTCCGTACATTGTTTTCTGGTTCTGAACTCGTTGTTGCTGGTAAACTTCAGGATGAAACAAAACCAGAGAAAG
This sequence comes from Diploptera punctata, assembly GCA_030220185.1. Lineage (NCBI taxonomy): Eukaryota > Metazoa > Arthropoda > Insecta > Blattodea > Blaberidae > Diploptera > Diploptera punctata. Next base: position 184,893 of record JASPKZ010006057.1, read on the forward strand.
TCGAAGTTCAAGCTACTTCATTGTCTGGGAAAACCGTATACTTATTCGAGCCCATTGTTCCTACTCCAGTTTTTCCAATCATATTTCCATCCCAAGAAGAGAAACATACCACCAGTTCTATGGAGCGTCTCTGGGCCTATCTTACAATTCAACAGTTGCTGGAAAAAGATGCAGCTAAAGATATCGACCACAACGACAAGAACCAAACTTCTGAGAAACGACAAGCTCTAGAGTTGGCTCTGAAGGTAATGAAATTTCATCTAGATTTTCATAATATTAAATTTTTAAAACAAATATTTAACACTGAATTATAGACTATTCGTAATTTTTCCTATTTAATCAAAAGTAGGTCTACATAATTATGCTTCTCTTCCACCACTGCTATTTTTAATGTTTGAAAGTCTTGAAATCTTTTGGACAAAAGAATAATAATATTACCCACTGCTGGAATCCTAGTTATCATTTGGTATATTAAGCCCTATTTGCGAAGAAAAGGCTTCTGTGTTGCGATAAATAACAGTAGATGACTGACAGCTTCCAATTCGTTAAGTAATAAATGTATATCAACTAAATTCAATATTAAAAATTAAATGTGAAAAATCTTGTTGTCCTATTTAGCGGACAACATAATGATCTGGATTAACGGATGGAATTTATGTAATATTGGCCATTATTTTGAAAAAGAAAGTCTTATTTTCAGTTTTATTGTAAAAAAATTGAACTTAATTTATATGTTAAATTTCTATAACCTATGACTTTTAAAAGTATCATAAATTACGTTATATTTAAAATAAAATATTTCCATTTAAAGGCAACCTGTGAGGCATGGCAAAGTATCTTGTCCACTCATGTGATCTCGGAGTAACGTTTATGCTCCAGTCTCAGATGGCCTGGGTTCGATCCTAAGTTGTGATAAATTTGCTGGATGAGATTTTTAAGCCTTTTTTCGCCTTTGAGACAAATTTCAAGAAATCTTAAGGCCCAATTGTTCCCTAACTTTAAAGGGCATTAGTTATCCATATTGTATTCGCCCTGCTAAAAAATACAAATACACACAAACTCCAAATTACTACTGCAAATTACTATTCGCTGGTTGAGTGGAAGAGAAGGCCTTATGACCTTAACTTTGCCAGGTAAAATAAGGCATTATTATTATTATTATTATTATTATTATTATTATTATTATTATTATTATTATTATTATTATTATTATTATTATTATTATTATTAATTAATAATAATAGTTCCATCTAATGATCCTAAGACGCGATATCGAATTGATGCTAACGCGTCTATAAATGAGAACAAAAATATTATTCTTCAATCACTGTATGGTACGAAAAAATAGAACAGCAGTTTATTATAATTATAATATATGAAATAAAAATAAATGAAATATTATTTTACCAACGATTCTTTTAATTAAAAACTTTTATATTTTAGTACTCATTTGTGACACCTCTAACGTCACTGGTTGTTGTGAAACCTAACGAGACAAGGTCAGTCAATACTGAAGATGCTTCCAGACTACCTACACCATTTGAACATGGAACATTTCAATCAGGTAAATACTGATCTACATGTTATTAATACTAGTTTTGGCAAAAATTTAAAAAATGAACCCCTTACTATGATGACATTAAACTTACAGTTTACAGTGTTTATTATGCTTGTATAAGCAATGGGATGAGTATAATTTATTTTTCCTCATTCATCATTCAGGCAACGAGTCATATGATCCATATCAAATTAAATGCTGAAAAGTGAATGAAATACTGTTATATTCACAAGTATAATCAACTAACTATACCACAGCACTATCAAACCCACAGGTACATGGCCTCACTAAACATACAGGGTGATTCAAAAAGTTGCGCACAAATTTCAGGAGCTTGTAGAGGAGTCAAAATGCAACAACCTTTGATTAGTAACTTAAGGTCTGGAAAGTAATCCTGGGTCAGTACAAACCTGGGAATGTCGGGAAATTCATGCGGGTCTAAGCTTACTTTTCAGAGATACACTGGGTTCGATACACTACTTTATGAATTTATGAAGACGCTCCGTCTGTTGTCATACCGTTTAGTACAGTACTTGTGTATTCTTCTGTTCACATCTGACAGTCATTCGTGCGCTCTGTGGGTTGTTTTCACTTCGGTACGGTATCTGCAATGTATTATAGAGGTCCACTATAGCATTACTTTGAAGATTTGTGATTTTTGTGAAATGGAATACAAGTTGTCAGAACTTGGAGACATGCATTTCATGTATGGTAAAGCAAATGGTAATGCACGCGAAGCTCAAGGTCTGTACAGCGCACAATATCCGAACAGACGTTAACCACATCTTCGAATAGAACGTTTCAAAACGTTCACCACCAAACCGCGAGACAGGTTCCTTGTGTTCATGGCATCATGTAGGCCGGCGACGTACAATTCGAACAGTCGCCGTGGAAGAGAAGTTCTTGCTCACGTGGAAGAACATACCTGTGTTTAACATGTAGCACGAATGTGCTATATGGTGATACGCATTTTGAACACCCAGTGTTGTAAAACCAAATTGGTGAATAAATTTACATTTGCTTAAGCGTGTGCACAAAATAATGTCTTGTCCATCCAGACATTCCAGGGCTTGTACTGACCCAGGATTACTTTCCAGACCGTAAGTTACTAATCAAAAGTTGCTGTATTCTACCCCTCTATAAGCTCCTGAAATTTGTGCGCAACCTTTTGAATCACCCTGTATATACTCTCCAATTAATCCCTAAACTGATTTCTAATTATCCCCTGTATAATTCACCTCCCTCAAATCATGGTTAATGTTATTCTACCACCTCATTCTAGGTTTACCTATTGGCTGCTTTCCATCAGGTTTTCTACAACAAGTTTCCATGTCATTCGTGCTACATGTCCTACTCATCGCAGTCTACAAGACTTAACTCTTCTTATTAATCTCGCTTTCCATACAGATCATGTAGCTCATTGTTGTGCAGTCTTCTCCATTCAGCTGCCTAATCGTCTCTGTGTGGTTAAAATATTTTCCTAATAATTTGATTCCCAAATATTCGTAATATGTTCTATTTTTAAACTCCAAGCGCAACGCCCTAGAAGGCCCTTGCCTACCAGCCGGCTGCTGGCCTCACATCCACATGTGTTAATCACAGAGGTAGACGATCATAAGCCAGTGTAGGGGTGACATGTGGTTAGCATGTCGGTCCCCCAGTCGTTATAGCTGGTCTTCTCAACCTGGAGTCGCTATTAATTGTAGCTACCCAAATGCCTCACGATGCTGGATAGGCACCGGTCCCATACTGACCTAAATCCCATGATAAAATGTCTTCCCCCATGGGGACTCAAACCAGCGCAAGTCTCGTAGCTGTGCACCAAGGCATCTTGCCTTAACCATTCGGCTACGTGCGGGACTGCCTTAAAGTAAGAGACCACATTTCGCATATACAGGGCCTATAATATAAAAATAAAACTTTACAATGATTATGAACTGGAGCCTTAATACATTTTATAATCATATTATCTATACTATAGGAACATTTTATACCTAAACTGTACACGAGTATTATGTGTACGAATTAATCAGTGAATGTTAAAATTGTGGATGACATTCTATTATTTTACATGTTATACTTATTTTACAGGTGTTGGTTTTCTTTCTCCACAAGCATTTGGTCCTGCTCAGTACCCAGTTCCAGTTTCCGCAGTAGGATTTGCAGGTAAGAACCTGCATGTAATGTGATTCAAAAGTAATTAATATTTTTTTTTAATTCCATGCAAACATTTTGTGCAGTTTTACAGACTAAAAATAGGCCTACACACTGATAGACAAAAATATTTGGATAGCCTGCAGATGAACTTTAAGTAATGTATTGACGAAAAAGTCATTAGCATATTAATGTTATGATGGTAGATTATAAGAACATAACTTTAGCATTACATCTAAAAAAATTAAAACATGCATTTATACGTACATACATAACTACTGCAACGGGAAATATACATAGTTGATTTGAGTTTCGCCAGGACAAAAGTAATCGGATAATTTACTTACCGAGACAAAATCACTGTAAACATGCTGTGCTTACCATCACTTGCATTTCCATGCACTGTGTTTGTGATCTCCACGATTCGAAAATGTAAAAATACAAATGGGCGTAAGGTAAAGAAACGTCTATGAAAGAAAGAAAAATCATAATAAATTAATTTGTATCAACAAGGGAAAGTTCTTACAAAAATTGCCAAAATAATGAATAGAAGTTACTGAACTGTATTTGATATTATAAAGGATAAAGAACGAATATTTCAATACATGGTGTTCGGAAAGCTTATCATCAGATAGGAAAACAAGTTTTTAATATAGTGAAGGAAGCTCCAATAGTAAGTTCATCTGAAATTGTAGCACAGGTATATCCAGATTTGGAGAAAATTGTTCATCCAAAAACAAGGAAAAGAACTATTAATAGGGCTGAATACAATGTTCGAGTACCATGAAGAAAGCCATGTGTGGTCCAGTTCTGGTAACTGTAGTCGTCTTGGTGAATCCTAAGGCATGTGGCAGGAGGGAACATTACCGAGTGGGGGAGGGAAGTAGTAGCCATGCAAAAAACATTTTCTTCTTCTTCTTCTTCTTCTTCTTATTATTATTATTATTATTATTATTATTATTATTATTATTATTAATAATAAAATTAATTGTTATAAAACAAAACTATTCTATAATGAACACTCCAAACATATGAGAAAACATAAGTATTCACGAACACAAAACTAGTAGATAAAAAAATTCAACGTGTAGAAAATGTTATGTTTGAGGAAGTGGCTGATTTCAAATACCTAGGAACAATAATCACAAATAGGAATGAGATGCACAAAGAAATTAAACATAGGCTCAACTCTGGAAATGCGTGCTATTATGCATTGCAGAGAGACTTTATGTTCCAACTTCTTTCAAAAAACGTTAAACTGAAAATATATAAAACTATTATTCTACCAGTTATATTATACGGTTGCGAAACATGGACTCTTTCCTTAAGGGAGGAAAGGAGATTACGAGTATTTGAGAATAAAGTACTTAGGAAAAAGTTTGGACCAAAGAGAGATGAACAGACAGGTGAATGGAGAAGACTACATAACAATGAACTACATGGTCTTTATAGGAAGCCAGATATAATGAGAACAGTTAAGTCTCGTAGACTACGATGGGCAGGACATGTGGCACGAATGGGGAATGAAAGTCGTGCACGGAAGCTTCTTGTAGGAAAACCAGAGGAAAAACGCCCAATTGGTAGACCAAGAATGAGGTGGGAGAATAACATTAACTGTGATTTGAGGGAAGTAGATTATACAGGGAATGATTGGAAAGCATTAGATCAGGATAGGGATGTATGGAGAGCTTATGTACGCGCGACCATGAACATACGGGTTCGATAGTGCCAGTAAGTAAGTAAGAAACTGTTATGTTTTCAAAACTGAGTGTAGTTACTGACAAGAACCTGCAACTCGCCCTCCCCTCTTACCGCACCACACAACATAGACCCCTCAAAAGCAGCTACAGAAGCCAGAACTGTACTATATATATCAGGCAAATAAGAAGAAAATATCAACATTTGCAAATGAATTCGTTGGAAAGGATTTGGAGTTCTGGTACAAAGACAGGAATAAATTTAACACATCTCATTCTGATTGGGACAGCTTGTGCATAGAGAAAACCAAACACAGAACTGGAACAGAAGAACGTCCAGTCCAAAGTGAACATGGGAGTGCAATATTTATGGTGTAGGGATGTATGGTGCTTCAACGGTGAATAAATTTGTTTTCATAAAAGAGAAAATGAACAAGTACAGATACAGGAAGGTATTGGAAAATGCTCTCCTGCAAAGTGCTGGAAAACTTGGTCTAGCTGGTAATCACTATCTCCAACAAGATAATGACTTGAAGCATACAAGGGATACAGTCTGGCGACATGATCTAAAACACGTAATTTGCAGGCTCCACATCAATCTCCGCTTGTAAATCCTATAGAACTTTTGTGGAATCAATTGGAGAGACAAATCCGGAAACACCACATATTACATTAGGTTTGTAATGTTCGGAGAGCGCATGTCCGCTTGGTCATGACCCTCCGGTATCGAAAATACCAGTTAGTCAAAAGGTAAGTTCTTCTTTACATTAGTTTCATTCAGCGGTAAATACACAAGAGCATATTTGGCATTTCTCTGTTCACAACCATGTGTATCGGGCGCAGGCATGAACGGAATTCAGAAAGAAAGTTAATCAGGAGATTGGTCAAATTCCCTCTTTAGACTGCACATCTTAATGTACAGTATATATGAATATGCATATATTGCCTGTTAATATACTACATTAATATTATTGAATAATAATAATAATAAATAAATAAAAATATCCTCAACTAGTATCCAACTCAGGGTTGGGTCGAGGGATGAGACGAGATGAATCCCTATATATATAGAGGTCTGTGAATGACAAGTGTGCCGGTTGACCATGACTGACGCACAATCACAGGGGCAGATGAATGAAATGAAACGAAATGGATGAGATGAATATGGAGGAATGAAATTGTGGCAGGGGAACACGGAAGGAATCCTGAGAAAAACCTGCCCAAGCTCCGTTTCGTCCACCACGAAACCCACATGAAGTGATTGAGACTTGATCTCGGGACCCCAGCGGTGAGAGACGAGCATCTAACCGCTTGCGCCACGGAGCAGCCTACTGAATAATAATAACAATTGAAATATTGCAGGAGGATTTGGAGTTTCGGACAGAGTTCAAATATCATTGGGTAAGTTAAACATCTGCAGAATATATTACCAAATACTTTAATATTATCCAATATATACAAAAAATATATTGAACTATTATATCACAATAATGGAATACGAGATATAACAATAGATAATTAGAATTTTGAACATTTTAAAAAAGTTTATTTATCGATTGCATCATAGACAATTAAAAATTAAATTAAAAGCATCAATAATGTTAATTATGGGAACTACTATTAATTTTTTTCATCTGCTTAAATATAAAATGTTATCTAAAGTAACAAAATGTAGATTGTATAAGATCTTTATTCGCCTATTTGTTATATATACAGTGTGTTGCAAAAAACACCGACAACGGAGGTGAGGTGGTATATTGAGATATGCTGATCATTTTTTAATAAGGTACCCATATCCGGAAATGATGCGTTTCCACACTATGTGTAACTACTTTCTCAAGAGTTACGATAGTTTGGTTTCAAGACTCAATTCCTGAGTCACATCAAGTTTTCAAATTTTCCACCTCCATATGCAGAGCGTACATCGACTTATTTGAACGTGTGCGCCGATCACTACAATTGTTTTTATGTCAGATGTGCATTATCGACATATTCCGCGCGAATACAATGTGACGTCATCACGCACGCTTCATGAGCCACAACAATCAGAGTATTATTAAGTATTGAGTCTTGAAATCCAACTAACGGAAACTCTTTAGAAGTTAGCTATTCACAGTGTGAAAACGCATCATTTCTGGAAAACGCACAGGTACCTTATTTTAAAAATGATCAGCATATCTCAATATAGCACCTCACCTCCGTTGTCTGTGTTTTTTCAAGTAATGAGTGTTCAAATCCTTCGAACTAACACAGATCTTGAGACATAATGTATTAGTTATAGTGTGAAAACGCATCATTTCCGGACATGGGTACCTTATTAAAAAATAATCAGCATATCTCAATATGCCACCTCACCTCCGCTGTCGGTGTTTTTTTTTGCAACACCCTATTTATAATAAATAAGAAGTATAAGAATGCCTTCTACTACTCCAAGGCCTTTGTAAGGCTAGTATTGACAGCACTTGTTTAATTATAAGTGATATATCCATTCAAATATATTTTCTCTTTCAGGAGAAGAAGCTTTAACAGAATCTGTAGCTATTGATGAAGGTAAGTTATACAATATTAATATAAAATTATAGAATATTCACCTGAAAGGTCCGTCTCCTCAACTTAATTAATCATTTAACTGTAGCGCTTTCGGGACTTGTCCCATCATCGGCAGGATTCAAAACTGGTGTTTCACTGAAGATCTGGTAGAGGGGGTTGCATGTATTGGGTTCGTTTTCGTTTATCAGGCTGTCGTTGTGAGCTACTTTCATGATTTCCATCTCTTCGATGATGGGACAAGTCCCGAAAGCGCTACAGTTAAATGATTAATTAAGTTGAGGAGACGGACCTTTCAGGTGAATATTCTATAATTTTATATTAATTTTGAATAAACCTCAACGGATCACATCATGAATATTATAAAAGTTAAGTTATACAATGATAGCAATCAAATAATAATAATAATAATAATAATAATAATTAGGGGCGGATTCCTATGACATATGATAAGTTTCAATCCTCAATTTAAATTTCGAGTAGCTAAATAACATTTATAAAGGTGTCCCAAAATTAGACCGACAAACTTTGGGAGCTGATAGATAGCATTATTTTAAACATTCTTTGTTAAGGAAGGTTTTTTGCTGCGGTGCTTCGTTTAAGCGCTAGACAAGTTAATGTTATTACTCATTACTGCTTCCCATCCAGTTGTTTTAGATACGTAAATTACATTTGTGTACAGTATGTATATTTTAAAGAAAACACGAAAGAAACAAAACAAAGACGCTTCAATTCAGTTAGCATGATTACTTCCTGACCTCATCGTTGTGTTTCCTTGACATTGTGCGTTAGTTTGCTGGAATGGCTGCTGCGTACTAGTTTATTTACAACATGGAAAGGTACACGTGGAATGGGATGACGGACACGCTCTTGGTGTATGGAAAAGGTGGTTCGGTCGTGCGGCTGTAAGGCTTTACCAAGAACAGTTCCGAAACCGAAGAGTTCCTCATCACACTACATTTGCCAGTATTGAACGTAGACTATGTGAAAGAGGCCCCTTGGATATATGAGCAGAAGGTCAAGGACGGCCACGTTCTTTACGGATTCCTGAGAACGAGGAAGATGTGTTGCGGTGCATTGAGAACAATCTTGCAGCTAGTACTCGCGCCATCGCTCGACAATTGCACCTAAGTCGTAGCACTGTGGGAAGAATTCTGCATGAAATTTTGTTGCACCTTTTTCATCTTGAAAAGGTCCATGCAATGAGGTCTGAAGACTATCCTCTGCGACAGCAATTTTGTCAGTGGTATCTGGACAAAATTGAAAACGATGTACTGTTTGCATCCCATGTCATGTTTAAAGATGAAACATGTTTCACACGTTAGCAGTTATTTAACATTCGGAATTCACATGTTTAGGCCTTCGAAAATATTCTCCATGCTACATTTTAGAGGTCACATCAACTGAGATTTGGTGTTAATGTGTGGGCCGGTATTGTGGATAACTTCTTATTAGGACCACACATTTTGCCCGCCCGACTCAATGCTTACAAAAACTTAGTATTTCTGCAACAAGTTTTGCCTGATCTAATGAAAACAGTTCCTCTTCATATCAGACAGGACATGTGGTTTCAACATGATGGAGCACCAGCTCACTTTGGTGCTGAACTACATCGTCATCTTACGGCTACATACGGCAATCACCGGATACCCAGAGGTGGACCCATTGCCTGGCCAGCACGCTCCCCTGACCTTACTCCACTTGACTTATTTTTGTGGGGGCACATGAAGACTAACGTGTATGAAACACCTGTTGAATCTGAAAAGGACCTTGGCGCACGAATAACCTGCGCAGCTGGCGAAATCAGATAAATGGCCGATGTCTTTGTGGGTGGGAGGCAATAATAACATTAACTCGTCCAGCGCTTAAACGAAGCACCGCAACAAAAAAAACCTTCCTTAACAAAATGTGTTTAAAATAATGTTATCTATCAGCTCCAAACGTTTGTCGGTCTAATTTTGGGACACCCAGTATAGGACTTCTGAGGAAAATTGAGTGATTTATTTTTGTTTCTTAAAAGTCGAATTTCTCATGAGTCTAGATTTTTGGTCATATTTGTTCTAATTTCTGTAATTTTTAGTCATTTTCGATGATTTTTATAAGTCATCAGACAAGTTTAAATAACCAACATAATCTATATATATATAAAGTCGTAAGTTGCATGGTCATTTGTTCGAAGGTCGCTTTTTATTCTTTGTAATCCTCTGAAAGACCGGACTGTTACAACCCCCGCTTCCATTGTATTCTGAAAAGTTTGAAAATGTATATGAATGAACAATTAGTATAAAGTGTTTAATACTCGTAGATCCATTATATTATAAACAGATTCTTTTGTCTTTTTGGGTCATTTGAGTACTCTTTTGGCTATAAATTCATACATTTTATTATGTTTTAAGTCACAGAAATCTACTCTTTAAATACAATAACTAACTATTTGGCTAATGGAACCCAGAGATTTAAAAGCCTCCACTGGTCTTCATCTTCAGGCAACTCAATCCCATATGGAGTTCCTTAAGACCAATACGAATTTAATTCTAATAACTAATCAATAATTTTAATAATAATAATAATAATAATAATAATAATAATAATTTTATATAGCAGGTTTCACAGCATTTTCCATCGGCCAATTAATCTACTGTCCTTCACCTCCATATCTCTGTCATTTCAATCTACATCGTCCAATCCTTATTTTTTACCCTCATGCTGCTCAAAACAACATTATATGGATGCGAAACATGGACTCTTACTTTAAGGGAGGAAAGGAGATTACGAGTAATTGAGAATAAAGTTCTTAGGAACATTTTTGGACCAAAGAGAGATGAATAGACAGGTGAATGGGAAGACTTGCATAACAGTGAATTACATGGTCTTTGTAGGAAGCCAGATATAATGAGAACAGTTAAGTCTCTTAGACTGCGATGGGCAGGACATGTGGCTCGAATGGGGAATGAAAGACGTTTTATGGAAGTTTCTTGTAGAAAAACAAGAGGGAAAACGCCAAGTTGGTAGACCAAGAATAAGGTGGGAGAATAATATTAACTATGATTTGACGGAAGTAGATTATACAGGGGATGATTGGAAAACATTGGCTCATGATAGGGATATATGGAGAGCTTATGTCCGCGCGGCCATGAACCTACGGATTCGATATTGCCAGTGAGTTAGTTAGCTGCTCAAAACAACTTCAATCCACGTTATTTGTGGCTGTCCTCAACTTCTATCAAGTGGCACCCATTCTAGTATTCTTCTTGGGAATAATAATATCGATGATGATGATGATGATATAGTAATGATAATCATCATCAACAACAACAAGGATTAAACCCCAATGGCCTGTTCCGATCTCATTATAGGTCGAATTGGTTCTTCTATCTCTTCAATGGTCTTCCCAACATTCTTCTCCCTTTTGGTTTATAATTATATAGTAATGATAATAATAATGATAATAATAATAATAATAATAAAATAATAATAATAATAATAATAATAATAATAATAATAATAATAATAATCGTAATTAGTATTATTTTTAATTACGTATGAACCCGTGTAAGACAATACAAAGTAATTACAATAATTGTTGTATTGCTTATCTATAAGCACATATTCTCATTCTTTGCTTATGAGCTTCTTTTCTGTCTTCTGTCCATGTTGTGTCCTTTTTTTTCAGCTTGTCCTCATGGGCAATTTGCCATTTAAGAAAACTTTATTCTAAATATGGCATTTCTCTGTTTAGGATATTTTGAGTTATTCCTGTAAATTATTATTTTTATTATTAACTAACTTACTGGCATTATCGAAACCTTAGGTTCATGGCCGCGCATACATAAGCTTCCCATACATCCCTATCCTTAGCTTGTTTTCTAGTCATCATTTGTATAATCTACTTCCCTAAAAAAATCATGGTTAATATATTCTTCCACCTCATTCTCGGCCCGCCTACTGGCGCTTTCCCTCTGGATTTCTTACAAGAAGTTTCCATGCGGCTATTGCAATCCCTATTCGTGCCATATGTCTTGCCCATCGCAGTCTACGGGACTTAACCCTTATTATATCTGGTTTCCCATACAAAGGTCATCTAAACTCACCTACATACTTCTCTTCATTAGGCTAGCTCTTCATTATTTTTGGTTCAAACATTTTCCTATGAATTTATTATTATTATTATTATTATTATTATTATTATTACTATTATTATTATCTTTATCATCATTAGTATTACTATTATTATTATCATTATCATCATCATTATTATTAGTCGGCCGCGGTGGACTAGTGGTTATGCTCCTTGCTTCTGGTCCCAAGGATCGCGGGTTCAAACCCGGCCGGGGTCGATGGATTTTTAGGACGGAAAAATCCAAGGAGGAAGTCCTCCGGGAGGGACTTTAAGCCGTGGGTCCCGAGTCTGGAGATTTTCAGGCTCGTAAAAAATCCTTAAGCCCGAATGAAAAGGCCTCTAAGCAAAATTTACCGAATTTTCCCGTCCTAGTACTACCTTGGTTTCCTAGATGTCAGTATGAGGCGGAACGCTGACCACGTACCACTCAAAATGATATCTACACGAAAACAAGTGTAACTAAATTAGTATGGTTCAAATTCTTCCCTGTAGGGGGAGAGCGCCTAAATCTCTGTAAAGGGAAAACATAGGCTTACAATACAATACAATCATTATTATTATCATTATTATTATTACTGTTATTATTATTATTATTGATTTTACAATTATTATTTATTAACAAATTGTAATAACAAATAAAAAAATAGGCTATAAAATCTTAGATATATAATATAACTGACAGAAATAGAACATAGTCGTAACATGTGAGCATCATCTCTCATTATTTAGTGTACTAAATAGACTTATGAAAAAGTATTGCAAACATCTATAAACCTATAGCTGATTTGGCGTAGATGAGAGCTAGGAAGTAAAAATAACAGAAGAATATTGGACGCCTGATGTAATAATCCAGTTTCTTTTATTTGTGAGCAATTATGAATAAAATAGTAAGGAACATCTGTATTGGAACAATCTGCTGTTTCTTTGTCTGTTCTCTTCTAGGCCCGTCCATATGTTCTAGGAGCACGTTGTAGTGTAATTTGTTATGATGATACGCTATAAACCGGAAGGTTCGATTGCCTATGGGGGTCTGGATCTTTTAATTAGCCGCCACCATGACCCTGGGGTCGATTCAGCCTCTAAATCAAATGAGTGCCAAACTTATTCTCCGTTAGTAAGGGCGGCCATTACACAAACCTGCAACATGGCCTGTATCTGTGCCGATTATCTAGAAAAGCATGAGTCTTGAACCCTACTATCCCAAGGTCATCCTGAAGCTTAAATTGGAACACTTTTATCTTTACCATTTGAAGTTTACATTCCTAACGACGTAGCTTAATTGGTTAAGACAATACGCTATAAACCTGAAAGTCGAGGGTTCGAGTTTTTGTGAGATCAGAATTTTTAAACTGACCCAAAATTTTTCGTGGCACCATGACCCTGGGGTCGACTCAGCCTCTAACTAAAATGAGTACCATATGCTGCTGCCGCCATGCAGAGCTGATAACCCGGCTGACATCAAGTGCCGAGTCTCCAGAAAAAAATGAGAGCCATAACTTCCTGTTATCCCCAAGGGTCTCTTTACCTTATTAGATTAGATTAGATTAGATTGGATTAGATTAGATTTATTTAGCCTGGTGGAGTTAAGGCCATGTGGCCTTCTCTTCCACTCACCAGGACAAACATATATTACATCAGAATATAACAATTTGAATTAACTCTAATATTAACCCATTCGCTTTAGGTTTAAATGCTCAATGCATTTTCCCAGAAACCAGATTTAAATTACCGTAAATTATATTGTCTATTTTCAGACATTCAAAACAAACGAAAGATAACGGTACTTGAGATTACAGTATGGATGAAGGCAAAAACACATTCCTCTACTATCCATAAATGTTAACAAAACATTATCCTGCCAAGAGATGTACAATGTATTGCGAAGCATATAATAGCAGAGTTAAGCGAGTGTACCTCGTCTTTTGTGTTGAAGCCCATTTAACTGACGGCTAGTCTACCTCGTCTTTCGAATCGAATGGGTTAAATACTAAATAAAAATTTGATCAAAAAGATAATATCTATTATATTACGATCTATAATGCAACCAGTTAACATTAGTTAAAATTAAGACTAAAACTATAATAAAATGTATACAAGCAAGACAAATTAAATTGTCCCTGTCTAATGTATATAAAAAACAAAGAAAAATAATGAGATATAGAAAACTAATTTTACGATTATACAATATTTAAAACAAAGCAAAAGAAAATATTTGTTAATCTTAATATTATTTTCATAAATAATTGAATTTATTAATGGTTAAAAGAATACTATCAGTGAGGTGTATAAGTTAGTTATTAAATAATTTTTTAGTTTGTTATGTATAACAAAGATATTAATCAAACTGGACATTTATTTTGTTGTTTTTCACCTTGTTTTTCAGAAGAAAGCGAGTTTTTGTTTACCAACTCACCCGAAGGTTAGTACAGGCTGCCTTACATCAACGGGTTAAATTCAAAGTGGTATAAGTTGATTTTCGGTAGCAATAGAACTGAAATCATTACAGCGCATTGCACAAGTTCAATTCAAGACTCTGTGTTAAATCTTAATCCAAATGACAAAAGTAACATGAAAATATTATAACATTGTTCGTCGGCCGGCGATCATAACCTCGTAACTCCATTCAATAGTAAAATCTGGATTTCTGCATTATTTAATAAGCGTAGGCATCTTCTGCGTGCTGTTGAAGTCTTGAAACTCCAAGATCATTTTGCTGTCATCTATTAACGATTACGAAAACCATACATTTTTTTCAGGTATTAACCTCAGGCTCAAAAAACGCGCATCCTCGGGGGGGAGGAATAGCGAGGTTTAATTTGTTCTAATCTCAGACCCAAGAACTCGTATCCTCGGCATAACACTTTTAAGAAACCAGTTTAAAAATATAATAGATTTAAATTTAAAATTAACCAGTTATAAGGTTTCTTCTCTCTCCTGATTAATTTTCTTAATTATACAGTTACGAGACTTTGATTATCAGCTGACGTTTTGTTTCCGAATTTATTACAATTATTTTGCTTTATACCTATATTATTTTCTTAAAAACAAAGCAAATGTGACTTACACCACTGTATATTTAATTCGTTAATATGTTTTAATATATCTCTAGACATTAGTTTGTTATATATATATATATATATATATATATATATATACATATATAGTCCACCGCTGTGATCTCGAGGGAGCGTGCTGCCTTGTCACGCAGCGGGCCCGGGTTCGATCCCCGGTCGGGGCAGTTTTTCTGGGTGAGATTTTTATCGGGGTTTTTCCTCACCTGTAAGACAAAAGTCAGGAAAACTTTAAGGTACAAACGGTCCTCGAAATCATATGGTCATCATCATCATACTTATCATTATCATTATCATCATCATCCTTCACCGGTGCGGAAAGCAACGGGAAGATACCAAGGTTACAATTCCCTAGTAAAGCTGCAAGCATAACATGAAGATGCTATGATTGCAGTGAAGGACCTGCCTTCGGGCAGAATAACTATGGATGGATATATATATATATATATATATATATATATATATATGTTATAATAAGAAGAATAAATGCCTGGACGGGATTCGACCCGGGAACTCTGAGTCTGTACCAGGTCAGCGTGTTATCCGTTACCTTACACAAAACCAGGGCGAATCCACGTTCACAAACACTTATTTTTCTTATATATGTATTATATTCTCCATTATTACTAGATGTCGCGAGAACTCGGTCAGTGAAGTAATAATGGAGAATATAAATACATATAACTTATAAGAAAAATAAGTGTTTGAATTGGATTCGCCTGGTGTGTAACAGATAACACGCTGAGGTACAGACTCAGAGTTCCGGGTTCGAATCCCGTCCAGGCATTTATTTTTCTTATCATACCATATTAAGCTTGCATTGCTCAATGTTAAACATTTAATTATAACATATATATATATATATATATATATATATGAATAATTATCACTAACTTAAATACTTGTCAAAAAATCAGAAGATCTACTTTTTATTTATGAATGGCAATGTGTTCACAGATAGCAAAGCTCCTAACTTTAACTTCGGCCGATCGGTCGATTCCCGGTGTGCAGAAATTTCAGTTTCCAACTTGGATGTGTGTCCCATTTTCACTTTATTTATTTTTATTATGTATTATTTTAGGCGGCTCCGTGGCGCAAGCGGTTAGACGCTCGCCTCTCACCGTTGCGGTCCCGAGATCGAATCTCGGCCACTCCGTGTGTGTTTGGTGGTGAACCAAATGGAGCTTGGGCAGGTTTTTCTCGGAGATTTCTCCCATTTTCCCCTACCACAATTCCATTCCACCATTTCTCCATAGGCCTACTCATCCATTTCGTTTCATTTCGTTCATCTGCCCCGTCAGGCGTGCTCTGTCGGCACCCTTGTCATTCGCAGACATCTACATTAGGGGTTTCATCTCATCTCATCCCTCGGCGCGACCCTGAATTGGACACTAGTTGAGGAATTTTATTTATTATTTTCAAAATAGGTTTAGGAATGAAAACGTTACTTATAAAAGAAACCACAAAGATATTAAAATTAAAATAAAAGGAATTAAATAATCTAAAATGTATTATTTGAACTATGTTTTGTGACTCTTTCAGCGGTGGCATTGACATCCTCATAACCTATAATCAGAGGTCCGCCATTGTGTACCTGTCTAGTGGGTGGTCAACGTACCTATCCTTAACAGTTCCGTGAGGGAGTGTAAACGATTAATATTACTAAATCAAAGCTATTGTTCTCTCTTGTCAGTTTGACCAAATTTTCATTTAGTATCAAAGTGTAATTAAATTAGTATGGTTGAATTTCACCCCTGTAGGAGGAGAACGCCTAAGTCTGGTTGAGATACACAAGGGCTTATAAGAAAAAAATAATTATTGTATTTAAATATAACATTTTTAATCCTGTTTAAGTGGAACAGAAGGTCACATGACCTAAGTAAATAAATGTAGACTACAAATAGCAAAAAATGAATAGATAATAAAATTTACGAAAGAAAGGCTTGACATCGTTGATCTCCATGTTCGTTGCCACTGGTCCCTGAGGGTTCAATCCAAGTCTGGATGGATTAACTTTTTAGGATGGAAAATCCAAGGAATAAATCCTCCGGGTTAAACTTCGAGCAGTGGGTTCCGTATCCGAAGATTATCGGACTCATAAAAGAACATCAAGCCTAAATTACAGTCTCTGAGCTGAATTTAATCAGCCTTTCCGATTCAAGTAATATAATAGTTCTCAACTAATTGTTTATTTGAGGGGATGAGCTTACCACTCCCTGACATATGTAGGGAAATAAGCGTAAATAAATTAGCTTGATTAAGTAATTACCACAACGGGGCACCCTAGGTCATCTTGAGGATGTAGGGATTAGACAGATAGACGAAAGAGAGGAGAGAAAAATAATACAATTAAAAAATATGTATTTAAAAATGTTCCAGCTCCAGCGAGTGTTGTGAGTTTGGAAGACCTGGCCTGGCTAACATCTGTTTTGAACAACGATACAATCACTCTACCTACAGGTGCTAATTCAACATCTGAAGTTCTGCACTTGGCTTCAAGTAACGAGGTACGTCAGAAATATGTCTACGTATCAGCAGGGAAAGGGATTTCGAGCAATAAATGGTACATTTGAGGCATTCATATTACTCGCTCATGTTAAGTCTGCACGACTAAGGGGGGAAGTGTATTGGCGCTAGTGTCGCCATACCATTTCTCTATGGAAGGCAGAATACCTAGACATGTTTAAAAATTATTACATGGTTGTCAAATTAGTCATTTTGCCGATTCGTCAGTTGAAAGTTTCGGGTCATTTAAAATCACAATGTTTGTCATAGGGTAACAGTGGAACCCTTGAAAGAGGTAGTCCACTCCAGGGAGTAGGCGCACCTGCCCTTTTATGAGCTCCAGTTTCCACTCGCCCAGTGGGTAGTACCTGGGTAGGGCCCCGACCACAGGGTTACGTGGGGAGAAGAGAAGTCCCCAAAGCCGTAGTGAAGGCAACTTCTCTAGGAGACGAACACTCCGAAATTGCAGTTCCCTGCCCTCCAGGAAGAGGGGTTTGGCTAGAGGCTGGTAACCTCTACTATTAAAAAATAACTTACTCATAAACTTCAGCAGAAGAAAATCCGGATTGATACACATAGACAAAAATGGAATCAACACATAGACAGAATAAATGAAGATAGATATCCAAAACAAATAACAAAATACAAACCTAAAGGCACCCGAGATGTGGGCAGACCTAGAAAGAGATGGGCTGAAGTCGGAACGGATCAACAGACCTAATCCATGAATGCGATGATGATGATGATGATAATGATGTTTATCATCTCTCTATTACCAGCTTCACAACACAGGGGACGGGAATTGGCAACTTGCAAAGAGGAAGGCATAGGAGGAACGGCTCATTCCCTAGTAGTAACTTGGTTGCCGGATTATTCAGTTGACCAACGACTACTATAGATGTCAGATCATTTAAAATGCACAGTTCTCGTCCCAGTCAAATAATACAATACGAGGGACAGGAAGTGTCAACATAGTAAGATAATCATAGCACATTCTGCGTGCCGACTTAACTTGGCCGAGTAATAGTTAAATGTTGACATCAACCGCAGTTGATTCACCTCTACGGGCAAAAAACAGCGAACCTTGCACTTCAGAATGTGCACATATTAGTAAACAATAAGGTTACACAACTGTAAGTCTATCAGTCAGCAATTTCATAACTTTTCTTATGGAGATATGTCGAAACCTAAATTACATACATCAGTGACATAATTTAGAGAATCCATTTCAGTTTGTTAACATTTTCTTATTGAAAATAAACTCTTCTTTAACGGTGCACAATTTTCCGAGTTTCTATACCACCATACCACTTACACAAATCCAAGTAAAAAATAACGGATCCTGGCCGGGGTCAATGAATTTTAGAATGGAAAAATCCATGGGACAAGTCCTCCAGGAGGGACTTTAAGTCGTAGGTCGAGAGTCTGAAGATTTTTAGGCTCGTAAAAGAACCGCAAGCCTGTACAAAAAATGCCTCTGTGCAAGATTTAATCGACCTTCATCCAACCAAGTAATACCATAGTTGACTACTAGATGTCTCATAGAGCCGATGTGCTAACTACATGTCACTCGTTGACATCTGTAGATAAATAAGCGTAACTAAATTGCCTTGGTTAAGAAACTCCCGTTAGGGAACACCCATGTCCCCATGTGGGACGTATGGGATATACTGTACACACACACACACACACACACACACAATTATTGTTACAATATTACTTGCCTGAAGGAAATACATAAGTTGATTTTTTTCCCACAAAATGTGAGAAATGCCTTAAAATGAAGCAAAAAGTTGAGCTCAAAATAGCCTAAAATCACCATATTTACAATATAAAATTTGTGTTAGTCACTGTTCAGACAATCTAGACAACTTATCACAAAACACGCCAACAATTAAGTGAATGGTAAATTAATCTGGTGTATTTAATTAAATAGAAATAAAACTTAAAGTTTTATAGGATTTTCATATTTATTACAATATAAATTTGTAACAGCTGTTTCGGTACTTTGTACCTTCTTCAGAAATGATTACAAATGAATGCATTTTGTTATTATATCAGTACATAACAACGTAACTATGCAACTTGCAACTAAATGTAAACAAACATTTTTTTTTTTACAATCTCTATTTTAAATTTAAAAGAGGTGATACATCCCAATCTAGTTGTGAATTTAACAGCCTATTGCTATTCTTCAATTTACTTATCTCTACAATTTCTAAAAGATCAAATTTTTTGCTTTCGTCACAAACATGTAAAACTTTAAAATTTGAATCAAAACAATGATCGTATTGGAGTTTCACACGTTTGTGACAAAGGGGAAGAAATAAATCTTTTAGAAATTGTAGAGATAAATAAATTGAAGAATAGCAATAGGCTGTTAAATTCACAACTAGATTGCAAACAATTTTGCAAGGTATCTTTTAAAATATTTGGACCAAAGAGAGACGAACAGGTAGGTGAATGGCGAAGACTATATGAGATATATGATCACAAACATTTTCAATTTGTGATTCTTGACTCATACATCACACATCTAGACGATCATCACCTTAGAAATTATCCCTGCAAGATGGAACGGATGAGGATCACATGGGCTGCTAGATCAATAGACATAACACCACCTGATTTTTACTCTGGGTGTTTGTTAAGATCCAGACACTAGTAGGCCTATGTGATTTGATAGAGTTATAAGTGAGGATTTTTATGTAATGAAAGCTAAGATTGCAATACAGATAGTATGTATTATTCAAGTGTTTGTGTGTGAAATCAAGATAAAAGATAGAAGTCTTACTTCTCATAATAATATTCAACTGTTTGTATGAGAAACAAAAATAAACGACAGTCATAAATCTAACTTCTCAATATACTATGTTATCTTCCGGACTCTACTTATAAAAAATAATTTATGCTGTTGTCAACAATATAACGCCACAGGTTCTTCATAACATATGGGTCCTAATTGAATATCGGTTTCATATTTTACATTTTACTAATGGAAGCCATGTTGAGCTTTATGTAACGTAAGAGTAAGAAAATCCCCGTTTTAAACCTTTATAGAATTTGGTTTCATCTATAGATTCGCATTAGTTCAGAAGTTATAGCTACATATTTTATTATACTTTATATATATATATATATATATATACAGGGCTTCCAATATAAAACCGGACACGCCTCACGGGGTTTCACCCGTCAGGCTGCGCTCTCTCCTCGTCCGCATTTCACTCTGCCAGCCGCAGAGTGTCCGATTTTATAGTGGAAACCCTATATATATATATATATATATATATATATATATATATATATATATATATAAGCCGAATATCCTTGTACTGCATATCCCTTGTCTTGATTATGTACTTCTTCCTTTTTTTTTTTTGTTTGTTTTTTTTTCTATCAGCGTGTTCGATATCATCGTACTGCGTAAAACTATACCATTTAAAATAAATGTATGCATTGTGTAATTTGGGGAAAAATAGTCATAATCCACTAATATTTTTATTTCAGACAAACATTGCTCATCAAGAATGTAACACACCTGATGGTGAATTAGGACACTGCAGACATTTAAGATTCTGTGTTCTGCAAACCTTCACAGCTAACAAAGAAGATTACCTCCCGTACTTCTGTCATATAGACAGGTAAGTTCACTCAACTTTATCAAATGGCGCGAAAGGACTAAAAGACTCTTGACCTAATAACCGACTGCTAGCCTCACATCAACATAATATCACAGAAGTGAACGTTATGAAACCAGTATAGAGGTGAAGTGATCATCATGTCGGACCTCCAGCCGCTATAGCGTGGTTTGCTGAATATGGATCCACTAATAAGTGTTTAAAAACTTTTACGTGCTAAAGAATCTAATATTAATGGGAGTAACTATGCATACAAACTAAATACAATATGCAACGGTTATAATTTTAAAATTCCAGTAAGTAACACAAAAGTAAAGGCATTTGTGGACGAAACACTCGGCGTGGCAAAAATAATCATTAGAGACGAAATGATTGAACAATTATCACACTTTAAATATTTTGGATACGATATCAGCTATGGATATGATAAATATATTGAACATAAAACACGACAGTTCCAAGCTATTTATGGAACAATAAATAGAGCATTGCATAATAAAGCTCATAAACAAACATGGGAGGAAATCTTGAATTATCACTACCAAAAAAGAAAGTAAAATTCAAGCAGCCGAGATGAATTTTTTTAAAAAGAGTAGGAGGTTGTGCTAGAATGGACCAGATAATAAACGATGATATTCATGAAGAACTGCAGATCTACTCCATAAAAGAAAATATATCTAATAACAAGAAACAGTGGAAAGAACATGTAGAAAGAACGGAAGAGAGTAGATCACCAAAGAAAATCTTACATTATTTTCCTAGAGGAAGAAGAGATATCGAACGTCCTCAAAACAGATGGTCTTACATCTATTAGTGAAGACGGAGCTGGCAATCAATGCCTAAACCAGGAAGTAAAGAAGAAGAAGAAGAAGAAGAAGAAGAAGTATACAAATCACTTAAACACAGTATTAAATATTGAACTTAGCATAATGTATCCCTGAAAGGTCAAAGGCTCGTATTTCTCTACGTGCTGAGTTGTTCTCTATAAGGATTATGCATAGAGTTTGAATTTGCAGTATAGCAAATTGTCTGTATTGTGTCTTCTTTCGGCTACTAACCCATTCCATTGTCTTATAATGCTTCCTAATATTGCCACCCTTTGAAGATGTCTTTTGTTTTTCCTTGCTTACATACTTTGAAGTTGAGGCAATATTAGGGGTTAAATAATAATTTATAAATCAGATAGATAACATTTAAGTATGTTTATCACTTTATACGACGAATTTGAAAATAAGTCAGGTTTCAAATTGAATTAAATTTTAAAGATTTCCTACAGCCTGTCCGTGGAATGTGTAGAGAAATTCGCTACCTTTCCGATTAGACATGTCTCGCTTGAAGCTCAAGAGCGAAATGAGTAATGTCACATGATCTGTTCTTCCTGCAATTCCTTCCGCGGCCTCATTGGCCGTGCATTTTTGTCCGTCTCCTGCGTAGATGGTTTATTTTCGAATAGCTTCTCTACAGATTCTACGGACATATTTTAGCTTAATTTTATCAAGATACTACACTATCTGCACAAGTATTAATTTTAATGGTAAATATAATGTGGAATGAAGGGAAATAATCTAAAGGTGACCAAAGAAAGAACATCCATCTTAAAATTAGCAAACAATCTACTTTCATTCAACTGAAATTAGAATAATATTTACCAGTAACTAGAAGAAAAAAATTAATCTATCCATACTTAAGACGAACAAAATAGGCCTACAATATTTAAAAAAAAAACAAATTTGTGAGTCATTGCACTGTAATGAACATTACATTCACCTACTTTTTTAATCACTACGCTTCATAAACGCGGGATTTGAAATCATTAAAAAATCCTCAGATAGGTTTAAATCATATTATTAAATATAAATTTCCAAATCATTAAGCAATCTTTATATAGGCCTATATGAAAGAGAAAAACTTGAAATACATCCAACTTTTTTCTGGACATTAACAAGCAATTAATAAATGAACAGGTTAAAATTACAATAATACATATTTTTGTCGGCAGTAAAATTGAAAATGTAGAAGTTAAAAACCGCTCGGCCATGAACCTACGGGTTCGATAGTGCCAGTGAGTTAGTGAGTTAGGTGTTAAAACATAAAATTGATAGTGAGATCTCTTGTCTTTTTCAACTTCATAATCTTCTGAAATATCGAGGACGACTTTCGGAACACATGTGGATAAAATTACAGCGTTATATAGTTGAGGACGACTGAGATCTAACTATTACATAGTGACCTCTCTGTGTTTCCTAATGAATTTTAAAGGTATTGAAAATGTAGAATTATAAATTAAATGAAATTCAATTCACGCCTCTAGGTTAAATTTTGATTTAGAAAACACTCCTAAAATGATAACATTACAACATGTTTGTTCCCGAATTTATTATACGCCTTTGCGTTAATTTCTATAAAACAAAGAAATGTGACTTACGTCACTGTAAATTTAATCTGGCCAATTTAATAATGAACTGGATAATCTTTCCCATGTTTTTATAGTTGTTCCAAGTAATATCTGAGATAGTACCGAGGTATGATTTAATTCCTATACTAAATTACCACACATAAAAAGAAATGTTTAATTCCTTGACGATTTTATTATTAATTTAACACTTCTCATAGAAGGATAAATTATATTTGAAGAGAAAAATTTTCGCCTAGACCGGGACTCGAACCCGGGACCCTTGGCTTTCCGGGCCAAGTGCTCTACCAACTGAGCTACCGAGGCATTTGGCGCGAGGGAAATACAACGTACATAAGAGAAAAATTTGCGTCTAGGTCGTAACTCGCCTCGGTAGCTCAGTTGGTAGAGCACTTGGCCCGGAAAGCCAAGGGTCCCGGGTTCGAGTCCCGGTCTAGGCGAAAATTTTTCTCTTCAAATATAGTTTAATTCCTTGCTTAAGTTATGCAGAATATAGCTGCAACTTGAAGCAGGTTCTACGCATTCTACATACCTATAAAATTGCTTACATAAACATTAATTTAAGAATATTTTTATACTTATAGGCCAAAGGTTTGAAAGTTTTGATCATAGAGAATTCCAATTATAAAATGGTTATTTTTTATTTATATACAGATTTTTTAATGTCTACACATCTTTCTGTGCCTAAAGTTTTATTTTCTTTCTCCACTCGTCTCTGTCCATCCACTTCATGCCCTCCAGTCATCTTGTTCTCATTCCAGTTGTTACTTCTAGCATCCACGAGTTTCAAGTTCTTCCTTTTCATCTTCTTCCAATATTTTTCCGGGTAACCTTTCTTCTTGCATTCGTCGTACGTCCCATACCAATTTACTTGCTTATGAATTATATAATCTACCATTGAATATCAAATATTCATTATTCGTTATTATTCATAAATTATTCATATCAACTTTTCTTGCTGTTACAGCTATGCTGGAGTCTGCTGTCCGGACCACATATATTCAGCTCTTGGAAGTGGCAAGGCATAGAAGAAATAATACAAGAGTTCTATCTTTTTAGCATGTTTACTTTTTGTATTTTTGTAATAGAACTAAATAAAGATAAAATGATAGCCAAATTATTTTGTTTTGATTTTTTAAATGAGCCATTGGATATTAAAATGAGCCATGTCCACTTCTGGTTCACGCATTTACAAGTGAGCACATTTACTGATATGTTTATAACTGTATTATTCTACTGTCACTAAGTGTGTATTAAAACAAATAAAATTATATACTATTTACATAATTTAAACAAGTGTGTAGAAGAAAATGCAGTTTTCTCAAAATGTGACATAATGTACATGGCCCATTTTAATACTCAAGGAATCAAATATGACATAGGAAGAATATATATATATATATATATATATATATATATATATATCCTCAACTCGTGTCCAACTCAGGGTCCGGTCGAGGGATGAGATGAGATGAACCCCTATATATAGAGGTATGTGAATGATAAGGGTGCCGGCCGGCTACGCCTGACGCACCATCACGGGGCAGATGAACGAAACGAAATAAAATGGATGAGATGAGTATGGAGAAGGTGGTGGAATGAAATAGTGGCAGGGGAAAACGGGAGAAACCCCGAGAAAAACCTGCCCAAGCTCCGTTTAGTCCACCATGAAACCCACATGGATTGACCGACATTCGATCTCGGGACCGCTTGCGCCACGGAGCCGCCTACATAGAAGAATATTGAATAATAAACAGATATTTTAGGATAGACGTGAAAACCCAGAAAATCATTATTTTAAGAGAATAACACTGTTCTCTTCTTATTGTTATTCTTTATTTATAGGATTTTCATCCTGTTTATTTCCCAAATCACTCCTCGGAGGAAGACGTACTGCATGTGCAACCACTCTCTCTCTCTCTCTCTCTCTCAATCTCTTGACTGGTCTTCGTCTTGTTCTTCTCCCGTCCATTGATCTATCTTCTTTTTGCAAGTCTGTTGTCTCCATTATTTCTATATGATCTTTCCAATATTTTCGTCTGTCTGTAATAAATTTGGCCATGTCACGTATTTGACGTTTGTCTCTAATTTCTATATTGTGGGCGTAATTATTATATTATCTATAAAGGTTCCGGTTGGCTTCAAATTTCTTGCAAAGTTTTATCTTTAAGGGGGGTACAATTTAAGTTCGAATATATCTGACTTGCAATTGTCAATAATTGTAAATTTTTAGGCTGAACTGTGAGGAAGGTAACGTAAAATGTTCCTATATCCTATGGAATAATGTTCCTATATCCTATGGAATAATGTTCCTATATCCTATGGAATAATGTTCCTATATCCTATGGAATAATGTTCCTATATCCTATGGAATAATGTTCCTATATCCTATGGAATAATGTTCCTATATCCTATGGAATAATGTTCCTATATCCTATGGAATAATGTTCCTATATCCTATGGAACAATGTTCCTATATCCCATGGAATAATGTTCTCCCTGAATAGTTCTTAAGATCTTTCTTTCACATGTGCTTATTATTATTTGTTTAACTTTTGTTTTACGAGCACTAGTTTCTGCTCCATATGTGATAACTAGTCGAACTATCATTTTGTATAGGCCTATGCGGATTTTGCTTTCTATTGACATATGTGTGTTGCGCCAAATTAAATGAAAAACATTTTAATTCCCTTAAATTATATATTTATCTTGTGGTGGAGTGACTTGCGTATTTAAATGACTCCGAGAGCTATGTCGGCGGTAGTTTTGCTCCCAAAAGGGTCACTCGTTCCGAAATATCAAAGGCGATAAACTAGACGAAGAAAGGACTATGTTAGTCGAAAGAGTGACGATCTGTCATCGTAAAAATACAACCAACAAGAAACGCGGATATGGGTTCCACTGGGGTATGGAAGAGCTCATGTCCACATGGACATGAATCTCCGGGTTGGAAAGTGCCAGAGGGTTAGTTACCTCAGCTAAGGGTCAACACGCACCTTCTATTGAGTAACACTACGAAACTTTGGCTCGAAGTAAACATCAATAAAACTAAACATGAAGTGTGCAGGGAAATCATACTTTTATGAGTAATTGTACCAGTACAACATCCATACTTCCTTACCTGAGTGTCATACTTTGAAGGTAGAAAAACCCAATAATAAATCTTCACACTTCTAAATTATATTATTTTCCATGGAGTATCTAATGGCACGTCAAACTCCAATTTACAAAGAAGTGAACCTTGGGTTTTCCCTGTACTTTTCATATATATATATATATATATATATATATATATATAAATTTATTATATAATAGAAATGGGCAGTTAATGATAAGTGAAGGAAATTTTGAGGAAGGGCTGAACTGAAGTAATAGGAACAATAATTACAAACAGGAATGAGGTGCACAAAGACATAAAACACATGCTCAATTCTGGAAATGCATGCTGCTTTACAGAATGGCAAAGAAGCTTTCAACAAGAAGAGAAGTGTTTTTCTGCGGACTTTTGGCAAAATAATTAAGGAAGAGGCTAGTGAAGTGCTTTGTGTGGAGTGTAGCATTATATGGTGCAGAGACTTGGACATTACGACGGAATGAGGAAAAGTGACTGGAAGCTTTTGAGATGTGGATATGGAGAAGAATGGAACGTATAAAATGGACAGATAAAATAAGAAATAAAGACGTGCTAGACAGAGTGGGTGAAAGAAGAACAATGCTGGAACTCATAAAGAAAAGGAAAAGAAATTGGATTGGCCACTGGCTAAGAAGAAACTGCCTGCTGAAGGATGCTCTAGAAGGAATGGTCAACGGAAAGAAAGTTAGAGGCAGGAAAAGACATCAGATGATAGACAATATTAAAATAAATGGTTTGTATGCAGATACAAAAAGGAAAGCTGAGCTAAGGAAAGAGTGGAGAATGCTGAGTTTGCAGTGAAAGACCTGCTCTTGAGCAGAACACTATGAATGAATGCTTTACAGGGACTCTTGTCATGCCAATTTCTCTCATAAAATGTTTAACTGAAAATATACAAAACTGCTAATTTCTCAGTTATATTAAATGGATGCGAAACATTGACTCTTATTATATGGGAGGGGAAAATATTACGAGTATATGAGAATAAAGTTAGTAAAGTTTCGGATCAACGAGAAACGATCAGTCGGATGAATAGAGAAGACCACATAACAGTGAGTTCTATGATCTTTATGGGAAGCCAGATGTAATTAGAACAGTTAAGTCTCATAAACTGCGATGATCAGGACATATAGCACGAATAGGGAATTGAAGAGGGGCATGGAAACTCCTTGTAGGAGTGACTTACCTATACCAGAAAGCGTCCAGTATGTTCGTCAAGAAATGAGGTATGAGAATAACATTAACTATGATTTGAGGAAGGTAAATCATACAGGGCATGAGTGGAAAACTTTGGTTCAGGATAGGGATGTATGGAGGCCATGAAGTATGAGTTTAATATTGCCAGTGAGTAAATTAGTTGGTCAGTTAGTTTAATAGTATTTTAAAAATTATGATAATATTAAGATTAATAATATTCTTGATTCTCCAAACATTGGACAAATGGAACGAGGACAATATTATCATTGGGAAATTTAAACTATTTCACTGGTTATATTGTGTATTTTCTTCAACATATTTTCATTAGGTTACTTTTACAAAGTAAGAAAGGTGATCCCACTGACAGAAGTATCTTTACCTAAAACATTATTTATGAAAATGTATAATAATTTGGGCTTAAAAAATGAAACTACAAAATATGTTAAAAATAAATTTATAAGTAACGTATCGTCTTACAAATTAAAGACATTGCAGCATTATCTTGTTCTATAATAAAATGTGTTTTCTCTTATGAATTATTGGTATTGATGATGAATTGTCCTTCATTTTACCTGACTGATTATTTTGAACATGAACTATGAGTACGAACTACCACATTAACCGCCAATGTGCTATCAAGAGAGAGTTGGCATAGATGATATCAACATTTCCCCTCAATTCCTCATTCTTCACCTCGCAACTACTGACGAATCATGCTCCAAATAGCGTGGCTCATTCTTGATGATGGCTGTCTTAAACCATGCAGAGTAAATTAAGTTTTAAATAATCGAGTTTTGCTATCGCATAACTATATTGACGTATTTTTCTCATCTTCTGTAAGGAGTACAATTTTAACCAGACGTAAGCAGTAGCAAATCTATTGTTGTAACTAACTCACTAGCCACTATCGAACCCGTAGATTAATGGTAGTGCAAACATAAGCTCTCCATTAAGCCCTATCCTACACTGTTTTCCAATCATCTCCTGTACAATCTACTTCCATCAAATACTGGTTAATGTTAATAAATTTTCGTAAGTAATTCCACGAGTGATTTCCAAATTATCGATAAATTCACGACTCATGAAGTGAGGAGTGAATTTATCTAGAGAATTTGGAAATCTAGAGTGGCATTTGGTAGGACTATTTAACGAATAAAATTAAGCTGTTTACTCACAAATCATTGCTTAACTATAGTTATTTTAAAATATTTATATAAACGGCGATGTTTGAAAACAAATCAGAAATGTGAGGTTATGTTCATTCATTGCTGCTTGATCATATTATTTATTGCCAAATAAGATCGCAATATTGTAAGAGTGCACCCAAGTGGAGAAATAATGAAACACATCAAACTATATATCATAATCAACTTTACGGGTTATTCATTTATTTTTTTAATAAACAACAGTAAAATCAAGGAATATTTTCATTATTTGCTATATTCAATGTATTTGTTGGTGAAAAATAATGCTTTGACCTGTTCAGAACATTAAAAAGGAGGAGCTTTCTTTATCACAAAAGCATGAGCTGATAAAGAGAAATCGATAAAGAGCGAGGTGAAACACGACTGTCATTGGTTGTAAAACAACATTCATTGAAACGTGATTGGTCATTGACTAGCATTTGTGGCATGAGTTAAATAGTTATAAGTAATGTCACGAGTGATTTCCAAATTATCGATAAATTCACGACTCACGAAGTGAGGAGTGAATTTATGTAGAGAATTTGGAAATCAAGAGTGACATTTGTTAGGACTATTTAACGAATAAAATTAAGCTGTTTACTCACAAATCATTATTTAACTATAGTTATTTTAAAATATTTATATATTTAATGTAAACGGCGATGTTTGAAAACAAATGAGAAATGATAGATACGCTTCATCTGCTTCTTTTGTTTATCACTGCAAACAGATCATACTATTTGTTGCCAAAGGAACGCAATATTGTAAGAATGCTCTCTAGTGGAGAAAAAAATGAAACATCAATATGTAGCCTATATTAATTAATTTCTGATGTCGTATGATGTAAATATGACAATTCTATTTTTCTGGATTATTACCTGGGAAAAAATACATTTAAGAAAGTGCAAACAGTGGTTTCTTTTTTTGTTGGTATAATAAATTGCTACAAATGTTTTTATATTAACTCCTGCAAGCGCTATGTGTTGACATCTATGAACTATATATACAATCTGGTAGCCGTATTTCTTACAGGCTCAGTCACTGCAAAATAATGGTCAGACCTGTTCAGAATATTAAAAAGGAGCTTTTTTAATATGGTAAATTTAACACTGATAAATATTTCGTGAAACACGACTCTGATTGGTTGTAAAACAGAAATCATTGAAACGTGATTGGTCATTGATTCCCATTTGGGGCATGAGGTAAATAGTCACTATAAATTATGTATTCGTAAGAGTGACTATACAATTAGTTTTGCTGATGTTTGCTTCCAGCCCCACTAAGGAATTGGGGCTGGAAGTAAACATGAATAAATGTAAATATATATTCACTTATATGTATACATTAGAATTTAAATTAGCCCATTAATACCCCAGTGCGAGCAAGGACATCCTGTTACATGGTGGCTTACAGATAATGTCTCGGACCTGCCATTTCCCTGGCACTAACATTTTTTCACACACAGGTCTCTCAATTTTTATAGATTTGTTCCACTTTTTTGTATCTGCTGCTGTTCAAGACAACACGCTCCCTAGTTGACACTTGAAAACATCACACCATCGAATCCTTTGCATCCCCACACTTCAATTTCCTGACCTAGGTTCCCACACGGTCACTGCGTATGTACAGTTTTTGCGGCCCATTCTGAGTACATGTCCTTCTTAAATCCACTTTGAGTACATTGCTGTGAACGTAGTTTCTTTCAGATTCGTTGACCTACGTATATTATCGTTTCTTCTCTGGTCCCAGCACGTGATGTTAAATAGCTTCCGTTCCATCTTCCTCTGGCAGATTCCTATTGTGATTATTACTTTTTTGGTTAGTGATCATGACTACGATCCATATAATAGCATCGGGAATATACACATATCCACAACATCCTTCTTGAATTTGGCTGTTAAACAAAATCATTTGACATATTAACATACTCAATTTCATTATTGTCGATGTGGATCGATATTTTATAACTGTTATTCACGATTTTACGATTTTCGTTTTGTCACTTTGATTCGAAGGTCCATTTGTTTGCTGCGTCTGCAAAGTTCTTCTAACATTTCCTTGGCATCGATTACACTGCGCAACAAAACAAACTTTTTTTTATCTCAGAAAGAAAAACATGCGATTCTGATAGTATTTTTTCTCGTGGACTCAAATATGAAATCGGTTTTTCTCCGTCGTGCAAGGTTTCCGAGAGAGACAGGCATTTATAATTTCAAACACATTTATATTGTCTACATTCGTAACTACACAATATTCGAACATTCGGACTCACCTAAAAAGTAAGAAATTACGATTTTCTGCTATATTTCGCCTGTGGAGCATCCCTCCTGATGGTCCAATAATAATCGGCCAGCATATTAGGATTCCATTTGCCTTGATATATCTTTTCCATAGCTAAAACTGATGAAAGTGTTCCCCGTGCTCATCGCTCACTGCGCCAAGATTATCCGGGAAGAAATCTAGGTTTATTAAAAAAATAATTATTTAAATCCATTAATTGAAATTGAAATAAAAAAAACTGTGGGTGATGGATAAATTCCGAATACATACTTGAAAACACGATAAAAAACTGCATTAAGTACAACTATTGGTACTCTTTCTTCTTCTTCTTCCTTCCAAGTATTAGGCCAAGGCCTGTTACGATCCTATAGAAAATTTTCCCTCCAGCGTTTGAGGGAAATTCTTGTATAAGACTTGAAAGCATAATAATAGTCCCTTCGATTGGTTGCTGGCCAAAGGAAGGCAAGACCAGTGATGGGCTGCCATCTTATAGCCTCTGGTCAGGCTTTTCTGGAGAAGAAAAGAAAATAAAGGAAAGAAGAAATGGAAGAAAGGAAAGACTCCCTAGCCCTCGGATGCCCTAATAGCATTGGCATAAAAGAAACAAGAGTTAACCAAGAGAGGTTAGATAGTAATGAGACAAAACTCATGTTGACCAGTGTTATAGGAGTGATGTCATCTGAGAAACGGAGATTGTAAAGCTTTCTTCCATTAATATTGATTCCATAATCCTCCTTCATTCTACAGAAGACTTCTTCCATTAAGGAAATAAATAATGTATATACATTATATGACAGAAATTTATTATCGTGCCTATAATAATTTAATATAGTTATATGTTATAAATAATAAGTAAAAAATCTTATTCTTCTGAAAGTACAAACCAATAATAATAATAAAATAATAATTCTAGATGTAAAAAATTACCTTTAATTCTATCCGTCTTTCTCAATTAGAATTGATTTTTAATGAAAAAAGCTTTGTTAAATTATTAATCATGAAGGCCTATCGAAAACATGTTTCATCCTCGGCATGCTAATTGGATTAGTTAGCATGCCGAGGATGAAACATGTTTTTGAAAAGCCTTCATGATTAATAATTTAACAAGGTTTTTTTATTAAATATCAATTCTAATTGAGAAAGGCGGACAGAATAAAAGCTACTATATTATTATTTATAACATTTTACTACATAATCTCAATTTTGATAACAATGAACATTAAAAATATTAATATAGAATATTATTAAAAGTGGAAATAAGGAGACAGCTGCACATTTAACCAATAAGCGAATGGGTGAATAAGGGAAGATACTGATGCAAATTGCACGTATCTAGAATGGAACCAAACAGGATGGTACCTAGGCTACATTAAGAGGTGATCTATCGGAAGATGGAAGTAGGTACTTGGAAGACCAAAGAAACGTTGGAAACATTCGTGGTTTCTGGACTGAACAGGTTATATGTCTAGCATAACTTTGCAGAAAAGAAGACGGAGAAGAATAAAAAGAATAGCTTTGAAAATTATATTTTTGTCGGCCGCGGTGGACTAGTGGTTATGCTCCTTGCCTCTGGTCCCGAGGGTCGCGGGTTCAAACCCGGCCGGTCTCGATGGACTTTTTTAGGACGGAAAAATCCAATGAGCAAGTCCTCCGGGAGGGACTTTAAGCCGTGGGTCCCGAGTCTGAAGATTTTCAGGCTCGTAAAAAATCCTTAAGCCCGAATGAAAAGGCCTCTAAGCAAAATTTACCGAATTTTCCCGTCCTAGTACTACCTTGGTTTCCTAGATGTCAGTATGAGGCGGTACGCTGACCACGGACCACTCAAAATGACATCTATACGAAAACAAGTGTAACTAAATTAGTGTGGTTCAAATTCTTCCCTGTAGGGGGAGAGCGCCTAAATCTCTGTAAAGGGAAAACATGGGCTTACAATGCAATATAATAAACTGTTAATGGGATCACGTGTTTGAATGACTGTTTTAATAAATCTTCTCGGAGCATCATCGTGATTAGGTAATTTATACAATCATAATAATTTTATACTTCACAAAGGAACATTCGTGAAATATGAAGAATAATGTTGAGTAAATAAGACCGACAAGCGCGACAGGCCTAGAATGCACTTGGCCTACCGGCCGGCGGCTGGTCTCACGTTCACATGTGTTAATCACAGAGGTAGACGATCATCTAGCCAGTCTAGGGGTGACATGTGATCAGCATGTCGGGTCCCCCAGCCGTTATAGCTGGTCTTCTCAACCTGGAGTCGCTACTTACTGTAGCTGTCCAAATGCCTCACGATATTGGGTGGGCACCGGTCCCATACTTACCGAAATTCCCTGAGAAAATTTCTTCCCCCAGCGCAAGTCCCGTAGCTCTGTGCCATGGCTTCTTGCCTCAACCACTCGGCTACGGCGCGGGACGACGCTTGTTATAGAGACACAAAGTTCTTAGACTTTGCAATAAAATTGATAATGTAAATTCTCTGCTGGCGTCCGCGATAATTCCAGATCGAGGGATGAGATGAGGTAAGGCCCTTATTTTTTAAACTTCTTTGATGTACAAGGATGTCTATTCTGACTCTGATTTGCTAGCTACGAACTACAAATGAGTGACCGAGACACGAATTCGGGTCCCAAATCTAAAGGACGAGTCTCACAGAGAAAAATAATTGATATTTAAGTAAATTCTATTGATTATAAAATTATGTAACTTGAAGGTACTGTAAAGAGTTGAGGAGATCGACCCTCAAGGAACATAATTTAATAATTTTATATTACAATTTTAAAATTGTGATAACACTTCAATGGAATTTTACTGTTGATTTTATTAATTCTATTTGTGTTTTCATCCTAAATAGGAATTTATAACTTTCCTTCTAAAATGATGACGTCAGACAGCTAGAACTCTGAATTAACAAGTAAACATTGGATATAATCAATTGGATAAACTATAATCCGAGTTTAGAAATTTCATTTACATTGAAAATTTTATTGTGCAATTCAATATAACTTGACTTATTTTTTGTTAATTTTATAAGGGTTATTATATAATACTTATTATTTAAATAAAATAATCTTTCTAGAACTTAAGATTTAAAGAAGCTCCTCTATTTACAACTTTGAAGGTTATTAGTTTAATTTAACTTAAAATCTTTCCTGTAGAAGTTAAGTTAAGCTTGTGGTTTATCAAACTCTACTCTGTCCTAGGGTAGCACTGACCATGTTCTCAGTCACGAACTCCGTAGCTAAAGAGGCGAACTGAAGCCGAAACAGAGTCTGAACAACAGAGAATTAACAAAATTACATTCTTACAAGTTTGTGTCATCTGTCTGAATTCGAAAGGAAAAACCTTTGTCGAACACAAAACCCAGGCAAATCTCGAACTCTGAGCAAATTCTGCGTTTTGGGCGGTGACCGGCTGGTCTCCAACGATTCTAAGCTTTATACCAAAATGGGTACAGTTATTAATTTCCCAGTTTGTTAATATGGTTTCGGCTAGGGAGTTTGTGACTCACAGCATGTTCAGTGCTACCCTAGGACAGAGCAGAGTTCAATAAACCTCAAGCAATTATGATACGCTCTACAAAAATACACTTTTACGGAATCTTGTCTTGGTGTGACTTTTGTCTTTGCAAATTACACATTAAACTCCCAGTATTATTTTAATTTAGTTTCTGATCTTAAACAGATGTACTGGCTTACAATAATTTCATACTTAAAGCTTAGAGTATTCTGAGGTCAAGATAGAGGAAAACAGTTTATATATCAAGAACGAACCATTAGTTTTATATTAATCTTTTTTTTTTATTGTGAACCTGTCATCTCTCTGCAAGGTCCGAGTTGACTGACGTAATAAAACCTGTTTTGAGAGAGATAACCGTGCAGAATTGCCACTGGAGGCACTTCGTGACGAGTTTTGCATTTTTAAAAATAAGTTTCTCTTCGTAGAAGTGTGATCATAACAGAACAAGGAAAATATGTATGGAATTACAGGATACTGCCAACTTATAATGAAATTCACAATACATTTAAATATTTGATTATACAATACATTTTTAGTAAGAACGAAGAAATTCTAGGTATATCAACAATCAGTAGAAATAAGTAAACAATTATACAGCGGTATCAAAATGATATAGTAATATATATATATTTAATATCAATTTAATATTAGTTTTTCACAGTAGTAACTAACTAATTCACTGACTATTGAACCCATAGGTTCATGGCCGAGCGAACATAAGCTCCCCATACATCCATATCCTGAGATGTTTTCCAATCATCCTCTGTATAATCGACTTCCCTCAAATTATGGATAATGATATTCTCCTACCACATTCTTGGTCTACCAACTGGGCGTTTTCCCTCTGGTTTTCCTACAAGAAACTTCCATGCACCTCTTTCATTCCCCATTCGTGCTACACGTCCTGCCCATCGCAGTCTACGAGACTTAACTGTTCTTATTTTTCACAGTACTTTAATATTAATTTTTCGCATTATCTGACAAAATAAGCGTGGAAAAGGTTATAGATAAACGAGAGTGGAGAGATGAGCAAGTTTTTTTCAGTTAATTCATCTTCTTGAGGAACAGGAGTTTTTGTGGAATTTTAAAATAAATTTTAAATGAATCACCAAAAAAATGAGTATGTATGAAGAATTTGCGACAAAATTTAAGAATTATGAAGGTAATGAAGTACAAGGGAAGATTCGTAAATTACGACCAAGTCACTCAGTTGACTGCACGTTGACTCTCAAGTCGACACGAAATTGTCCTGATCACGAGACTGTCGAGTCCCCAACATCTATCTCGAGACCAGAACTGATCTTAAATAGAGAACACCCTGAGAAAAATCTCGAGATTTTATCTCAAGAGCACAGTTAGTATTAGACACAAACCCACATCTAAAATGGAAATTTAAAATCTTCCATTTAACCGAGAATTAAACCTCAATCCCAGGAGAGAAAGAAATAACCACTGAACACGCCAAGGCGACAGACTAATTTATTATTTTCTCTCTTTCTCTTTATCTATCTACCTCTCTTCTCATTCTTCATTTTCCTTAGTTTTATCCCCCCCTTTGTACGCCAACTTCTAAGTTCTTCATGGTTAAGTTCTTCTCGGACCTTAAAGCTATACGCCCTCTCAGAAGAAGTTCCGATTTACATACAAATATTTTGACTACATAAGGAGAAGGATGGCTTCTCCGGAAGAGTAATTAGTGCAATTCCAAATTCCACCTCCGAGACAACACAAACATTTTAGGTACATAATTCACCCATATAGGCTATTCATACTAAAGATGAAAAGTATAATAGGATGTGGCAAAGATGATATTTTTACATCCATTCCTAGGTTTGACAAAAACGTGCAAACAAAGAAAAACTCAGACATACGTGATAAATTAAAAGTTAAAAATACGAGT
The DNA here is from genome assembly GCA_030220185.1 of Diploptera punctata. Lineage (NCBI taxonomy): Eukaryota > Metazoa > Arthropoda > Insecta > Blattodea > Blaberidae > Diploptera > Diploptera punctata. The sequence continues at coordinate 221,815 of JASPKZ010006057.1, forward strand.
ATGGTTAAAGAAATTCAGAATTATCAAATCAATTAGTTACATGTCAAAAAAATGAACTCATCCCGATTTCCTTAATTATCATTGTAGTATCAACCTAAAGGATGTCAAGAAAAAGGAATACCAAAATAATGTTGGAGACCAACCACATCTTGAGATCTCATAGGAACAGGCTCAAACGACCTAAACCTAAATCAGTTCACGATGATGATGTTTATGATGGATAAATTGTGTTTGGGGACAATTTTTGGCCTTAAAGTTCCCCCATATGTGTCTTATTGGTGATGAAAAAAACTAGAAAGGAACATCACCCAGGAAAATTATCCTAACTAGGGATCGAACCTGGGCCCTTTGTGTCCGAGGAAACACTGCTTTAATACTAAAACATGATAAAAACAAATTATTGTTCATCATTCTCGATTAACTTGGTTAAGTTTATTAAGAATTTAATTTTTGTTGAATTATACAAGAAATTCACTTCATGGAAGTATGATATTTGATATCGCAATTTGGTGTTTGAAGCTCATCCGTCATAATGAACAAATTCGTTTTAGGCCATGTGGCCTGTACGGTAAACCTAGCGAAGATGGTCTTGATATTTCCACCGATGTTTTGGTCTTCCTTGGTCCCTATGTCCGGTTGGGGTATATTGGAATGCCAATTTTGGAAGTCTATTTCTTGTCATTCTCCTCAGATGATTTTTCCATTCTTGTTGTATATTAAGTTTCTTCGAGTAATAGGAAGTCCCCTGGGTTGGTTACCAGCCATCCACAGAGCAAGACTAGTGGTAAGGCTGCTACCTTATAGCCTCTAGTCAGGCGTTCAAAATATGGAATTTCCTCCATATTTGATGGAACGGTTATACCGCCGTGACTCGGTCCCCATTACCTCGTTAGTTAAAAGCAGGGTGTACCACGTGCAGGTGAGGTTGAGAATTAGGTAGGAGAGGTTATAGAATGCACATCACTACCAAGCTTTCCCCTCTAAATCACGCTGATTCTTATTAAATCTAATGTTTAATGACGTCTATGAATATGAAATAATGAAGGGGAATTTGCAATGGAAAAAAAATAACTGTGTGATAGCGATGTGTGCAAACCAAGCTCACCAGGTCACTTGAGGTCATACAGTTCTCAGATAATCATAAAGAAGCTCTTGAATATTACCGTATGCTGGTAAAGTAATTAGCAGTAACCACCATGCAGACCTTTAAGAATAACGACCTAACTGCTTCTACACCGGCAATCATTACTAATAACACTAGACGACTCTTAGGGTCAATTTAACCACAGAGGTAACTGTATTACACCAGTTTTCCCCGTGTATAATGCATAGCTTAAACTGGCATAATACAGTTACCTCTATTGGTGAAAGACCCTTAATCTTGCAAAATATCTGCCTCCATCTTCTCTGTCCATAGCCACTTCTTTCCAATTTCTCAACTGCAACAGCTGTTCACTATTCTATTTACGGAATCTAGCATTCTGTTTAGATTTTCTAACAGGTTAGAAAAAAAAACACTTGTCCTTCCTTACCCATCTTAAGAATGTTTGTCAATCTAATCACCGTACATGTCCAATCCATTTTAACTTCCAATTTAACTATTAATAACACATCTGGCTCTCATACATACTCCATGACGCGAGAGGCCTAGAATGCCCTTGACGTATTAGCCAGCTGCTTACCTCACATCTACATGTGTTAATCATAGAGGTATATGATCATCCTGCCAGTGTAGAAGTGATACGTGGTCAGCATGTCGGGTCCCTCAGACGTTATAGCCGTTTTCTCAACCTGGAGCCCCTACTTATTCCAAAATCCTCACAATGCTGGGTCGGCACCGGTCCCATACTGGCCGAAATTTCATGATAGGCCCGAACCATCGTAAGTCCCGTAGCGAAGGCATCTTGCCTTAACTACACGGTTGCGGCGCAGCATTTACCAAACATCCTTCCTTAATCACCTTAGGAATTATTTCTATATCAATTTTCTGTATATGTTCATCCATTATAACTTCCAATTATACTATTAATGGCACCTCTGGCTCTCATAATTGTATTTAATTTTACAGTTTGCTCTGACATTAACAGGCCCAAACAAATGTCTTAATATGTTAGTTTCAAATCTATTTAAGACTGGGAATATTGTGAATGTACCTACGTGTGTGTGTGTATATATATATGTGTGTGTGTGTGTTATAATTAATTTTTTTAACATTGAGCAATGCAAGCTTAATATGACGCGATAAGAAAAATAAATGCCTGGACGGGATTCGAACCCGGAACTCTGGGTCTGTACCCCAGCGTGTTATCCATTACACTACCAGGCGAATCCAATCCAAACACTTATTTTTCTTATATGTCTGTACCCCAGCGTGTTATCCATTACACCACCATGCGAATCCAATTCATAAGTGTTTGAATTATTATATATATATATATATATATATAAGAAAAATAAGGGTTTGAATTGGATATATATACATATAAGAAAAACTATTGCATCATAATCAACTTCACGGTATAAGCCTTCTGTTCCGGTTCTTCATTCCACCGCCTTCTTGGTCTTCCTTGGGATCTCTTGCCTACATATGCATATTTGCAGGATCTTTTCGGTATTCGACTATCTTCCAATATATTTAGACATTGAATCAGTTTTGTTTTGTATGTTTTAACTTTATTCAGAAGTAAAATTTTTATCTATCATTCTTCGGGTTTTCACAGCTGCTGCCGTCTTCCCGTGCCAAATATCCAAAGCCTACGATCTTAGGCACCTTCAACGCTTAGCCCTCTTGCTTGCATTACTATCTACAAGCTTTCCTTCCATGTTAACTTTGGTCTCCCTCTTTTCTTCTTTTTTGTCGGTTGCCATTGATATGGTTGTTTCGGTCATCGTTCATCTTCCATTCTTAAATATGTCCTAATCATTTTAATTCATTATCCTTCAATTCTTTGAATTATACTTTCTTCTGCTTCCATTATGTTTCTAATTTCCTTATTTGTGGCATGTTCTAATTTTGACTGTCTGGCACTTCTGCGTAAAGAATCCATTTCTAGAGCTATTAGTCTATTCTTGTAGTACTTATTGATTGTCCATACCTCACTTCCATACATTGCAACAGGTTCAACCAATGTTTTACCAATATATTTTTTTGTGTCTTTCCAAATATGCTTATCCCACCATATATTTAAAATATTAAAATAAGTACTTGATATATCAGTCGTCCTCAATTAATATGGATTTCTTTTTTAAAACTTCCTCAATTAGCCAAAACTATGGTTTTAACTAATTGACGATTTTTTAATCAACTATCCATTTTAACTGAGGACGACTGATATATCAAGTATTTATTTAAATATATTAAAAAATACTACATAACCTTAACTGTGAATTATAAAGAATTTTAGAACTATTGATTTATCTAGGAGGGGCGTAATTTACAATTATTTACGTATATCTTCCCTTCTAATGTGGACTTTTAATGAGTAACCTTTTACTGCTCTAAAATTTTTATTTCTGATGTATTTATTCTGTTTTCTCCATTTTATTCAGCACACACATTAACTTCCATACAAAAATGATGACACTACCATAGTTTTATAAAATTTAAATTGAGTGTCCATTCTTGTTTTGTTTCTTAATGTTCTTCTGATTACACTGAGCAACAAAAAATAAATATTTTGTTTGTCTCAGAAAGAAAAATATGTGATTCTGATAATATGTTTTCTCCTGAATTCAAATATGATATCGGTTTTTCTCCATCACGCAAGGTGTCCGAGAGATTCCATCATTTTAGCCGGGAACCAAGCATTTCAGACTGGTTTTTGGATAACTTTAAATCTCGTATGAGACCGTTATGATCTTCTTGAGTCAATAAATGAGGCTCAGATGAACATCTTCGTTCAAAAGTTGTATCATCAAAATTTGTTTCTTCTTCTTCTTCCTTACTTCCATCAGAATCTGAGCTCTCTTCATCTGTCACATGTTCTGGAGGCTTTGGTATGGGCAATTCTTCGCAGTGTGAACTGGTCTCATTGCAGATTGCAAGTCAGGGTACACCAGTGTATGTTTTGATTTTGATGTAATCCCTTTATGTTTGTTAAGCAGAAAATAATTATTTAAATCCATTAATTGACATTGAAATAAAAAAATACTGTGGGTGGAGAAATTCCGAATACATATTTGAAAACACGATAAAAAACTGCATTAATACAACTATTGGTACTCATGAGACAAAAATCATGTTGACCAGTGTTATTCCACACACACTTTGAAAAAACGAAATTTTTATTTGTAGCTACATCTTCATCATAGTCAAAAGAAACGTGATTTCCAAAATAGTTAAAATATGACATTTGCTTCAATAATATGTCATCTATTGCATTTATAAACTTTATTTCTTGAAATATCAAAAAAATACAACATGGAAATATCCTCACAAAAATAAAAAACAATGGCCTTCAAGGGTGCTCATCCAGTTCGGACAAGATAATATTAGAAAATAAACCAATAGAACAAGTAGTAACATATAACTTCCTCGGTTGCGAAATATCATACACAGCAGAAACGGATATAAATAACAAAATAAATCAGTTTAAATATAGGCCTATAACAGGTAGACTAAAAAGAACTTTGAAAAATAAAGCCAGGAAAGAATCTATAATGAAATTATACAAGACAATGGCAGTGCCTATTATTACTTATGGATCTGAAACATGGACAGTGACAAGACAACAATCTGCCAGGATACAAGCTGCTGAAATGAGATTCCTCAGACCAATAGCAGGATATCAAAGAACAGACAAAAAACATAACACAAAAATAAGACAACAACTAAAAATAGAAGAATTAAACTCAACAAAAGAGAAATACAGAACAAACTGGAAAGAACACTTGGATGACTGAGAATAGAATACCAAAAAACAGCATACAACTATTCACCACGAGGAAGAAGTTTGGGAAGACCAAGGAAAAGATGGAAAGAGCAGCAATTTGGAGCCGGATCAGGCTACTAAATAAGCCTAAATCGTGAAGAAGAAGAAGAAGAAACTTTATTTCTTCTTCAATAGTATTATCTCATCTTTCGCAGTACTTGCACCGCCAGTGTCAATGCTCTAGGATGGTCACCAGCGGCCAGAAACTGGAAACATGAACTAAACTTTAGACAGGTAACGAACTTGAATCTGTGGAGCTATATTTATTACGGTTAAATTTGTTTGAGATTGTTGACTATGTATATTGCAATTTTAATTTTTTTAAATTGGATTTTTTCCCTCCCCCCTAATTCTTCATTTTTCAATGCCTTAATATTCTGTACCTCTTCCATTTAATTTATCCACTTTTATCCGGTAGTTGCAGTATATTAATTAGAGACGATATTTAACAGTTCAGGTAATTTGTGTCGCAATTAAAATCCGTGTGCGAAAGGGCCGACGAATTTTGCTAAGAAGTCTCTTTTCACAGACAAAAAGTTTTTTTTTTGAGCCGTAAATATACGACACGTAATCCATAGTTTTACTTTTGATCAGATATTTATTAGTCCACAGAGGCCGACTTCTACTTTATCATTTCAGTTCGGAACACTTTACTGTTTCTAAATAGCCATTCCAAATGTATTACTATAAATCAGACGGTGTTATGCATCAACCGGCTATGCGCCATTATGTAAGTTTCGACAAAAATACGTATAAAGTTTAAATCAATCTTGACTATTTATTGCAACGCCAAACTAACAATACTGGATATTGCAAGTTATTTTCCTTGCTTGACAGTTAGGCATCATCAGTCTAAGAACGGGAATGTTTGGTGCTTAACTGCATTATGCAAAATTTAGATTACCATTTATGAAGATCTGGTTTCATAGCTGTTTGATATAAAACATAGAATCTCTGATAGGATTGATGGCGTTTCCATTTTTGTTTAATAGTAAGGCTATATTTAAAGATTGTGGAAAGCAACGGGAAGCTACCACAGCTACAATTCCCTAGTAAAGCTGCAAGCATAGCATGAAAATGCTATGATTACAGTGAAGGATCTGCCTTCGAGCAGAATTACTATGGATGGATATTTAAAGATTTGGCGCTAAAAGTGTGCATAGCCTTACACTTACTTCATGAGCCAGTGCAACAGATGGCATATTTTTTTTAAAAATTACACTTATCCGGTTGATGCATAACACCGTCCAATTAACAAAGAGGCTGTAGAAATAAATACATTGAAAAGTAGTAATAAACTGTTAAATTCTCAACTTGATTTGAATGAATCGCCTTTGTTAAATTGAAAAATGTAAATCAATTATTGTTGCTTAGATCAGTTGATATGTACTACAATAACACAATTCATAGTTTGTTAACATGTCTGAAGAAGGTACAGTGTACTGAAACAGCTGTCACTGAATTATATCTTAATAAATATGAAAATCAAATAAAACTAAGTTTTATTTTTATTCAATTAATGAATTAAATTTTGTTCCGAATACCAACAATACTAAATACATGGTCTCCCGTAGAAATACATCATAATGTTAATGGCCACATAATGACAAAGGAGAGATAGAGCAAAAGCTCCTTATTCGCGGGATGTTCCGTAAATATGTTGCGAATACAGAAATCGTGAATATGGAATGGTAATTTGTATAGGTATATAGGGGACACGTTCCAAGGTTCCAAAATAAAATAAAAATTATCAAAATAAAATCAATTTAATGAGACTTTGAACAATTCCTATTAATTATTATTGCCAGTCTTAGACAAGGGCTTAAATAACTTCTTATTTTTTCCCTGTTTTGCCGCTTTTAAAAGGTCTTTAAATTCATATTGATATTCAGCTGTGAATTTAGCGATAGAATTCTATATTTTGTTTTCGGATTTCTCGATGAATCGTACAGTTGATTCATTTACATTGAAACGCGTGATATATGTAGATGCAAACGGCTCACCAACGCGTTAACGGTGAAAAAATTTCGTTTTTTACTTTTAGCGGCAACAGTACTGTTTTCCGCTTTGGAACTAATTTTTATTTTTTTACTCGATATTATAAATTGGGAACAAATCAGAAAAGACAATATTATTTAATCAAAATTATTACAACGAATGACAAGTTGAAGCAATAAAACAACGGTCGAGGCGAGGGTGTATTTATCAACGGACATACCGCACGTGAAATGCGGCGACGCGGCGGTAGATTTAACACCGAACTTTAGGATTAGTAGCAGTAGGTATCGTTTTACTTAGATATTTATTTGTCCATTTGGCTTGCATCGTTCTTTGTACAAGCCGCTTTGGCACGTACCCGCAGTTAAAAAAAAGCTACAGATGCGTTAATAAAGGATACCAATCTTTCTAATATACCAACTGGATCCGCGAATAAACAAAATTTTAACCCCTGAATAACAGATCCGTGAATAAGGAGCTTTTACTGTACTTTCAATCGAATTACCTAGAAATAATACTTAAATCAGATGTAATAAAAACAGTTAAGTCTCGTTGACTGCGATGGATAGGACATATGGCACGAATCGGAAATGAAAGAGAGGCATGGATTCTACTTGTAGGAAAGGTAGAGGGAAAGTATCCAGCAGGTAGACCAAGAATGAGGTAAGAGAATAATATTAAGCATGATTTGAGGGAGTGAATTAAAACGTGTGTGATTAGAAAACATCTGAGGAAAGGGATTTATGGAAAGATTACATCCGCGCGGCCATGAGCTTCCAGCTTAGATAGAGCTAGTGAGTTCACATATTTATTAAGTCTCGAATTTTGCTTGCCAGTTAATTTTTAATAGTGAAATATAAATTAATGGCTACTATATTTGACTTCATGAAAAATAAATTGACAGTATATATTTTTACCATTCCGCAGCTGCGTGATCAACCTTGATTCATCGACACAGTCTGATTCAGGAGTTATTACAGTCATAAAGAGAAAAATCTCTCAGCAAAGTAACGGACTGGATTTCCCCATGGTCTACATATACCACGATTGACGTAATACGTTGTGGAAAGCACTTGTAAACAATATGACTGCGCAAGCGCACGGGAATTCACTGGAGCGGTCAATATAAGTAACTAAAACAGAGTCTTCAATTCAGTAACAATGCAGGTGTTAACGTTGTTTGCAGTTCTGCTGTGCTACCGTAGCGTAGTTTCTGATACAATTGTTGTACCTCCAAGAACAGAAATCGAATATGACATTCCACGAGACACCAACAGAACAATTGAAAAGGTACAATTTTCATTTCAAAATAAGAACTCTATTTACATATGGCGGGTCATTTATTATGTTTTTTCTTCTTGAAATTTAACATTCATGCCAATGATACAAGATCTTATGGTTGTATTGTAGAGCATTTTTTAACAATGGCTAGATATTGTTGTCCACCGCTGTGGTTTCGAGGTAGCGTGCTGCCTTGTCAAGCAGCGGGTCCGGGTTTGATTCCCGGTCGGGACAAGTTTCCTGGGTGAGGTATTTTCCGGGGTTTTTCCTCTCCTGTAACATAAATGTCAGGAAAATTTAAGGCCCAAATCGATCCCCGAAAACCACTTGGACATGATTATCATCAATATCATATTTGCCTATTTAGCTTAAGTTAAGTTTAAGGCCTCTTCTGGCACATCATTACCATCATCATCAACTCTCATATCGGGGCAGCATAACTCCGCCTTCCAGGCGCCCCAACCTCAGAAGTAGGTTACAACAAGTACACTATGCCAGGAGAGAACTATATATATATATATATATATATATCGCCCGAGTAGTCTAGTGGTCATATTCCTCGAATCTAGTCCCGGGGGTCGCGGGTTCACACTCGGACGGGGTCGAGGAATTTTTAGGATGGAAAAATCCAAGGGACAGGTCCTCCGGGAGAGACTTTAAGTCGCGGGTCCCGAGTCTGAAGATTTTTAGCCTCATAAAAGAACCTCAAGCCTGAATAAAAATCCTCTGAGCAAAATTTAACCGATGTTCCTCAATCCAAGTACAGTAATATCTTAGTTTCTTATTATATGTCTCCTCGAGGTGATGTACTAACCACATGCAACTCACTGACATCTATAGAGGAATAAGTGTAACTAAATTAGTCTGATTTAGAAGCTTCCCACTAAGGGAATATCCATGCCCTGAGCTGGACAAACGGGGACCAATCAATCGATATAGTGCAGACCATTATATGTATATTACAGTGAAATAATAAAGAGAATTATTCCTCAATATAGCCCTTTTGTGACGAATTTAGTATCAAGCCCTTGATATAATTTGAAAACAGTCTCACTCTCTCCTGTTAATGGAATATGCTACCAGTGGAAATCAGGAAATGCGGATAAACACCCTCTTTCAAGCAAAAATTGGTATTTCTGTAGGCTCAACTGTAGTGTCAATTTTTATATAAATTGTATATATAAGTATATACACGTATTTACAACTACCATAGCATTTAGAATAATTGTAATTACTTTTAAGTGCATTCTTATGTCAGTGGTACTGTATTAACATTACTTCGAGATTTAATTACAGTACCGGTTTATTACTTTTGAGTATCTTGTTCCACTTGTTGAGTTGAAGATAAACCCCTTTATCCTTAAGAATTTCATTTAAAAAAAGTTAAATTATTTTCGTATAAAATATATAGGGCCTATTATCTCTGCCAGTATTTACACTCGACTATATATATACACTAGCTAATACCTGGCGTGCGTTACTACGTTACTACGCCTAAATAAATTAAATATTATAGGTTAATTAAATTGTATGGTATACGATGAGATGAACCAAACATGGTGGTTGCTAGTCAGATTTTAATTTCGGATTTCAGGTAAACCTCCACTTCTAATTGCCGGATATCGCTCATTTTTTGGATAATACCTACCTGAGTTTTTTTAATTTGATGTACTGAGTTGTTGTGAAACATCGAAAATTGTGACCGTAGAACGATGTTTAAATGTCATCAAAATCGGTCCAGTGGTTTAGAAGGATGTCAGTGACATACATACCTACAGAAGAATTATATATATATCTTCTTCACTTCACGGGCTAGACAAAATGCCTGTTCCGCCTCACAGTTGTAATGCTATAATGTTCAGCATCTTTCCCTTATTTGCTTGTGATTTTTTTCATACAATGTTTTTTATTCCACGAATGAAATCAAGGTTCTCTTCAACGAGCCTCTTAATGCAGGATAATAGTTAATTATTATAGGCATTACAAATAAAAGGAGAAGAAAAATAAATCGATTAATAATCTTCTCAATACGTCCATTTCTATGATTAATTTTTTTACTTTCCCTGCTAGGAATTTGACTAATCTTATTTCTATTAATAATTATTAGTTATAATAGAAGTGCTGTTTGGTACAAAAAAAAGTATGTATGCGACCCATAGTTTAAAATTCCTCTCCTGACAGGTCGTGCCACTGTAGGGCCCGGGTAGCGTCTGGCACGTGAAAGTGCCTATACAGGAGAAATGTTAAACTGCGTTAATGGAATAATCAAACTAATATTGCTCTAAGTGGTTATACATTTATTAATTTAAAATACATTTGTTTTTCCTATATACGTTCAAGTATTTGTTCAGAATAAATTCTCATTATTTGGGAATGAGATAAATAAAAAAATATATGTGTAGAAATTATTTTATAAGAAGAACTGTAGGACAAAAATGCTTATATTTTAAATAAAACTACTCCTTGAAATAATAAAATTAATTATTTTAATTTAAAAACAAATATCGATAACAAAATTTTCTTCTTCTGCTTCATGAAATTTGGCTTTTTGACCTGTTTTCATATCAAGTGGGATTTAATGAATCATCCCATCTAGTAAATGGTCGTCCAACACTTCTATGTCCTATTGGTTTGTACTATAGTAACAGTGAGGGATTGTATCTGTAGGCATTCTCTTGACATGTTCATACCAGTTGTTTCTCATATTGTCAATTCTATTTGTTCAATTAAAAATATTTAAGTCCTTCCCAATATCCTCACTTCTTTTCTTGTCCAAAATTGTCACACCCGCTACTGAACGTAGGAACTTCATTTCTGCAGTTTCTATTTTCCTTCTATCTGAACGATTAAGAGTCCAATTTTCACTTGCATATGTTAAGACAGGCACTGCCATTATTTTGTAAAATTTTAGTTGTGTGCTCCTCAAAGTTTTATTTTTCAGTGTCCGTCTTATAGTGCCACACATTCTGTAAAATCTATTGTAGTTAATATTAACATCTTCCTGCTTGGGGGGGAGCCAGTATGATGCGTTGCATCCTAAATAATTAAACATTGCTTCACCACCTGTTATAGTATACTGTTATTAATACTGATTTTACACCTCATATGGTATTAACGAAATTTTTTTTAAAGCAAAGTTAAAAATACCTTTTTTTTTAATGCAATATCAGATTATAGAAAAAAATTAATAATGAAGAGACTATGAATAATGAGGTTCGGAGAAAATGTAGATCATTTGCGGAAAAGAGTAACAATAAACTCAAAAAAAGTAGTTTAGTTGGTTAAGGCGGAGATGAAGTTTTTTAAAGATTTTTAAATCAATAAGAACTTTACTTTATGTCATGTTTGTCATAATACAATCAAATTACTATTGTCAACTCATTGTGTATACAATCGCTTTATATGTTTCTTGCCAGAGATATAGTACTGAGTGTTGTCTTTTCATGTTGTGCCAAAACTCAAAATCGGCAATTTTTTAGTTACGTCACTCTTCTCGCAAATGAGCGATTTGATCAGTGGCGTAAGTACTTGAATTATCTATGATGATCATCATCATTGTAAACGGGCGGATTTTTTTTTATGATCTGGGAAGCAAAATGTTAAATATACCTTCATTAGAATAATGACGATGATCATCCATCCATAGTAATTCTTCCCGAAGGCAGGTCCTTCACTGCAATTATAGAATTTTCACGCTATGCTTGCAGCTTTACTAGGGAATTGTAGGCGTGGTAGCTTCCCGTTGTTTTCCACACCGTTGAAGGATGATGATTATGATAATGATAAGGATGATGATTGATGATGATAATGATGGCCATATGATTTCGGGGACTGTTTGGGCCTTAAAGTTTTCCTGACATTTGTCTTACAGGTGAGGAAAAATCCCTATAAAAACCTCACCCAGAAAAACTGCCCCGACCGGGGATCGAACCCGAGCCCGCTGCGTGACAAGGCAGACTGCGTCGAGACCCCAGCAGTGGACAACGACGATGATGATGAATAATAATTTTAATTACAATGAATGATAATATGTATAATAATTTTATTATACTGGATGTAATACTTTTTTAAGAATTACAATAATTCCCCCATCCTATCGCGTTCATAACGTGAAATTATAAGGATGTTTGTATTATATAATTACGAATATCACACCCTATTAAAATGTTGTTTACTTATTAAACAAACTCACAATAATAATAATAATTATTATTGTAAATACACTTCTGCAGGAATAATTTAAAAATTTAAATTACTTTAATAGTATAATCCTAAGCCATGTCACCCAAATAAAACTAATCATATGTGGTCTAATCATTAATAATATTAGGCTATTTACCAATTATAAATTAAATGTGATCTTGAGTATTTAAATATAAAAAATTGTATTTCAAATAAGTTTTTATCACCATTTTATCCCTCAAATATTTTCGAAATGATCCAATTACAGTAATTAAGTATATAGGCTACCATGAGTAATATTAAAATACTAATAATAATAATAATAATAATAATAACAATAATAATAATAATACATTTTAATACCTATGCAAAAGATACCATAAGATATGCAATTTTAAGATATTTACAAGATATCTCCCATTAAGTTATGAAATTTGCTACATCGACTTGTAAAAAAATAAAGGTCAGAATATTAAATATTTGAACATAATCTTCTTCTTCTTCACGGATTTAACTGCAAAAGGTCGTTCTTGTCTCATGCAGAAAACTGATCTCTCTATCTTGTTCTTGGCCATCACACACATCTATATCCCTCTGACATAGGCCTATATGTGAACAACTGTTTTGTTACACGTTCTTCGTCCATCCTTTTATTGTAGTCGAACCAAATTTTTTTGTATTCTTTGATTCTGTCAGTTAAGCTCATTTCTAATGTATTTGTAATATTTGTATCTAATAAATATATATATATATATATATATATATATATATATATATCCAGCTATAAGTATCAGGAAACTCATTTCTGCATATTCTTTTCTTTTTAAGTTCATTTTTAGTCAAAATCCAATTTTCGGAGCCATGTAACAACACAGAAATAACCATAACCTCGTAAAATTTTAATTGAAACCATTTTAGCTACACAAAAAAGAGAAGTATGGCATATGATTGCTCAATTTTCTCGCTTGTGACTTACTGAATCCTATCCTACGGTTCATGTTAATTTTATATTTATTTATTTTTAATATGCAATATTTTTATTATAATCACAAATGTTTATTTTTTCTTTATTTTTCAGCCACAAATGTACTATTTTCACGTAGAATCTGACGTTAAATACAGATATGCACGAACTCTGGTAAGCACAAGGATTGCCAATCCAGCAGATACTGCACAAGAAATCTATTTTTCTGCAATTCTTCCAGAAACAGCTTTCATTTCTAAGTTCAATATGTGAGTACAACTCCAAAAGAAACTTTCTCATGATATACGAAATATTTTATAAAATAATTATTACTTAATTAGCTGTTTTGCTCAATGCTACATCGTATTTACATATTTTTTGTTATTTTGTTGCCGTAGGCAGGTGGATGGAAAAGTATACGAAGCGTATGTGAAGGAAAAAGAAGAAGCAAAACAAGAATATGACCAAGCCGTTCAACAAGGACAAACGGCTGCTCACGTGGCTCTCACGTAAGTTTACCTTCTCATCCCACAAGAATACATGTTGACTCAACATTTAATTCTGTCTTATTAGCAAATACATACTAAATATAAGGTGAAAGCTATGCAATATTCCTGATGACGATTATATAAATATATGAAAACAATTTTCCTTCAATAAAATATGTGGTGTAATTTATGATGCTAGTTATAGCCTTACATTCTTTTACAATACAATAGCATTCCTCTTATATCTCTACATATAAAAACTATCGGCCGCGGTGGACTAGTGGTTGTGCTCCTAGTCTCTGGTCCCGAAGGTCGCTGCCTTAAACCCGGCCGAAGGTCGATTGATATTTTAGGACGAAAAAATCCAAGGAGCAAGTCCTCCGGGAGAGACTTTAAGCCGTGGGTCCCGAGTCTGAAGATTTTCAGGCTGGTAAAAGATCCTTAAGCCTGAATAAAATGCCCTGTAAGCACAATTTACCGACCTCGACGTACTAGTAATACCATAATTGCCTGCTAGATGTCTCATTGAGTCGGTGTGTTTACCGCATACCATTCATGACATCTATGAGCGAATAAGGTAATTAAAATTAACTTCCTAACAAAGGAGAGGCTATGGCTAAACAATGGGCTTCGTCATTAATAAATTATAATAACAATAAAAATGCATTACTTACTAATTCAAAGACTTATGGATCCGGTAGGTTCAATTCCGCATCTATACAGCGGTCCCTATCCTCTGACAACTCAATTCATTTCATATCCATAATATCCAGTTCTCTAAAAAGGGACTGTCAACCATTGCAAGCCGAAACGTATCTTGAAATTTCTCCCAGATAAGCGTTGTGATGTACCAAGGCCATGTCCAAAAAAATATCTGCCGCTTTTTACTGCAAGGCACAAAAATAGAAGCCAGAGTCCAGCAATAACAATCCACTGTGCTAAGTAGACGGATGTCCCTGTTAGAATAAAGCGAAGTGGAGTGGGGTAGGACGCGGTGCGGAAGGCAGGTTGTGAGAGTTTCCCAAATCCCCTAAGTCAGAAAAAAACTTGAACTGGCATTTACATACACAGCCCATATCAACAAATCAGGATTCAATTAAAATCATACAACAAAACAAAAGGGAAAATGAATAATCGGAAGAACTAGGAAGCGATGACAGGAAGAGCTATATATTTTATTAACAGAGCGATCCAAGATGTCCAAGCTTATGATAATGAAATACAAATTAAAATAACGATGGGGTAAAAGATCAATGTTGTTTAGCGACTAAAATGAATTCGACTGAATTATCAATTGTGATACATATTTATCTAGGTACGGGGGCACGCCGTAGCGTAGTGGTTAAGGCACTAAGCTACAAGCCGGAGGGTCGAGGGTTCAAGTCCCGTTGGGGTCAGGATTTTTAAACTGACCCAAACCCTCTGGCGGCACTATGGCCCTGGGGTCGACTCAGCCTCTGAAATGAGTACCAGACGCTTGTTCTGGGGGTAAAGGCGGCCGTCACGCAGGGCTGACAACCCGGCTGACATAAAGTGCCGATTGTCTAGAAAAAGTGGGAGCCTTAACCTCCTACTACCCCAAGGGCCTCCGGGCCTGTTGTGGGATCACTTTATTTATCTAGGTACATTATATAGTCTCTTATTTTAAGCGAGGTGAAAAGAAGGATATCGGAGAATAGAGTTCCAGGAAAGTATATGGACCAAAGGGAGGCGGACAGAGTGAATGGACAAAATTGTGTAATAACAGTGATCTATATGATCAACAGTGAGCTACATGAGGCGACGAAATAAGAATAGTTATGCTTTATAGACAGTGATGGTCAGAACACATGGCACGAATGGGGAACGAAAGAGGTGATTGGAAACTTCATCTAGGAAAACCAGAAGAAAAGCGTCCAGTAGGGGGGCCAAGAATGATTAACCATGATTTGAGGGAGGTGAATTATATAGGGAATGATTGAAAAACATTAACTGAGGATATGTATGTATGGTGTGATTATTTTCGCGAGGCCATGAACTTCAGGTAAAGTGATCCCACTGCAGGCCTTAGGAGGCCCTTGGGGTAGTAGCAGGTTAAGGCTCCCACTTTTTCTAGACAATCGGTACTTAATTTTAGCCGGGTTGTCATCCCTGCGTGACTGCCGCCTTTACCCCCAGAATAAGCATCTGGTACTCATTTCGAGGCTGAATCGAACCTAGGGTCATAGTGCCGCCAGAAGGTATGGGTCAGTTTAAAAATCCTGACCCCACCGGGACTCGAACCCTAGACCTTCCGGCTTGTAGCGTAGTACCTTAACTACTATACTAAGGCATGCCCTCCATGATCTTCAGAGTTTACCTAACTATCTATCTCTCTCTCTTTCTGTTTGTTTTTAGATTTAAATGTACATCTCTATTATTTAACATAAAGTGTAATGTTTTGTAATTTCAGAGCTCGGGATTCGAATAGATTCCAGGTGTCAGTGAACGTTGAACCTAATAAGAAAGTTACGTTCAACCTGACGTACGAAGAACTGCTGGTGAGAAGACTCAACACGTACAGAGACGTCATTAATCTGGACCCTGGGCAGATCGTGCCTGACTTCAGCGTCATTGTGAACATTGAAGAATCCAATAACATAACTTCACTCAAAGTACCAGCTCTCAAAGTCACCAATGAAATTGATACAAATACTCAAACCAGTAAGTAGTACTTGAATGCTCACAATAACATAAATTATACAATTTTATACACAACAGAAACCCAGTCTAATGGTTATACCTAAGAACAGCTGACGAATGTTAAAGCGTCGATAAATAAAATGTGTTTAAAATACATATTCCTTCTTCTTCTTCTTCTACAAGGTTTAGGCTATGCAGCCTGTTCCGGCGATGTTAAAAGTGGAGTCCATCTTCTACGTGGTCGGCCAACATCTCTTGTTCCTCTGGGATTATACAGGAAGGTTCTTTTTGGTATTCTTTCGTTGTTCATTCTCATTAAATGTTCTGTCCATTTCTTATTATTTTCGCTAATTTTATCTTCAATTTTATATATATTTAATTCTTCTCGTATAGTTTCATTCCTTATTCTATCCGCTCTTGTGCATCCTTTCACATTACGTAAAAATAGCACTTTCGCAGTCTGTATCCTGCTTTTATCCCTTGATTTCATTATCCAATTTTCACTTCCATACAACAACAAAGGAACAGCCATTGTTTTATATAATTTAAGCTTCGTATCTTTCCTTGTTTTCCGACCTAAGGTTCTTTTTATGGTTCCACAAATAGCCTGAAATCTATTTACTTTATTTTCTATATCTTTATTTTCTCTATAAGTTATATCACATCCTAAATATTGGAAATGTGATATTTGTTCTATTATTTTGTTATCCAGTACAATTTTTGATCTAATTCCATATTTACCAATAAATGCCATTACTTTTGACTTATTTATTTATATTTCACAATTATATCTATTGGCTATTAATTTAAATTTATATGCTAACATTTGGAGCTCATTTTCAGATTCTGCTAAAAGTACAACATCGTCAGCGAATAATAAAGCATTTATTCCATATCCATAAATTTAACAACCACGTTCTACAATTTATAAGCATTATTTTATCTCATAAGAAAGAGTCATTCAAAATAAAACTTGATCTCTATATTTGTAATTATTCGGTAATATTAGTTATTTCTATGAAAACAGGATTTCAATCAAATTAATTTGGTCATTACAATAAGAAAGAAAGACCTCACTACCGCAGAAAGCTCCGTTACATATTTTAACGAAAAAATTAAGAAGTTTTAAATTAAAACATCAGGAGAAAAACAAAGAATGTCACAACGAAGAATTAAGAAAACTTATTTTAACGTTTAAGCAATCGTGTTTTCCCAGAGTAACGAAACTTGAACCCTTGATTTCACTGGGACATTCCATGTTTCTCCAATGTTTGTAAATGTTAAGTCAAAGGTTAAAAACATTGGCACCAGACGTCAGACTTATCTCTATTTTCTATATTTTGTGACATCATTGCTTTTCTTTGTAGTCTACAAATAAACAAGCTAGTAAAATTTTAATAAATAATAAATATTAATAAAAAAGTCTTACATATATTAAAAATATGAATTAAATAGGCCTTATATAAAATTCAAATTAGAATAGGGCGTATTTATTTTTTACCATTACCTCGAATATCTTGTTCCAAAATATCTTCTAATAAAATCTCTTCTAGGTCTAAATGAGTATTATTGTAATATAATTGTTAACTTACCAAAATTATCTTCTTGTGTTTACAGATTCTGCGAATCCTCTTGCATCCATAGAGCGCCCGACCACGACAACAGCAGTTGTCAAATTCAATCCAACACCTGAACAACAAAAAGAATTAGCTAAAGATGGGCTTAAAGGGCAGTTTATTGTGGAATATGATGTAGATAGGACGTCAAATCCAGGCGAAGTTTTGGTAAGATTGTAATAATGATTGAACTCATTTGAGAACCAATAAATGAACCAATTTTTAAAATATATAAACAAAGGGAAGCTTTATAAAATAAAATATTAAATATATGCATATGTTCCAATGCCACCCACAGTACTTTTTTATACTTCGAGCTCCGCGCTCTTTAGATACGTAGGGTTAATGAGGTTCATTTTCAATTTACACACCACTTCGGCAGACCACGTTCTAAAAACAGTTTCACATTTTAAAATGACACAACTAATAACATTTCCTATTGTTAACATATCTAGACAAATAATTATAATCCTCTTTTAATAAATATTTGCCTAAACCTGTAGGTACATTGCGATATACCACACAGAACTAGACACGCCTGACTTTACACTTGCACATGTAAAATACACAAAATAAATAAACAATTAAAATAATAAATAACCTCATCTATGAGGAATTAGGTTCAAATATTTTTTTTTACTTTTCAATAGTTATCTGTAGCTTGATATTTCTTTTATCGCTATAGCTCAAATTGGGCATTGGCTTTTTTCTATTTCTACGTAGCGTCCCTTTGCATGTTCCTGATATTCACAATACTTCTACCATTTTCTCCAACCTCATCATAACTATATCTTCCTAGGTTTACGGTATGGGCCTATTTCCATACTTTTTTCTTCCTTTTGACGATTTAAAATTTAGTTTTGTTCGTTCATTCTTAACACATGACCCGCCCACTACCTTTTTTTTCATTTTTCTATATTTATATAATTGACTCTTAATAGAAGGTATACCATAATTTAAGTTTATTATTATATCTAATTCTCCATAATCCTTTAACTTTCACTGGGCCCAAAATTATCCTTAATATCTTTCTTTCAAAAGAATTTGACATATTTAGACTGTGTTTATATAATTTTTATAGACGTTAAGATATAATAATAACAACAAGAATTAATAATTATCTCAGTAAAAAAATTAATTTATTATGTCGACGTTTTAGTCTCCTTGTGAGAGATCATTTTCAATTATTTTTGACTGAGATAACGATTAATTATTATTATTATTATTATTATTATTATTATTATTATTATTATTATTAACAACTCTCAGGGAATAATATTTAACAAACATATTAAATAATTTAAGATATGTATTTAAATTGCAGGTGAATGATGGATATTTTGTGCACTTCTTCTCGCCTGCAGATCTACCGTCTCTTAGGAAACAAGTGACATTTGTTTTGGATGTAAGTGGCTCTATGAATGGTCGTAAAATTGAACAGCTGAGGCAAGCGATGACAACCATACTGGGTGACCTCAACACCGGCGATTTATTTAGCATTGTATTGTTCTCGCAAAGTGCGCAGGTGAGTGAGTGATGCTTTGAAATATACAGTAAACACTAATAAGTATTTTCTCTCCAGTAGAAAGAACAAGGAGTTAGCACAACTGGGGAGAAAATTATGTAGAATACAAAATGGTACATAATTCAATTAAGTGGTATAAGCTGTATAGTATCCTAGTACAATCTAGAATTCCTAAAAACATAGACATCCAAATGTGTCGCACAAGGAGTAGGGTGCGAATACGCAAAACGTTTTCAAATACTTTTTTGAAATACACACTGGATTCAAACATCTCCTCCAGTTTTGTACTAGATTATGCAATTAAGTCTTTAGATAGCAAAGGGTGGTTTCAAATCAATGGTTTTAAATAGCTGTTGGTATAGGCGATGATTTATTATTATTATTATTATTAATTACTATTATCATTTTCAAGAAAGATTATTAAAATTCTATAACAAGTGCTGGAAACAAAATACAATACCAGAAGAATGAAAAAATTGGAAAAATAATCTCAATATTATAATAACATACTAAATAAGTTTAATTATATAACAGGAACATTAAAAAGAACTTTGAAAAATAAAGCCAGGAAAGACTCTATAGTAAAATTATACAAGACAATGGAGTGCATATTATTACTTATGCATCCGAAACATGGACAGTGACAACACAACAATCTGCCAGAATACCAGCTGCTGAAATGAAATTCCTCAGACCAATAGCAAGATATCAAAGAACAGACAAAAATTACAACACAGAAATAAGACAACTAAAAGTAGAGGAATTAAACACAACAATAGTAAAATACAGAACAAACTGGAAAGAACACTTGACAAGGATGACTGAGAATAGAATTCCAAAAGCAGCATACGGCTATTCACCGCGAGGAAGAAGAAGTCTGGGAAGACTAAAGAGATGGAAAGAGCAGCAATTTGGAGC
Source organism: Diploptera punctata (assembly GCA_030220185.1). NCBI lineage: Eukaryota > Metazoa > Arthropoda > Insecta > Blattodea > Blaberidae > Diploptera > Diploptera punctata. Next base: position 242,379 of record JASPKZ010006057.1, read on the forward strand.
AGGAACAGGCTAGTAAATAAACCTAAACCGTGACGAAGAAGAAGAAGACTATTATCATTATTCAACGGTGAGGAAATGCACACATTCCATTAAGTAATACAAGAAACTGGGGTCGAAAGTAAAATTAAATATACCTATATGATCATTCGTAAAAATACATTATTAAATGGGGATGCACACCAAACAACAAATGAAGTAAATTTAGAAGAAATGAGAAAGCAATAATAATAAACAGAAATGAGATGCAGAAAGAAATTAAACATACGCTGAAATTTGGGAACGCGTGCTATTATGGATTATAGAGACTCGTGTAATCGAAAAGTCTTTTAAAAAAAATTAAACATCAATAGAATGGATAACAAAATAATCCCGAAACAGACCACTAGAACGAAGAAATGTAGGAAGGCCCAGTACAACATGGACAACTAATTCTAACATTAGATAGGAACAGACTTTCAGATTTAATCCTTGATGCTGCTGCAGTAGAATTTGAATTGGAATATATAAAAAATTGCAATCTTAATTGATTGCATTAAGGGCTGCTAGGTGATGATGAAAATTATAAAGCATCATTATATAAAACGGCGATTCTTTCGGTTATATTATGTTGAAGCGAAACCTGATCTCTTGTTTTACCAAGAAAAAAAAATTACGAGTTGGTAATAAAGTGGTGAAGAAAACTTTTGGACTAAAGAGAAACGAACAGAGAGATAAATCGAGAAAACTACGTAACACTAAGCTCCATGATCTTTATATGATACCAGCTTGAATAAGAAGATTTATGTCTCTTAAACTGTGATGGACAGGACAGTGGCACAAACGAGGAACGAAAGTGGAGCACGGGAAATCAGAGGAAAAGCGTTCAGTACACAGGCCAATGATGAAGTGAGAGAATAATGTTATACATGATTCGAAGGTAGTAGAATGATACCAGAAAGTAGGTTATATAATGGAAATGGACAGCTAATGACAAATGAGGGAAATTTTGAGGAAGTGGCTGAACAATAATCACAAATAGGAATGAGATGCATAAAGAAATTAAACATAGGCTCAATTATGTAAATGCGTGCTATTATGCATTGCAGAGACTTTTGATGTCCCAACTCCTTTCAAAAAACGTTAAACTGAAAATATATAAAACTATTATTCTACCAGTTATAATATATGGCTGCGAAACATGGACTCTTACTTTAAGGGAGGAAAGGAGATTACAAGTATTTGAGAATAAAGTACTTAGGAAAATTTTTGGACCAAAGAAAGATGAACAAACAGATGAATGGAGAAGACTACATAACAATGAACTACATGGTCTTTATAGGAAGCCAGATATAATAAGAACAGTTAAGTCTCGTAGACTGCAATGGGCAGGACATGTTGCACGTATGGGGAATGAAAGACTTGCATGGAAGCTTCTTCTAGGAAAGTCAGAGGGAAAACGCCCAGTTGGTGGACCAAGAATGAGGTGGGAGAATAACATTAACTATGATTTGAGGAAAGTAGATTATACAGGGAATGATTGGAAAGCATTAGCTCAGGATAGGGATATATGGAGAGCTTATGTCCGCGCGGTCATGAACCTACGGGTTCGATAGGGCCAGTGAGTAAGTAAGTAAGTAAGTAAGTAAGTAAGTAAGTAAGTAAGTAAGTAAGTAAGTAAGTAAGTAAGGTTATGCTAAGGATGTAGGCCTATAAAGACCTAATGTCAGTGCGTCCATGAATGTTTTGAGTTCGATAGTTCTTTTGCGTTAGTTAATTTGAATGGGATTTAAGAACCAGTGCCCAGACAGGTGACTACAGATAAATATCAATGCACTTTCAATCACAAACAGTAAACAGATACATAGGGAAGGACTTCAAGAATCTTTGATCAATAATATTTCAAGAACACCGTCAGACAGCATCATAGAAGGGAAGCACATGATTTAAAAGCTATTATTCCATAAAACGATAACAGCATATACGGAAAATAAAGTTTCAAGTTTTACTTTTCTTGTGTGTAATTATGTTTTTCACGCATACAAATATATTAGGTGCATCTCTAATTAACACCGGAAATGGCGCTGTGGCTTTAACACGGAAATGCTAGCTGATCAACAATGTTATTGACTTATTCGCTCTTTTTTTTTTTTTTTCCCCCATGGCGAATGGTCAAGGGCAACTGATCTGCATTATAAATGAGTTAGTTCCTGAAACGTTCGTGTAAACTAGAGATAAACAATCTTATTAAACAGCAAGAATACAATTTACTAAATTATAAAATTGAACACAAAACTGAAAGAGACGTAAATGTGAAACTGTCAAGATTTCAGATTATATGTGGAACTATACATAGAACGTTAAAGAACAAAACAAAAGATATATTTAATACTACGAAGTTTTATAAAACATTGGCACTTCCTGCATTACTTTATGGGAGTGAAACTTGGGTAATGACCAAAAAAATACAAAGTAGAGTACAAAGCGTAGAAATGAACTTCCTTAGAAGAACAAGAGACTGCACAAGATATATATATATATATATATATATATATATATATATATATAAAGTCCAGCGCTGTGGTCTCGAGGTAGCGTACTGCCTTGTCACACAGCGGGCCCGGGTTCGATCCCCGGTCAGGGCAGTTTTTCTGGGTGAGGTTTTTATCGGGGGTTTTTCCTCACCTGTAAGACAAATGTCAGGAAAACTTTAAGGCCCAAACGGTCCCCGAAATCATATGACCATCATCATCATCATCTTCTTCCTTCACCGGTGTGGAAAGCAACTCGAAGCTACCACACCTACAATTCCCTAGTAAAGCTGCAAGCATCGCATGAAAATAAGCTATGATTGCAGTGAAGGACCTGCCTTCGGGCAGAATTACTATGGATGGATATATATATATATATATATATATCCGATTGAGGGTCTTTCCACTTTTCAGCGGTTGCCCTTTTACCAGCCGGCTGCTGGCCCTTCACATCCACATGTGTCAATCACAGAGGTAGATGATCAACAGCCAGTGTAGGGGTGACATGTGGTTAGCATGTCGAGTCCCCCACCGTTATAGCTGGTTCCTCAACCTGAAGCCGCTACTTATTGTAGCTACCCAATGCCTCACGATGCTTGGTGGGCACCGGTCCCATACTGGCCGAAATATCATGAGAAAATTTCTTCCCCCATGGAGACTCGAACCAGCGCAAGTCCCGTAGCTCTGCGCCAAGGCTTCCTACCTTAACCGCTCGGCTACGGCGCGGGACTATATATATATATATATATATATATATATATATATATTGTATATAGGGAATTGTAGGTGATATATATTAAGTAAAGTGATCCCACAACAGGTCCGGAGACCCTTGGGGTAGTAGGAGGTTAAGGCTCCCACTTTTTCTAGACAATCGGCACTTTATGTCAGCCGGGTTGTCAGCCCTGCGTGACGGCCGCCTTTACCCCCAGAACAAGCGTCTGGTACTCAATTCAGTTAGAGGCTGAGTCGACCCCAGGGCCATAGTGCCGCCAGAGGGTTTGGGTCAGTTTAAAAATCCTGACCCCAACGGGACTTGAACCCTCGACCCTCCGGCTTGTAGCTCAGTGCCTTAACCACTACGCTACGGCGTGCCTCCACATATATATATATATATAGATATATATATTATTATATAATACTATATATATATATCATTAAATGATAAAATCAAAGAATATAGAGAAAAATGATTTCGACGTATAGAAAGAATGAACGTAACAAGATTACCAAAATCAGCATTTAACTACAAGCCAAGAAGTTCAAGGAATGTAGGAAGGTCATTGAAAAGATGGACAGAACAACTGTGAGGCGGAACAGGCATTTTGCCTAGCCCTTGAAGTGAAGAAGAAGAAGATAAATTGAAACGCTGAGTTGAAAAGGGAACAAACTCCACAGCCTTCGAAGAGCTATAAAACACGTATGCAACACGGAAATTATGAATTCTTGCTATATTTGCATTCCGTGTAAGAAGAAGATCAATATAGTAATTGATCAAACATTTATCAGAGCAAGTTGTAAAAAATGATGTAGTTTATAAAGGTTTACTCAAGAGTAGGGTACTTGTAGTTTCTTCCCTTTTCAAATCAGTGATTCAATTATTAGTATATTCAGATTCTTACTTTAAGGGAGGAAAGGAGATTGAGTATTTGAGAATAAAGTCCTTAAGAAACTCTTTGATTCAAAGAAACATAAATAGAAAGGGCAAATATAGAAGATTACAAAACAGTGAACTGCATGATATTTAGGCCTATATCGTAATGAATCAGATATAGTAAGAACAGTTAAGTCTCGTAAACTACGATGAACAGGACATGTGGCACGAATGAGGAATAAAAAGGGACATGAAAGCTTCTTTTAGGATAACCAGGGGGAAAAAACCCTGTTGTTAGGCCAAGAATGAGGTGGGAGAATAACAATCATGATTTGAGGGAAGTAGATCATACAGCGGATGATTAAAAAAACACTAGCTCAGGATAGGGATATATGGAGAGCTTATGTTCGGGCGGCCATGAACCTACGGGTTCGATAGTGCCAGTGAGTTAGTTAGTATTTTCCGTTACACTTTCAGATGAAACGTAGAGTGTGTTTGGAAGAACATTACTATTAATTTGAATATATTAAACTGCTTTGAAGTATTTGTTGTTGTTGATGATGATGATGATGATCATAATAATGATAATAATAATAATAACAATAATATTAAAATCTAGCGAAATTTTTTCTATGGAAGCGAGATTGGGTTTTGAAACAAATACAATATCGGCTGGGTAAGAGCTTCTGAAATGAGATATTTGCTATGAACTCTGGGATATATATTTGTCAGGCAGACCAGCCTCTTGGACTAGCGGTCGGCGTTTCCGACTATAGTTCATGAGGTCCCGGGTTAGATTTCCGATGAGACCATAGGAATGTTTCCTTAAAGGAAACTGTTCCTATAGTTGCCCATGTCTGGAATTTAGGTTAAGTTCAGGTTAAAAACTCTCCTGACACTTCATTACAGTCTGTCACCCATCATATAATCGGGGTAACGTAACTCCGCCTTCCAGATGTCCAACCTAAAAAAATGGATTACAAATCCGCTAATTGTCGGAGGAGAAAGCCAAATATGTTTTAAAAGATGACCTGTGGATTTGGACAAAAAAAGTCAGCCATAAGATGAATGATAAAATATTGCAAGAACTCAAAATACAACAAATGTTGTAGAGGGTTTTGGTTCGATTTGCCGGGAACTGGGCTATCAGAGATTGCTATCACCGGCCCTCATGCAACAGGGCGACTCGAGACACTATACTACTACTATTTCTTGTACCCTATTCCGGGCTTTGAATTTCAGACAAAATCGTTCATCTATTTCTGTTATTTCAGTTCTCCTTTCTCATAATTTTCATCTATTCAAATCCTCTTGTAACGATATTCTTCTTAATTTCTTCTTTCTTATCTAATATATCTCGGCCGACCTCTTGGTCTCTTCCTTTCTAATCTAAATTCCAATGCTTGTCTTGGTATCCTTCCAGTATTCATTCTTTTACCATCTTATTACCTCCAATTTCAACTTGATATTTGTCCAACTATAAAATATCTTTCTTTGGTGTTCTCAATTCTCAGTCTTATGGGTTTCCCAAGCACAGATGTGTTAAAATTTTTACAACCGTAATACATCGCTGAAAGATGAAACAAGAAAACCACGTTCTTGGGGAAGCAATCTTATGAATTGACACTAGAGTTTCTGAAAACAATCGTATGTAATATTTGTTTATGTTTAACACTGAATAGGTTTGGGATCCTACAGTCAGCGATGAGGAAATGGAAAGGAGATTGCAACAAGTAGGGCGATATTTTCCATTAAGCGGAGAAGAATATCAGGCACCAGAACTAACATCATCTGTTATCGTCCAAGTGACACCTGAGAATATCTCTAAAGCAAAGACATTCATCAACAAACTTGATGCTCTGGCTGGTAAGAAATATATTGGATTTTAACATTTTTCGACATTAGTCTGTTTCAAATCAATAGTTTTTAATAATCTTCTGTTTGTTTGAATAATTTGCTGACAATGTTATTTTGCGCTATTTTATGAACCGCTTAAAGATATTATTTTTCATGTTCTTATTTTTATTTTCAATTATTTCCAACGGCATATTTCGTTTACTATGTCTATGAGAATAAAGAATACATTTTACAAAAAAAAAATAAAATAAAATAATACAAACTAAATTAACAAAGAAATAGAAGTGCTCTTCAGCAATAATGTGATTAACTAAAAAAAATGTTCACAGTAGCGTTAATAGTATAATGTAAACAAATGACAAATTCAGGGTTATATGGCTATATTCAGACGGCTATAATATGTATGTTGGTTATAGAGGGAATCCATTGCCGGTCCTAAGCCCGGATGAGAAAGGAGTAACACCTCGTAAAAAAACCTTGGTTCAACTGGCCCGGCTGATAGTACCATGTGAGGGCCCCTTGCCAGGGAACGCGGTGAAGACCTCAACGGCAATGAAGGCGAAGAGGGATACCCTTAATACGGCAGATTTGGCGGAAGAGGCACCCTACCCTCATTCAGGGAAAGAGAGAGGAACCGCTGCCTTGCGGAGAAGGAGAAACTTCAAAGGCTAAGGGAGCATCCCCTACAGAAAAGCGTGTCCGTACAAGAGGCATTGAGGTGGCAACCCCACCACTGGACTTACCCAATTATAGGCTCGTAACCTATAATGGGGACAACTTTTAATACTCGAAAGACTACAAGACCCTTCAACCGATGGAAAGATCAGTTTTTGTAGTCGCAGAACGGGCATCATCACCCAATACTGCATACGGATGAAGAAGAAGAAGAAGGTTATCATGCTCACCTCTGGTTACAAGATTCAAACCCGGCTGGGATCGATGTATTTTTCAGGGGGTAAAAATCCTGACTATGTATTTCTTTTCAAGGGAACTAAAGATGTGTGTACCCTGTAGTAGATTTACGTAACGGAAAAAAAAGTTTCAAATCTGAAAAAAAGAGGCCTGAAACAAAATTTGTTGAATTTTCTACGCCCGGATTTGAATTGGGACGCTAATGGCATTAGTTTGAAAATCATTAAATAAAATAACGATGTTTATTCAGGTACGCCTAGTAATACTAAAAAATCCTACACAGGTCTTGGGAGGCTTTTGAAACAGTATGAGATTAGGGTCCCACCTTTCTAGACAATCGGCACAAGATGTCGGCCAGGTTATCAGCCCTGCGTGATAACCGACTTTACAAACATATTACTAATCATTTTCGTTAGAGTCTGAGTGTTCCCCAGGGCTATACTGCCGCCAAAATTTTTAGGCCAGTTTAAATATCCTGACCTCTCCGGGAATCAATCTTCAACCTCCTGGCTATTGTGTAACCCTTATAGTTTAGTAAATATAGCAACTGTGATATATTGCTATTATGTAATGTAACTTAACAAACTCTAACTTAACTTAATATAAAATGTACCTAACCTAATAGAGATTAACCTGCAATCAATATGTTTAATAAATATTGCATTTTGGCTTAGTTCAAGCCAAAATAAACATAAAGTTTAAATAATGACGAATTAATTAATATACTTATGAATAAGTTTTATGTGCTATTATGCATTATAAGGAGTCTTGACGTCCCAATGTCTTTCAAAAAACGTTAAACTGAAAATACATAAAACTGTTATTCTACCAGTTATATTATATGGGTGCAAAACATGGACTCTTATCTTAAGGGAGGAAAGGAGATTATGAGTATTTGAGAAGAAAGCTCTTAGGAAAAAGTTTGGAGCAAAGATAGATGAACACACAGAAGAATGGAGAAAACTACATAATAGTGAATTACATGATAATTAAAGGAAGCCAGATATAATAAGAACAGTTAAGTCTCGTAGACTGCGATGGGCAGGACATGTGCCACGGATGGAGAATGAAAGACATGCATGGAAGCTTCTTATAGGAAAACCAGAGGGAAAACGCCCATTGGTAGACCAAGACTGAGGTGGGAGAATAACATTAACTATGATTTGAGGGAAGTAAATTATACAGAGAATTATTGGAAAACATCTGAGGATAGGGATGTATGGAGAGCTTATGTCCCCGCTGCCATGAACCTACGGGTTCGATAGTGCCAGTGAGTAAGTAAGTATGAATAACTTTTATTTAATACATTATTTTTCCTCTTTTTTCGTACTTAATTACACTACAGCTCTCGAAAGGGAGGTCTGAATTTCGAACTCCAATCAAATCAAAATTGCGCGGCTAATATTTTCAGGACATGTAATACAAAGATCCATGCGATAGAAATGTTATGAGGTATGACTCTAGTATTACGTCACGCATTTCTTACGGTTTTCATCTCATCAGCTCTTACCTGTATGTCCTGTATCTTGTTTGTTCTGATTGATATTAATATCAAACTAATATAATTTATATTATTTTCAGCTACTGCCATATATGATGGACTAATGATGGCTCTAAATATATCAAAACTGGAACCAAACGAAATTCAGCCTCATGAGACATATGACCAGAAACCGGAACCAATCATCGTATTCCTGACAGATGGACTGCCAAACGTTCGAATTTCCAATGGAGATACTATCGTCACTGAAGTGACTAAAGCAAACACAAAGAATTCTTCAATCTTCAGTCTAGCTCTTGGTACTGATGCTGATTTTAATTTCCTGAAGAAGTTATCTCTTCTCAACTCTGGATTCGCACGCAAAATCTATGAAGCTGCGGATACAGCTCTACAATTGACTCATTTCTACCAAGAAATTGCTTCTCCGCTATTGGCCAACGTAACCTTCGAATATGCACCTGAAGAGGTGTGTGTTATCAAGTATTCTCCTATTACATTAAGATTCCACAAATACACGTAACTGTATGTTATTCATTTATCGTATTATTCGATATGTGAGGAGTTTAATCTAACAACATTTTATTATATGGGGGAGGAGAACAAGAATATAATGGTAGATATTGTAAGTTTACTAATTATGATTATTTTAGGGGCTCTACATTAAGCTGATTAACTTTCCATATTTCAATATTTATTTGTTTACCAACTTATTTAAATTGACAAAATCATACCATGTTTCTCATAAGTAATGCCACGAGTGATTTCCAATTTTTCTAGAGAATTTGGAAATCAAGAGTGGCATTTGTTAGGACTATTTAACGAATAAAATTAAGCTGTTTACTCACAAATCGTTGTTTAACTGTAGTTAATTTAAACTATTTATATATTTAATGTAAACGGCGATGTTTGAAAACAAATCACACATGTGAGGTTATGTTCATTCACTGCTGCTTGATCATATTATTTATTGCCAAATAAGATTGCGATATTGTAAGAGTGCACCCAAGTGGAGAAATAATGAAACACAAGAAACTATATATCATAATCAACATTACAGGTTATTCATTTATTTTTTTAGTAAACAACTCGGTAAAATCAAGGAATATTTTCATTATTTGCTATATTCAATGTATTTGTTGGAGAATAATAATGCTTTGACCTGTTCAGTACATTAAAAAGGAGGAGCTTTCTTTATCACAAAAGCAGGAGCTGATAAAGAGAAATCGATAAAGAGCGAGGTGAAACACGATTGTCATTGGTTGTAAAACAACATTCATTGAAACGTGATTGGTCATTGACTAGCATTTGTGGCATGAGTTAAATAGTCAGATTAAATTTAACAAATAGGATTTCTTCCATAATTAAATCACATAAAATCCCAGTATGTACAGTAGGGGCAGGAGTTACATACTCTGAGACGCCGGTACGCTCACACAAACGTTGCCGCACTGATTATAGATAATACGTAATACAAACCAGTTCAGTGATGTGTCTTTGAAAATGCGTATCCTGTAGTAAATATGTAATGGTGGAAGTAAAATGTATTTTACCCCACTGATCAGACTTCATGCACTCTAGACCTCGTATAGAATTAAGGGATCGAAAACTGTACAGGTTGAGATGTGCGCTATCTAGATACCTGAGCATCATTTGCAGCATTAGCATTTATGGTATCATGCCGTACTCAGGGGTTTAAGGCACTGGGTTCGAGTCCACACGGAGGAAGATATTTTATCGTTGAATTTCAGTCAGTATGAGACCGGTGCCCACCCAGAATCTTGAGGAATTTAGGTAGCTACAATAAGTAGCTGTTCCAGGTTGAGAAAACCGGCTATAACGACTCGACATGCTAATCCCGTGTTACCCTTTGCTGCCAATGTTACATATATCTTTGTGACTAACATATGTGGATGTGAGGCCAGCAGACGACTGGTAGGTCAAGGGCCTTCAAGAACTTTCGAGCCTTGAAGTAGGAGAATTTACATATTTAATTTGTAGGTATTAAGTTGCATTATGAGATAATTAACAGGATAGGAAACTGGGCAAGTTTTTCGTTTCATTCGCAAGTGAATCTTAAACAGGAGAACTAAACAGTGTAATTTTCTTCTCTCTTTAAGAAGTAGCCATGACAATTCGTGCAAAAAATGGAGAAATGTGATCGTATTTTCGAACATTAAATATAAATCTGGTACACATATTATGGACACGCTGCAGTTCAATTCTATTTTCTTAGACTTGATATATACACTAGTTTCTTATTTCATTTTATTCACATATGCTTAACATGAAGGTCATATCGCGTCCTAGGATCTTTAGGTGTAACATTAGTCTGTGTGATTAGCATATTTCTAATATGTTTTTAAAGAAGGTGAATATGACATGAGTGTTTATGATGCCCAGATGGTGTTCGAGGGCAAAAAGTTTTCGGATTTTTTAAGAAGTGAGGAACAGCTCTAAAAGGACTCACCCATGAAACTTGCCGCTACTGGGGCTGTTCTGAGGCAGCGACGTTACCCTTATATCATGCATGCATAGTAATTCTGCCCGAAGGCAGGTCCTTCACTGCAATCATAGCATTTTCATGCTATGCTTGCAGTTTTACTAGGGAATTGTAGGTGTGGTACCTTCCCGTTGCTCTCCACACTGTTGAAGGATGATGATGATAATGATAAGGATGATGGCCATATGATTTCGGTGACCGTTTGGGCCTTAAAGTTTTCCTGACATTTGTCTTACAGGTGAGGAAAAACCCCGATAAAAACCTCACCCAGAAAAGCTGCCCCGACCGGGGATCGAACCCGGGCCCGCTGCGTGACAAGGCAGCACGCTACCTCGAGACCACAGCGATGGACCCTTATATCATAATGGTGGGAAACTTCTAGTTTTATTTTTTGGTGTTATAAAACTGTTAAAAATAAAAAATCTTGTCTTGATTCAGATTTTTTTTTTTTGCAGTCGGATTAATATGTTCGTGGAATTTCAGGTCGAAAACGGAACAGTAACAAAAAATACGTTCCGTCGACTGTTTGCCGGTTCTGAGCTGGTGGTAGCTGGAAAACTCCGTCAAGATGCCAATCTTACAGGTGGAGTAGAAGCGAGTTCTGTGACTGGAAAAACTGGATACTCGTTCAGACCAATTTTCATTCCGAACCCAATTCCACATCCTCCTCACCCCTTGCAAAATGTAACCAACCATACTCCTAGTTCCATGGAGAGAATGTGGGCCTATCTAACCATACAACAGCTGTTGGATAAGGATGCGGCCAAGGATTACGATCACAACGACAAGAACTTAACTTCTCCAGAGAAACAACGTGCTCTAAAACTTGCTATAGAAGTGAGTATCTATCTTCCTATTTTTTTTATAAAAAGGTTACATTTGTTCGCACTATTTCTCGCAGAAATATACTTAAGACAATAAATTTGAATTGAAAATATAAACTGCATATTTTTATAAATTTGGTGTAAATATAACTGTCATCTAAGTCAGTTTAATCTAATTCTTAAAAGGCAGATTTTTCTCATAAATTATGGGGTTAAATTTCATACTATAATATATTTACTTTTTTAATTTAGTAAACTAATAAATAAAAATTATGGCATTTCAATGTGTAGATCCTGTATCAGAAGTAAAATTGTACTGGACAATAACATTTTGGAGCAGGTGAATAATTTTACATATCTAGGATGCAATATCTCATATGAAGAAGAAAAGGATGTAAATGCAAAAATATCTAAATTTTTAAGAATTTTAGGGTTAATAAATTCTATCTTGAAGCCACAGTTAGTCCAAAAGCATTCAAGATTAAAAGTGTATAAAACACTGGCTATTCCAACTCTTTTGTATGGTAGCGAAGTATGGACGTTGAAACAGAAGGATATGCAGAGACTTAGATCTGCTGAAATGAGATACCTTCGGAGGACTGCAGGATACACACTACTAGATCACAAAAAAATGAAGACATCTTAGAAGAATTACACATGGAACCTTTAGAAAACAAAATTTCTGATTATAAGTCAAGATGGATGCAACATGTTCATCGAATGGAAGATCACAGAATACCCAAACAAATGTTAAGATATCAACCTGCAGGAAGAAGAAGACCAGGACGTCCCCTCAAAAGACTTTTGGATGGTGTTTCTCTTGAGACCGAAACAGGTCAACAAATGGCCTAAATTCGTGAATGTACTATGATGATGATGATGATGAATAAATATAACTTACACAGAAGAGTCAATACCAAATAAGCGATATACATTTAATGAAAATGCTTGTATATGCAGTGTAATTGATTAAAGCAATACACTGTAAGCCAGGTAAACGTAATCTGGTGTCTGTTAACACCTATTAAAAAAAACATGTAGTTAATATACCCATTTCACCAATTAAAAAATACTGAAATTGGATGTAACGACTGTGATAGGAAATATGTTGGACAAACAAGAAGATCTGTTTTAACCAGATTCAATGAAAATATTGCACATATTAGATTCAAAACAATTGAAAAATCAGGAGTTGCTCAGCATATTTCTGACTACGGTCATGTTATCGATAAAAATAACTAACCTAAGGCTGGTTCGTTCGGTCATTAATTATTATTTCAAATTCCTTGACGTCCTTGAAAGTTTAGAAATCTATAACAATAAGGACAAAATTATGAATAAAGACAAGGGCCTTATTCCATACAGCGCCCTCTTTTCTTTAATTGAAAGAAGAGAGGATTAGTTTTATTATGTCATACAGTTTACGTGTAATTGACTATGTCATGTTACGTAGTTTGTTGGATTCTGTTTTTCATTTACCATGTTTGTCCTCAGTCAATATTTAGTCTTGAAAATTACAGCTTCGTTGTTACATATTGACTCTTTTAATTTTTAATTGGTGAAATGGGTATATTGACTACATGTTTTATAATTTTATCACCAAGAAGATCATTAGTTTATTAAATCTGTTTTAAAGTTAAAATATACAATTACCACCAGAAATCTCAGTCGTCATAAAAAAGGTGAAACGCTTGAAAATATTTTACATGTGTTTTGTAATGAATTTTTAATATACTGGATGCAGTATGAGTCAGTTAAACGAAAATCCAAATATATTTATTTGTTTACAATATACATACAAAAAACGTCATCATCATCATAGTATATTCACGAATTTAGGCCATTTGTTGACCTGTTTCGGCCTCAAGAGAAACACCATCCAGAAGTCTTTTGAGTGGACGTCCTGGTCTTCTTCTTCCTGCAGATTGATATCTTAACATTTGTTTGGGTATTCTGTGATCTTCCATTCGATGAACATGTTGCATCCATCTTGACTTATGATCAGAAATTTTGTTTTCTAAAGATTCATACAAAAAACAACTACCGAAATTCTTCCCCAGTGAAAATTACCTCAAGCAGAAGTGATTGAGATTATATTCTGGAGGTCCCATATTTAAACCCCAGCTTTAACCAATTTATTTTTTTTCCTTGAAACCATGTGCAGTAGTTTACTGACTTATGCCTCAACCTGTATTATGAAAATACAATATGAAGTAATATTTTGAGGTTGTACTTAATAAATAGGCTGAATCAACCGTCATCTTACCTCATATTTCGTTGTTTCTTGTAAGACATGTTTCAAAGCATTTCTGCTCCATCATCAGTTGGTACAGACTTGTACGGCACAGAGTTTGTACTAACTGATGATGGAGTAGATGCTTTGAAACATGTCTTACAAGATTAAAGAGTCTGATACCAACTGATGATGGGGCAGAGATGCTTTGAAACATGTCTTACAAGAGTACACAGTCTGTACTAACTGATGATGGAACAGAGATGCTTTCAAACATGTTTTACAAGAGTACAGAGTCTGTCCCAACTGATGATGGAACAGAGATGCTTTGAAACATGTCTTACAAGAGTACAGAATCTGTCCCAACTGATGATGGAGCAGAGATGCTTTGAAACATGTCTTACAAGAGTACACAGTCTGTACTAACTGATGATGGAATAGATATGCTTTCAAACATGTCTTACAAGATTACAGAGTCTGTACCAACTGATGATGTAACAGAGATGCTTTGAACCATGTCTTACAAGAGTACACAGTCTATACCAACTGATGATGGAGCACAGATGCTTACAAGATGTCTTACAAGAGTACACAGTCTGTACTAACTGATGATGTAACAGATATGCTTTGAAACATGTCTTAGAAGAGTACACAGTCTGTAGTAACTGATGATGGAGCAGAGATGCTTTGAAACATGTCTTACAAGAGTACACAGTCTGTACTAACTGATGATGGAATAGATATGCTTTCAAACATGTCTTACAAGATTACAGAGTCTGTACCAACTGATGATGTAACAGAGATGCTTTGAACCATGTCTTACAAGAGTACACAGTCTATACTAACTGATGATGGAGCAGAGATGCTTTGAAATATGTCTTACAAGAGTACACAGTTTGTACTAACTGATGATGGAACAGAGATGCTTTCAAACATGTTTTACAAGAGTACAGAGTCTGATACCAACTGACGATGGAGCACAGATGCTTACAAGATGTCTTACAAGAGTACACAGTCTATACTAACTGATGATGTAACAGATATGCTTTGAAATATGTCTTACAAGAGTACAGAATAATGGAAGAGAGATACTTTGAAACATGTCTTACAAGAGTACACAGTCTGTACTAACTGATGATGGAACAGAGATGCTTTCAAACATGTTTTACAAAAGTACAGAGTCTGTACCAACTGATGATGTAACAGAGATGCTTTGAACCATGTCTTACAAGAGTACACAGTCTATACCAACTGATGATGGAGCACAGATGCTTACAAGATGTCTTACAAGAGTACACAGTCTGTACTAACTGATGATGTAACAGATATGCTTTGAAACATGTCTTAGAAGAGTACACAGTCTGTAGTAACTGATGATGGAGCAGAGATGCTTTGAAACATGTCTTACAAGAGTACACAGTCTGTAGTAACTAATGATGGAACAGAGATGCTTTGATACATGTCTTACAATAAACAATTAAATATGAGATAAGATAACGACTGAAACAACTTATTTATTAAAAAATATATTTGCTAAAGTGATATTTGATTATAACATTCACATTCACATAAAACAATGACGGTTTCAACAGTACTATATGGATTGCAACACTGGATCTTAACCAAAACCGGGAACGAAGAATAGAAACGTCAGAAATTAGGTTTCTGATGAGTGTGCCTGGCTATACGATAACAAATTGAAAACGAAATGAAAATATACGAAGTGAACTAAATATATTCAAACTATTAGATAAAATTACACAATACAGAGATGAATCGATGGATCGCATCAATAGAATGGATAACAGTAAAAGATGGATAGACTAATTCTAGCATGAGATCAGAACAGACCAGCAGGTCTAATACTTGATGCTGATAATGATGATTCACATTTTTATGTTTTTGTAATAAATTAAAATGTTTTATTATTTTCCGAATTTCAGTACTCGTTCGTCACGCCACTGACATCACTGGTGGTGGTGAAGCCCAATGAGAGCAAACCAGTGGACACAGAGGATGCGTCACAGTCTCATTCTGGTTATAACGGATTTGTCAACAGAGGAGGAGCAGGAGGTTTCGGAGGTGGAGCAGGAGGTTTCGGAGGTAAGTACAAATGTTCAAACTCGGCCTACGTCGATGGCTATCACTTTTAAAAAATCGGAGGGGAACCTTCTCCCTACACATCTTTTTTTTTTTTTTTTTTTTTTGAGCGGGGGACAGGTTAGCAAGTAATTGGACAATTGACTTCCAATTCTGATGTGAGTCTGTGAGTCCTTAGTTCGCGTCCAGGTCATTCCATGTAAGGGTGGTGGCAGTAGACTAAACCTAGCGAGCGTAAATTTTCCTACTGTTTCACTCTGCCAAAATTGTAGTTCCTGCACGACTCACTATTCATTGCATCTATGTTGTATCATTTCCTTTGTGATAGGATTATCAGCCGATATTCTTGCATATCACAGGCCTTCAATAATAGAGACTTCATCTCATCTGTTTCAATCCCTAAACTGGCATTACGTAGAATACGAATAGAAATTTGCTTTTACATACCTCTCACTGTTTAATCAACTGTTTTTAAGGCAACTATAAGTACCCGCAATAAAGTAAAATTAATGAGAGTATATAAATATTATAACTTTATAGGAAGCCAGATATAATGAGAACAGTTAAGTCTCGTAGACTGCGATGGGCAGGACATTTGGCACGAATGGGGAATCAAAGACGTGCATGGAAGCTTCTTGTAGGAAAACCAGAGGGAAAACGCTCAGTTGATAGACCAAGAATGAGGTGAAAGAATAACTAACTATGATTCGAGGGAAGTAGATTACACAGGGGATGATTGGAAAACTGTGGCTCAGGATAGGGATGTATGGAGAATTTATGTCCATGCTGCCATGAACCTACGGGTTCGATAGTGCCAGTGAGTTAGTTATATAAATATTATAATATACAATTTTAAAATTAATAATAATAATAATACTTTTATTTTACGTGGCAGAACTAAGGGATTGTCTACCAGTCAACCAGGTTAGAAAAAATACAAAAATCAGTCTTACATCTAAATATTAATAAACATAAATCATTACATGGTATATCTACAATACAATTATTATTTACAATATATTCTGATTTACTCTAATTTTAACGAGTAAAATATATAATGTACAATATAGAAAAAACAAAAAAAAACTACTACTAATGAGATATAATTAATTTAGTTCTGGAAAAAAAGCATTATTTATCAAGTAATTATATAAATGTGACTTAAAAGTATCAAGTGTCATATATTACTTTTATGCTCCTCAACTGTTGAAATTATTAAAATATTGTAGGGCATTCGGGACCAGTCCCACCCTGAGTAGAAGGCTGTATGTTATTCTCCAGCTACTATCCAGATACTGAATGGTTTATGATAGGCCTAAAAAGAGTTAAAAAACTCACTACGTATTTCCTTAGACAATATAATATATCCTAACCGTGTTCCAAGTATACTTATTTCTTTATATTTTAAACTTCTTTTACCAAGCAAATTACTTAATCAAATTATAGGTTAATATTATTGTTACTAGTGTTATTATTATATTATTATTACTATTACAAATTTTATTTCTTTCCATTGTCAACTTTATATTGTGTAGCCTGCTTATAACTATTATGTATCAATAATCGTGTAGATGATTCATAATTGTTATTATACATATAATTTAACCCTGATGAAGTGGAAGAGAAGACCTTATGGTCTTACTCCATCAGGTAAAGTAAATAAATAAATAAATAAAATAAAAAAATAAAAATCTTGTAGATAGGGTAGAGCGTATTGGGTACGTTCTTGTTTAAAATCGAACTGTTGTCAACTTTCTTTAAAATCTCTAACTCTCCTGTTTATCTTAGGTGGGTTTGATACCATTTGTAATATGACGATGTCTGCATAAAATGTACATAATTTTATAATATTATATTATATTCTTGTTCTTCTTCTTCCTGCAAGGATTAAACCTTTTTTGGTTGGTTTCAGCTCCAAGTATCATAGCTGCTGTGTCTATCTGTTTCGTGGGCGTCCCCGATCTCTTTTTCCTCCTCTTGGTTAATAGTTCACACTTTTCCTAGGCAATATGTTGGTATCCATTCTGCAGACATGTTCATACCATTTTCTCCTATACTCTTCTATTTTATCTATCAAACTGAATATTTGTAGTTCATTAAGGATATCTTCACTTCATTTTTTATCCATTAAACTATATCCTGCCACAAATTGTAAATATTTCATTTCTGCGGCTTCTAATTCTTTTAATTGATTGTTTATTCAAAGACCATATTTCTGAGTCATACAATATTTCAGCCACAGCCAGTATTTTATAAAATTTTAAATTTGTTTATTTTCTTACTTTCTTTCCCAGTGTTCCTTTAAGGGAGCCACTTAAATATTGAAATATTTGTAAATTATTATTTATGTATTTTTCTCTATTACAACCTAAAGATACACCTAGATAATTGAAACATTCTACTTGTTCTAGTTTTTTGCCATTTAGTACTACTTTCGTTCTTTCCATTTCTTTGCTACACTGGGTATTATAACTTTTATATACGATAACTAACGCCCCAATAGAATATTACATTGACATTTTTTAGTATTGATTAACATTAATCGAATTAAATGAGTGAATTTAAATTTAATGAAGTGAAAATTAGTAATATTAGTTAGTTACACTGCTGATGATGTAGTACTATTGGACAATAGCGAAGAGATACTAAAGGCCAACAAGCACACACTACTGAGTAACACTAAGGAATTGGGGCTGGAAGTAAATATCAATAAAACTAGATGCATGTGTCACACATAGAAATGGATAGTTAATGACAAGTGAGGGAAATTTTGAGGAAGTGGCTGAATTCACATACCTAGAGACTTTAATCACAAATAGGAATGAGATACAAAAATTAATTAAACATAGGCTCGATTCTGGAAATGCGTGCTATTATCCATTACAGGTACTCTTGACGTCCCAACTCCTTTTAAAAAACGTTAAACTGAAAATATATTATTTAACTATTATTCTACCAATTACGTTATCTGGATGCGAAACATGGACTCTTATTTTAAGGGAGGGAAGGGAATTATGAGTATTTGAGAATAAAGTTCTTAGGAACATTTTTGAACCAAAGAGAGATGAACATACAGGTGAATGGAGAAGACCACTAACAGTGAACTACATGGTCTTTACAGGAACCAGATATAATAAGAACAGTTAAGTCTCGTAGACTACGATGGGCAGGGCATGTGGCAGAATAATAGACGTACATGGAAGCTTCTTGTAGGAAAACCAGAGGGAAAACGCCCAATTGGTAGACCGATAATGAGGTGGGAGAATAACATTAACCATGATTTGAGGATTATACAGGGAATGGTTGGAAAACATTAGCTTAGGATAGGGATGTATGGATGGCTTATGTCCGCGCGGCCATGAACCTACGGGTTCGAAGTGCCAGTGATTTAGTTACTTATGGAATGGTAAAATATAGTCCCGCGCCGTAGCCGAGCGGTTAAGGTAGGAAGCCTTGGCGCAGAGCTACGGGACTTGCGCTGGTTCGAGTCTCCATGGGGGAAGGAATTTTCTCATGGTATTTCGGCCAGTATGGGACCGGTGCCCACCCAGCATCGTGAGGCAATTGGGTAGCTACAATAAGTAGCGGCTCCAGGTTGAGGAACCAGCGATAACGGCTGGGGGACTCGACATGCTAACCACATGTCACCCCTACACTGGCTGTTGATCATCTACCTCTGTGATTGATACATGTGGATGTGAAGGGCCAGCAGCCGGCTGGTAAAAGGGCAACCGCTGAAAAGTGGAAAGACCCTCAATCGGAATATAAAACATTAATAAAGTCTGTGTTAACGTATGGAGGTGAAACTTTCATCTTGACTGAATATACCATTGCTCAGCTCGGAATTACAAATAAATAAATTCTGATAAGAATAAATGGACCCATTCAGGAAAGAGGAGGATGGTGAATAAGATATAATGAAGAACTATAGCACTTGTATAAATCACCAGACATTGTTACAGACATTAAAATAGTTAGATTGAGATGGGCATGACATATACAGAGAATGGATTAATAGTGAGACGGTTAAAAAATATAATGATGGAACAAGAAATATTGGAAGACCTAAAGGTAGGTGAATAGATGGAGTTTTAGAAGAATTCCAAAGACTTAAAATTCGAAATTGGTGGACAGTCACCAGGGAGGGACCGTGACTCGACCCGGGTTGTTACGCCAAACATCATGATGATGGCCCAGAGTTTAAAATATTCTTCTGACAGGAACTGTCCCCGTAAGACTCAGGGTTCTAAGATTTTCAGGTCTTATTCATCAACAGTCTCCACTCCTTTTCCTATAATATTCTTATTCTTAGTAGGACCTATTTTATTTAACGGCGGTCTTTAAAAATTGAGGCAATTACCAAAGCTGTTTAAATCTAGGAGCGAAAGCGCTAATAAATTTTGCTCAGTAGTCTCTTATTTTTAGGCTTGATGTTCTAGTACGCGCCGTAAATCTACAATACGGAACCAACGACCTTACTTCATTTCCGGAGGAAGCCAAAGGCCTTCTCAGGACTGCTATGTCCTTAAGAATCCAACGACCCCGACCGGGTTAAACCCACAAAACTCTGAGCCACCGTAGTATCCATATCACTCTGATAAAAAGTAATTGACTGATTAATTATTGCACATATATCTATGACGTAGTCATTTGCCTTTCACTGCAGGTCTTTTGAGTACATGAATTAATATATTGCATTGTTCTCGGGATTCCATAACAGTATTCGATGAAGCTTCTGAATTATTTATTTATGTTACAAAATTTGATTTTTTATAACTAACTAACTAACTCGCTGGCTCTATCAAACCCATAGGTTCATGGCCGCGCAGACATAATCTCTCCATACATCGCTATATTGAGCTAATGTTTTCCAATCATCCCCTGTATAATCTACTTTCCTCAAATCACCTCATTCTTGATCTACCAACTGGGCTTTACCTTCTGGTTGCCCTACACGAAGCCTCCTTGCACCTCTTTCATTCCCCATACGTGCCACATGTCCTGTCCATCGCAGTCTATGAGACTTAACTGTTCTTATTATATCTGGCTTACTATACATATCATGTAGTTTACTGTTAAGTAGTTTTCTCCAGTCACCTGTGTGTTCGTCTCTTTTTTGGCCCAAAGAGTTTCCTAAGAACTTTGTTTTCAGATATAAATTTACTATTTATTTCTGTCTATCGCTGTGATCTCGGGGTAGCGTAGCTGCATCGTATACAGTGGACTCGGGTTCGATCCTTGGTTAACACAAGTTTCTTGGATAATGAGTTTTTCCGGGGTTTTGTTCACCTATAATACAAATTTCCGAAACTTTAAGGTCCAAATTGTCCCTGAATATCATCTGGCCATCATAAGCATAATTATGATATTCGTCATTTATAGTACGAATTTGTGTATGGATTGTGTTTTTACTTTTAATGTTGTGTTGTCTCGAAGGAGGCCTTGATATTGAGCTGATCATTCATTCTTGGAGGCGTTCCTTATGTTGTCAAAAAGTATGAGATCTATAGTTAAAATCTCTCTCTAGACAGGTTGTGTCACTGTAAGGCCCGGATGGCGTGTGGCACGTTAAAAGTACCTGAAAGTTGAGACGTTAAACTGTGTTATTGGAATTCAATTATTTTTCATAAGTAATGTCACGAGTGATTTCCAAATTATCAATAAATTCACGACTCACGAAGTGAGTGTTAGGACTATTTAACGAATAAAATTAAGCTGTTTACTCACAAATCATTATTTAAATATAGTCATCTTAAAATATTTATATATTTAATGCAAACGGCGATGTTTGAAAACAAATGAGAATCGATTGGTACGCTTCATTTGCTTCTTTTGTTCGTCACTGCAACCAGATCATATTATTTATTGCCAAAGGAAAGCAATATTGTAAGAATGTACTTTAGTGGAGAAAAAATGAAACACATCAAACTGTATATTAATTCATTTCTGATGTCCTATGATGTGAATACGGCAATTATATTTTTCTGGGAAAAAATACATTTAAGAAAGTGCAAATAGTGGTTTCTTTTTTTTGGTGCTATAATCAATTGCTACAAATGTTTTTATATTAACTCCCGCATGCGGTATGTGTTGACATTCATGCACAATATATACAATCTAGTAGCCGTATTTCTTGGTGGGTTAGTCACTGCAAAATAATGCCATGACTTATTCAGAATGTTAAAAAGGAGGTGCTTTCTTTATTATGATAAACTTTAGATGGTAAATTCTAGGCGAAACACGACTGTGATTGGTTTTAAATAAAACATCATTGAAATGTGATTGGTCATTGACTCCCATTTGGGGTATGAGTTAAATAGTCCATATAATTTCTATTGATTACCCTTAATTTTTTTAATTTTCTAATTACGTTTTCCATGGCTTAATCATATGTTGTTGAAAAGTGTGTACTTTTTTTGTGGATATGGTAGTGAGATTGTATTTTCCGGCATTTTTTTTCAAAATCGTAAAGTACGTAGGGTTACTGTCGGCTGCGGTAGATTAGTGGTTACGTTCCTTGCATCTGATCCCGAAGATCGTGGGTTCAAGTCCGGCCGGAATCGATGGATTTTTTTACGATGGAAAAATCCAAGGAACAAGTCCTCCGGGGGGGGTTCAAGCCATGGGTTCCGAGTCTGAAGATTTTCAGGCTCGTAAACGAACATTTAGCCTGAATAA
Source organism: Diploptera punctata (assembly GCA_030220185.1). Lineage (NCBI taxonomy): Eukaryota > Metazoa > Arthropoda > Insecta > Blattodea > Blaberidae > Diploptera > Diploptera punctata. The sequence goes on from JASPKZ010006057.1 coordinate 265,085, forward strand.
ATAGGTATCTAAGCAAAATTTACCGACCTCATCATCCTAGTAATACCTTAGTGACTTAATAGATGTCTCACTGGGTCGTTATGCTGACCACATACCATTCATGACATCTGTAGGCAAATAAGCGTAACTAAATTAACTTGGTCTAGTATCTCGTAACAAAGGAGATGCTAAGGTACAACAATGGGCTGTTATGCAATTGTATATACAGTAGATATATAGACGTAGGATCATTGAAATGAGATAAGGTATGAAATAAAGGAATTGGCACATCATGCTTCGTGTATTATTTTAAACTTAACAATAATATAAATATCTGACAAATGCACTGTAACTTTCACAGAACACGCACCCTATCTCTCTCATCTTTACTTAGTTTAACCTCTCCCTTTATTAGATACCTTTATATGCCGTACGTCATCCGGGCCTTACAGGGATAAGACCTACGGGAGATGATTTGTAACACATGACCACGCGAGAAAATTAATGTCCCCTGGATGAATGATCAGCTCAATGTAAGGGCCGCCTCCTAGACAACATCAACATTTAAGATGACACACCATTGGCTCATCCATTCATAGTAAACAAGGGGAGCATAATTCGGCTGATTATGAAAGCCAGATGATGTTCGTGGACAATTTGAGCATTAAAGTTTCCGATATTTGTCCTGCAGGTGAGTAAAAACTCTTAAGAAACCTCACCCACAAATCGTGTCCCGACCGGGGATCGAATTCGGGCCCGTTGCTTATGAGCCAACAACGTTACCTCCAGCCACAGCGGACATGAGTCTTATAAAATGGCTGACAAATGTACTGTAATTTTCAGAAACTAATAAAACGTTAATTAACATATGAACCATGTCAAACTTAATTAGTATAATTGCGCCTTTGAGTATAAAAATGAAAATATTAAGTCAGGATAGGGATGTATGGAGAGCTTTTGCCCGCGCGGATATGAACGGGTTAGATAGTGACACTATCTGTGAGCGTATCTGCTGATATCTCGAGAATATTTATGCTCATAATTATATTTTATAGCATTACCAAGTGTCTATTAAAATATTCGATGTATACAATGTATACTACACGATTTAAAACAGTATGCAGAAGAAAATGCAGTTTTCTCGATGTGACATAGTGGACATGGCCCATTTTAATGCTCAAGGGCTCATTTAGATGTAACTAAGCAAGATTACGAGGCGGCTCCGTGGGGCAAGCTGTTAGGCGCTCGCCTCTTACCGCCTGGGTCATGAGTTCTAGTCTCGGTTACCGGTGCTCCATGTGGGATTCGTAGTATACACGAAACGGAGCCTGTGCAGGTTCATCTAGGGATGTGTCCAGTTTCCCCACAAAATTCATTCCATTCTTTCTCCACAATCATCTCATTTATTTCGTTTCATTTCATTTTATCTGTCGCTGTAATTGGTGCGTCAGGCGTGGTCGGCCGCTCCTTGTTATTCGCAGACCTCCAATGTAAGGAGGTTCATCGCATCTCATCCCTCGACCCGGTCCTGAGTCGGACACGAGTTGAGGAGGCTCTAAGTAAATTATATGGACATAAATTATAAGTTCATATCAGCAACAGTTGTTTTAGTGTAAGCCTAAATAAAGTAAATGATTTCACTTTACTTACTCACTCACTGGCACTATCGAACCCGGAGGTTCATGGCCGCGCGGACATAAGCTCTCCATACATCCCTATCCTGAGCCAATGCTTTCCAATTATTCCCTGTATAATCTACTTCCCTCAAATCATAGTTAATGTTATCCTCCCACCTCATTCTTGGTCTACCAACTGGGCTTTTCACAAGAAGCTTCCATGCAAGTCTTTCATTCCCCATACGTGCAACATGCCTTGCCCATCGCAGTCTACGAGACTTAACTGTTATTATATCTGGCTTCCTATAAAGGCCATGTAGTTCATTATTATCTAGTCTTCTCCATTCACCTGTCTGTTCATCTCTCTTTGGTCCAAAAATTGTCCTAAGTACTTTATTCTCGAATACTTGTAATCTCCTTTCCTCCCTTAAAGTAAGTGTCCATGTTTCGCACCCATATAATATAACTTAACTGGTAGAATAATAGTTTTATATATTTTCAGTTTAACGTTTTTTGAAAGGAATTGGGACATCAAAAGTCTCTGCAATGCATAATCACGAATTTCCAGAATTGAGCCTATGTTTAATTTCTTTGTGCATCTCATTCCTATTTGTGATTATTGTTCCTAGGTATTTGAATTCAGCCACTTCCTCAAAATTTCCCTCATTTGTCATTAGCTGTCCATTTCCATTATATAATGTATTTCTATGTGTGACCATATATTTAGTTTTATTGATACACTTTATAAAATATAATGTTTAACTGTTTCGATACAATTTCCATTTTACAGGATACGGCATGTCAGTTAACCGGAAATGCTAATATATCATTTTCTGTAGCTTACAACACATATACAAAAAAAAACTGCCGAAATTGTTCCCTAGTTAGAAAATTGCCTCAAGCAATAGTGTTTGAGATTGTATTCTGAAAGTCCCGTATTAATACCCCAGTTTCAACCAATCTGATTTTTTTCCTTGCAGCCATGTGCAGTAGTTAATTGACTTATGCCGCAACCTGTAGTTTGGCAACTGACAGTAATGAATGCATGTTTTAAAAATAAAATCTCATTTTTTCGTAAAAATACCATTGTGGACTTAGCACCTTTTACAGAGATGTATTTGTTTTGAGAATTGAATCGTATATACACTACTAAACTCCATTGCGAAAAAATAAATATTTCATCTGGCACAACATAGAAATTATTGCTTATAATATTTCTGCTTTCAGGTAAACATTCACACTTAATGGCAATGGCACAATTTTCCTGATCAATATAAGTTTCGTTGCAAAAAATCGAAAATTGAGGCGCAGGGAGTTTTTTAAATGTTCTTCATATTAACCATGTATCTAATGCATAGATTTCGCAGGTTAACTAACGCGACCTTACATTTATTTATTTATAATGCCGAATTTGGTCCAAAAAAAAAAACAAATTTCTGTTCCTAGTGAGTTAAGACACACACACACACATAGGCCTACATATATGGTATGATAAGAAAAATAAATGCCTGGACGGGATTCGAACCCGTTTCCACATTGTAAAATGACTATAACTTATATACTTATGGTCATTTTCGGTGTCTAATACATAGGATAGATGAAGATATGTAGAACTTATATTGAACATATGTTCATGGCTACAACCTCAATAGATTCATGCCTTCCGAACTCGCAAAAAAAAAAAAAGACGAGGATGTGTTTTTCTTTTGTTACAAAGAGCGACAAATCTTATGGTAATTTTTGTATTATGTTTTAATTTTTTTCTCTTAAATTTACAGGTGGTGGAGTCGCACTGTTTGCAGCGCACGCTGCTGGTAAGTATATACGTAATTCAAATTATAATCACTTATATCATCAGAGAAACTTAACTCCGCCTTTTAGGTGCTCCAACTTAATAAATGAATTACAATTCCGACAATGCCAGGGGAGAAAGCCCCAAATATCATAAAAGACAACCTGGTGGCATTAGAGAAAAAAAAAATACATTCTCTTAAATAAAATTTCGTCTTATTTTTCGCATTTTTTTTCAGATTTTACAATTAGAAATAAAATTTGGGTTTGGAAACAAATGTTATGTATAAACTAAAAAATGAGTCTATTTAACCTATTAAGTATAGATTTTTGTAGTATATTGTGGGACGGATTGGATTCTAGTATAATGGTAATGAAGAATTTGGTGTGCGCCAGATTAGAAAACACTTCCTCGGTTCATTGAGGAATTTGAGTACTCGGTTTGCTCAGGTTTAAATATCGGCAGGCATGAGGTTCTTTTCCAGGGATTCTAAAATCTTTTTAACCTATTAAGTATAGATTTTTGTACTATATTGTGGGTCGGATTGGGTTCTAGTATAATGGTAATGAAGAATTTGGTGGGCGCCGGATTTGAAAACACTTCCTCGGTTCATTGAGGAATTTGAATACTTGGTTTTCTCAGGTTTAAACATCGGTAGGTATGAGGTTCTTTTTCAGGGATTCCACAAGGACTTCGTCGGGCAGAATTAATTGTGTCGAATTAATTGTGTTTAATGTATCACAAAGCACACTTGAAATGGTTAACACTATACACTTGTTTACGAGTACATCTATTCCTTCGCACTGATCTCACAATCGGCGATGGCGTTTATTGTGGGGTTACCGCGTCAATGCTTATATGATGGCTCTCTAATTCACTGGTTTGAATATTACTTGTAATATTTAAAGCTTCGGTCGATTCCCTGCGATCGATCAATTTCTTATGTTGTTACTATCAGTCGCGAGAATTGTTACGTCTTATTCAAGCTTAGTCGCGGATACTCTAATTTTATCTTGTGATTAATAAAAAAAATGTTTAAGTTCAGATACTCGAAATACTTATGTGAAAATCCTAAGTCCTTAAATTGAAATCACGACTGGTGACAGTGCTGCTAGTGTTTGATGAAGACGCGGGCCAAGCCTAAGCGTAAGTGTCCGGGGTTCGTCTCCCTCGCCCATAACGTAAATTAGGTTCTGCCACTATATCGACCTCGTGGACCAGAGATCAGCACTTAGGCAAAAGTAACAATTAACATGATTGGTAAATGTATCCTTACAGTATAATCTGAGAAGGGGTTACAATATTGGTATTGGTCTTTAGTCGTCGGGCGTTGGGCTCTATCCATGCTGGCTTCACGTACAGTTGGATCATAAGTTTTGTTACTTAGGTCACTGGGTTTCCCAGGTCATTCACCTCTACTTCTACTACGCCCTAACGCTCAAGTTTTCTCTCTTTCCACACTTTTTTACTAACGCTGTTTGCTCCAAGTTGAAATTCCCACTCATAAATTCTGCCATTGTACTCTGGCTGTCTGCGTACTTATTCCTTCACGAAATTTTATTCTATGAAATTCAATCTTAAGTACTCTGCACAAAGAGTTTAAAATATTAATTGGTTACAAAAACATTAATAAAGGAAGATCATTTATTTTCATTTCATTATTTTCAATCAATATATTTAACAACTTCCTAGGATTATTCCCATAAAAAGTTAAGCTTTTGCCTCTCAAAGAAATGCTAGTTAAACCCTTAACATAAAGGATTCTGCCAAGATTCTAAGTCTTTGTGTATATCCGTCGCTGCTGTCTCTTCACAAAGGGAAGGTTCGCGGTTAGCTGAGTTATTCTTGCTTATTAATGACTAGTCATAATTCCCATTAATACTAACTTCGTTGGATCACTTTATTGTCATTTATCATTTCATAATCATACTCTACCCGCTTTCCTGATGAAATCAAGTATACATATGACCTAAGTCTGACAACTTTTCCTCAAGTGCCTTTCCTAGTTGTTTATTATTTTACTCAGTTACTCTGTGTAAATGAGACTAAGTGAATGACTGGGTGCAAGTGACACGATACGGGTTATGGTAAATTCTAAAATTTTGTTAAATTTGGACATATTTCTGATAAAACGCATATAATGAGTAAGTAAAATTCCTATATATATATATATATATATATATATATATTAGCGGACCCGACAGATGTTGTCCTCCCCGACCAATCAATATATTTAAACCTTGTACGTCATTTTTATAGTAACAATCGGTCTCGAGCTACGTTCCTTGCCTCCGATCCCGAGGATCATCGGTTCAAACCCGGCCGAGATCGATGCATTTATTAGGATCAAAAATCCAAGGGATAAAGTCCTTCGGGAGGGCCTTAAGCCTGGGTCTCGAGTCTGAAGGTTTTTTTTACCCAAAAAGGGACCTTACCGCTTCTGAGGAAAATATATAATCGGCCTTTCCCTTCTAAGTAATTCTTCAATACATCTTCAAATTATTCCATCTCTCTCTTTCTTTCTCTCTCTCTCTCTTTTTCTCTCTCTCTCTCTCTCTCTCTCTCTTCTCTCTCTATCTTTTTTGGTCTCGCTATGTAATGCAATTTTTTTTTCTCGAAACACAGTAACATGAACATTAAAGTATAAAGTTTCCATTGCGTCTGACGATAGTCCTCGTGTTAATGTTACCAAATCAATGTTAATGGCTCCGTTAAATAAGTTGATAACGTCAATGTTTCTAAGAGAATGGGATTTTATTGACTATTTAACTCGTGCCCCAAATGGGAGTCAAAGACCAATCACATTTCAATGATTTTTTTATTTTACAACCAATCACAGTCGTGTTTCGTCTAAAATTTACCAACTAAAGTTTATCATAATAAAGAAAGCACCTCGTTTTTAACATTTTGAATAGGTCGTAGCATTACATTGCAGTGACTGACTCTCCAAGAAACACGGCTACCAGATAGTATATATAGTGCATGAATGTCAATACGTAGCGCATACGGGAGATAATATAAAAACATTTGGAACAATTGATTATACCACAAAAAATAGAAACCACTGTTTGCATTTTCTTAAACGAATTATTTTCCAGGAAATGACGCAGAAAAATATAATTGACATATTTACATCATAGGACATCAGAAATTAATTAATACATATAACGTTGGTTATAAATTTCTCCACTAGGGTGCATTCCTACAACATTGCGATCTTTTGGCAATAAATTATAGTATGCTCTGGTTGCAGTAATGAACAAAAGAAGCAAATGAAGCTTACCAATCGTTTCTCATTTGTTTTCAAACATCGTCGTTTACATTAAAATATATAAATATTTTAAAATAACTATAGTTAAATAATGATTTGTGAGTATACAGCTTAATTTTATTCGTTAAATAGTCCTAACAAATGCTACTCTTGATTTCCAAATTCTCTAGATAAATTCACTCCTCACTTCGTGAGTCGTGAATTTATCGATAATTTGGAAATCACTCGTGGCATTACTTATGACTATATAACTCATAGACCGATAATCGTGTCTCTTCCTGTTGATAATTTTGACTCTTCCCGTTCGTAATGAGAGATATCTCCGCAAATTAACTTCTTTGATAAGGAAATCGATTCAACAATGTACGATCGATATGGTACAGTAAGAAATACCAAAAGAAAACAACTTCAAAAATTACCAAAAGATTGACAAAAAAAGTTTAGATCAGTTGCTCTAAAAAAAATTATTAAATATTGTATAATAAATCTGCATTATTATTAATAGTTATTTCTCATACAATCAAATGTCAGTGTGTTTTTTCCAAGCGCAAAGAGATTTAACAGTAAAGATATGCTATTTATAACTATACAGCCGGCTTAGAAATCGCCCGGAAGTAAGATCCGAACACATAACCTCAAACTTGGTAAATATGAAATATTATAGGCTAATTATTTTTAGCTTCTGGTGTTGTATATTCGCTAAATAGTCACTCCAAATCCAACAACGCGAGGTTGAGTTTGTCATTAGACAAAATCACTTGCAACTTTGTCGCTCGTGATTTGTTTTAGAAAAACACAACCTCTTGTTAGATTACTGTTGATAATTAGATATAGGCCTAAATATACTAATCTAATGTGTCATTTATTAAAGTGTTAAAATATCTTAGGAAATGTTTGGATCAAAGAGAAATGAACAGACAGACGAATGGAGATGACTAGGTAATAATATTTTTGTGATGGCTCAAATGGTAGTATGCTTGTTTCCTGATTAGTGGGCCAGGGTTCGATACCCGGCGGGGTTGAATTTAATTTAAACATTTTCAATATTGGGACCAGGAGAGGTAGCGATGAACAATTTTTAATCGCTAGATTGTTCACCAGGATCCTGCATTAAATTACAAACCTCGCCACAATAAATATGTTCAGAAGGTATGTCATGCTGCGATAGCGTTTCATCCGTCAGAGAGAACTTTAAGCGCAGCAGCCCCCTTGGTGCTTTTCGACAGGACTGGGTTTCCCCTTCTCCCTTCCCTTTATCATCATCCCTCTAACAGAACACTTTATACTGCACATTAACATACATTCATCATTTTACATGATCAAAAAACACTGAAATATGACTTACAAGGGAACTGACAACCATTGTATAGAGAAACCATATTTAAAACCACCTTCAGAAAAGCATTGTGATGTATCAAGGCCGTGACAAAAAATATAGCTGCCACTTTTAGCTGCAAGACACTAAAATCTAGTACCAAGTCTCTCATTTAAACAATACGGAAGTAATACAACTCCTGAATTGATAGATTGAATAACCTTCACTACCTGCCGTCCGCGCCGCGTCCCGCTTCACTCTACTCCGTTCTTACTCATGCAGGGAGTCCATCTGCTCCGTATAGTGGGTTGCCATTACTGTATTCTGGCTTCAATTTCTGTCCCTTGCACGTACATGACATTTACATTGCTACATTTAGCCTATTGTATCTTTAACTGTTTATAATTAGTATAGTGTATATCTACATTTGTCGAATATTTATTTGTACTTGTGCTGGTTGAGTGGAACAGAGTGCCTTATGGCCTTAACTCTGCCAGAATAAATAAAGTATTATTATTATTATTATATTATTATTATTATTATTATTATTATTAAATAGGGCAGATATTTTTTTTAACACGGCCTTGGTACACCACAATGCTTCTCTGGGAGAGATTTCAAGGTAGATTTCGGCATCCAATGGTTGACTGTATTAAATAAACAACTTTTAAAACGATTTAGTTGTAAGATATTATCATAACGCCTGAGGAAATGTAATAACTAGTATACATACGTGACACTTCTGTATTTTTTAACAGTATACAGACACAGAATCCATTCTGCAATTAGGCGTAAATATTCACATCCACCTCCTCCTCCTCAGCAAGGTGAAGATGTCCTATCCTCAAGAACAATTCGTGAGTATTTAGCGCAATTATTATAAATAGAGCCCGTATTTGTATGCGAAATTTATGTTTTGTTTTACGCATAAAAAAATACGCGGAAATGATTTACATGTTAAGTGGTCCCTTCACAGACAATTTGATAGGTATTTGATAATGCATAGAAATGCATATTCGGGGGAAAAGTGCTTATTTTTTATTTTTAATGCATAAATACATATTTTACTCCTAATTGTGGTATTAAATTATAATTTTCCCTTCAGATAATTACTAGTAATTAATTAATTTTTAAATTAATAAAGTATCTGCAATCAATTGGATATAAGCATAACGTGTATATTTACACCTGTATAAGAGAGGAATACCCGTGGGCCTTGAGAATATTACTAAAATCGCATTTTATAAGCTTCGTGAAGTATTAAATAAAACTCTTAGCTACATTATAAGTTGTCAAATAGCAAAATACTCTCTCGTGATAGTGAAAAAACTGTAATCGCAGAGGAATTCACTGAAGAAGAATTGTGGTGTTTTTCACATGCACCTGTGTCATGTGATGTAGAAAGGACATTTTCATTGTACAAACCCTTCTTCACTGACAGGCGAAGGAGCTTCACACAAGAAAACCTCATAAAAACCTTCCTTGTCTACTGTAACAGCCAGGAATAAGCTAATATTACCCACAAAGTAAATAATGTATTTGATTTTATTACAATCTGTTTTTGCATATGTAGTGTGCATATTTTCTACGTTTTTCATGCATATTTAGTACTTTATTTTGCATACAAATCCGGGTTCTAATTATAAACATCTAAAATATCCTAATTAATTTTCTGTCTATTGCAAATTGGAACTGCTTATTCTCTCTGTTTTCGTTTGTTTTTAATAAATTGTAACACGAAATTATTAAATTTTAAGTTTGTAATAACATTTCTAACTAAATTTATTTGTTTTGATTTTGAGTTAAAATTCTAACTTTTGTAAAGATATCCGTCATATTTGTGCTATTGATAACTAACTAACTCACTGGCACTATCTAATCCGTAGGTTCGTGGTCACGCGGACATATGCCCTCCTTATCCTGAACTAATGTTTTCCAATCATCCCTTATATAATCTACTTCTATCAAAACGTAGTTACTGTTATTATCCCACCTCATTCTTGGTCTAACAACTGTGCGTTTTCCCTCTAGTTATGCCTCTTTCATTTCCTATTTGTGCCACATGCTCTGTCCATCGCACTCTAAGGGAGTTAACTGTTCTTAGGTATATTATATCTGGTTTCCTAAAAAAAAAATCATATAGTTCACCGTTATTTAGTCTTCTCCATTCGACGGTCTGTTTATCTCTCTTTGGGCATAAGGTACGATAGTAACGTTGATCATATTTAATACATTATTTTTTAGGCCATAAGACCTGTTCAGGCCTAGAGAAAATGTCAAAATCTTGTTCTAGGACGACCCATGTCTCTATATCCTTCTGAGTTTTAATGCAGCATCTTCCTGATTATTCTACTGTTGGTCGTATGTTATATGAAATCGCGTCAGACTTTTTTTACTGGATTTTTATAATTTTAATTTTTTTTCTATTTATAATTTCGTTATTACTTACTCTGTTCGATCAACACCTTTTTTTAGATATTTCATTTAATTTGTTTAGATGTTCCTTCTGTTAGGTCTAATTAATGATTTACTCTAAAACATGCATGAACATTGGAACAGATACCGCTTATGTTTTTATAATTAAGTTAATACTTCTCATTGAATGACAAAGTATATTTGAAGAGAAAAACAGGTCGAGCTATGACATAGAAAGCCAAAGGTCCAGTCTAAGCATATACTTTCTCTTCAAATATAATTTGTCCGCCAGTGAGAAGTATTAAATTAATAATAAAAAACATCGGAAGTAGCCCTACTTGTTTTATAAAGTAATGTTTAAATTCCCGATAAAAGTCTTCTTAAAAACGAAGCCTTCATTTGCGTGATCGAGCACCAACGGTTCATAGCATTTGGCGCTCGGGAATTGACAATGTATAAGATAAAATGTTGCGTTTAGATTTAAGTGCTCAGGTAGCTCAGTTGGTAAAGCATTGGCATAATAAGCCAAAGGTCCTGGGTACTAACCCCAATCTGAGCGTATATTTTTCTCTTCAAATATAAGATACCGCTTAGTAGAATTTTATGTATCTTTTCTGGATATATTTTTGTACTAAATGAAATTTAGTTTATAATGGTGACAAGATGTTTTCACAATAAAATTCAGAAATTATTTAAATGTTTGGATTAAATATTATTTAACTAAATGGTTTGCATTCTGTGGAAAATACGACGTTCTTTGTTACCAAGTAGTTGTACAAGCTCTTCTTTAGTAGCCTAAAGTAAAGTAAAGTGATCCCACAACAGACCCGGAGGCCCTTCGGGTAGTAGGAGATTAAGGCTCCCACTTTTTCTAGACAATCGGCACTTTATGTCAGCCGGGTTGTCAGTCCCGCGTGACGGCCGGCTTTACCCCAGAATAAGTGTCTGGTACTCATTTCCGTTAGAGGCTGAGTCGACCCCAGGGCCATAGTGCCTCCAGAGGGTTTGGGCCAGTTTAAAAATCCTGACCGCAACGGGACTTGAACCCTTGACCCTCCGGCTTGTAGCTCAGTGCCTTAACCACTACGCTACGGCGTGCCTCCTCTTTTGTAACCTAATTTACTTTTTTTTTTTAATTCGTAAGACACACAAATGTCTGCAATAGGAATCAAATAGCATAATAAATCATATAAAATATTATTAATACATATTATCAAATTTCAACAAATATTTCAAAAAAGTCGAAAAAAAACAGAATACACCAAATTTTGGGGTAGTACGTTTGTATAAACATTTCCTATGTCATATTTTAATTCGAATTTTCCGATTGAGGATCTTTCCACTTTTCAGCGGTTGCCCTTTTACCAGCCGGCTGCTGGCCCTTCACATCCACATGTGTCAATCACAGAGGTAGATGATCAACAGCCAGTGTAGGGGTGACATGTGGTTAGCATGTCGAGTCCCCCAGCCGTTATAGCTGGTTCCTCAAACTGGAGCCGCTACTTATTGTAGCTACCCAATTGCCTCACGATGCTGGGTGGGCACCGGTCCCATACTGGCGGAAATACCATGAGAAAATGTCTTCCCCCATGGAGACTGGAACCAGCGCAAGTCCCGTAGCTCTGCGCCAAGGCTTCCTACCTTAACCGCTCGGCTACGGCGCGAATTTATTATTTTTAATCTCTCTTAAAGTAAGATCCCATGTTTCGCATCCATATAATATAAATACGAGAATATATCTAGGAGTTTTATAACTAAGTTTAACGTATTTTATAGAAGTTGGGACGATAAGAGTCCTGTAATACATAATAGGATGTTTTCCAGAATTGAGCCTATGTTTAATTTCTTTGTACATCTCATTTATATTTGCAATTATTGTTCGCAGATATTTGAATTTAGCCACTTCTTCAAAATTTTCTTCACTTGTCATTAACTGGCCATTTATATTATATAATACATTTCTACGTGTGAACATATATTTAGTTTGATTGATGATTACTTCCAGTCCCAATTTATTAGTGCTACTTAATAGAGTGTGCGTGTTGGCTCCTCACTATAGCCTAATAATACTATATTATTAGCATAAACTAACAGCTTATTTAATTTATATCGAGTGACTTTGCCTGTTTACTTTTAAAATTAACATTTAGCTTTGCCATGTTTTATTCGCATGTTAGAGAAATTAGCATCCTTTTGTGAATGTTGCAATTAATTTTTATAAGATCATAAAGTAGTGAAATGGGACTTAGTTAAAATAACAATTATAAATCTTCTTACAGTTGTAATATGCTATCATAATGCCTGATGCTATTTATTAAGTAGGCCTACATAAATATTGTAAAAATACGTAACACTGTCTTGTACTCGTATATTAAAATACACTGCATCTAATTTTTTTAGTAGCAGCTCCAGCGCCCGGAATCTTTTTAACAACTACATATTCCCCTACTTTACAGAAAACCGAAGCAGCCGTATCCTCACCAGCAAGTCGTAAGTACTTAGCTCTATTATACTTATTAAAACATGTGACATTTCCTAATTAAATATATCAGTATTACTTTAAATTTGGACGTGCTTATTCTATCTGTTTTCGTTTGTTTTAATAGTATATTGCAATGCGAGGTTGGGAAGTGGTTGAAGAGAGAGAATTGTGACTCAATGTTGAAAGGTTGCTCAAATTGCCGCCTTTTAATTTCACGGGCCGTTGCACAATTCATTATAGAGTAATAGGAGTTGGATTTTGGTCGTGTGCAGTCTGCATACGACTCTCGAGACCTGCTTTCTGGAGAAATCAGTTTCCAGATTCATTGACTGTAGAATAATAAACTTGGACTTTCTGTTCGAGAGGGGTCCAGACGGCTTCCAGATGGTTTTGACCATCAAATATATAAAAGAAAATGCGAGCCAGTCGATAGTCAGTTGTGTCCGAATAGTGGACCAGTGAAGGGGTCTAAAGAGGGAAGACAAAAATATGTTTTAAATGAAAACCTTCATCGTGTGTGAAGCACTAAAATGTAAAATACGAGTAACTGTGTTTATAACAAAGTATTTTAGCAAAAAAGTATTTGTGTGTGTGTGTATATATATATATAGTATTATCAGAAAAATAAATGCCTGGACGGGACTCGAACCCGGATCTCTGAGTCTGAACCTCAGCGTGATATCCATTACACTACCAGGCGAATCCAATTCAAACACTTATCTTTCTTATATATGTATTATATTCTCCATTATTACTAGATGTCGCGAGAACTCGGTCTTCACTGCCAATAGTATAAACTGACAGAGTTAAGACCATACGATCATTTCCTCCACTTAAACCATTGGCAGTGAAGACCGAGTTCTCGCGACATCTAGTAATAATGGAGAATATAATACATATATAAGAAAGGTCCACAGCTGTGGTCTCGACGTAGCGTGCTGCCTTGTCACGCTGCGGGCCCGGGTTCGATCCCCGGCCTAAGCAGTTTTTCTGGGTGAGGTTTTTATCGGGGTCTTTCCTCACCTGTAAGACAAATGTCAGGAAAACTTTAAGGCCCAAACGGTCCCCGAAATCATATGGCCATCATCATCATCCTTCTCATTATCATCATCATCATCCGTCACCGGTGTGGAGAGCAACGGGAAGCTACCACACTTGCAATTCCCTAGTAAAGCTGCAAACATAGCATGAAAATGCTGTGATTGCAGTGAAGGACCTGCCTTCGGGCAGAATTACTATGGATGGATGGATATAAGAAAGATAAGCGTTTGAATTGGATTCGCCTGATGGATATCACGCTGAGGTACAGACTCAGAGATCCGGGTTCGAGTCCCGTCCAGGCATTTATTTTTCTTATACCATATTGAGCTTGCATTGCTCAGTGTTAAACATTTAATTATAACATATATATATATATACACACACACACACACACACACACACAAATACTTTTTTGCTAAAAGACTTTGTTATAAAGGCAGTTATTTTACATTTTACATACTAGTGCTTCATACACGATGAAGGTATATATATGACAGTGTTGTGAAATAAACAGAGAAAATTAGTGAATTGTGTGTAAATATATATGAAGTAAAATAGAAGAAATCTGATTAGTATCCACGCCACCGCCATTAATGACTGTATTTAATAGTTTAATTTCATTAATATAAAATTATTTGCGAAGCCAATCCATGTTATTACCTTCTTTCTTACGTCAATATTGGCTAATGGGTACCGAATACAGATAAATTTAACAAATGGTACTTCATTATATATTTCAAACTAGATAATACCTGACGTGCGCTGCTACACATAAATAAATTGAATGTGTTTTTATGTTTAGTTGAACAAGTAAAAAGAAAATCGTAATTATTTTTAGAACGATCATGTTGATTATTTGGCGTTGATCGGGAATCTACTTATTCCGATCTTTTTGGCATCAATGAACTGAAAGACAAAAAATGGTTATTGTGAGTTATCCGTAAAAGATAGACTCATGCTGTCACGGACATTTTTGTAGAATGTTTTTGAGATATTCAATTCTACGTACATTAATTTGGTGTACTTGTTATGATTTAGGCAGCGTAAGCCATTTAAGCATCCAAAAAGCGGTTTTTTTAGAGCACCGATGCCTATATTTTTTAGCTCTGGGCCTGTAGTATGTAAGGTAATATGTTATACGTTAACTGTTCCAGAACAATTCTCTATATGATGGTGAAAACCCCATTCAAATCGGTCAAGTAGTTTTTGAGTCCATAAAGAACAAACAGACTCCCACTCATTTTTATATATAAAGATGAGACTGTGTGTTAACTCTTTCAAATTGGTTGTCTGCAATTCCTCTATAACCAAATATATAAATATTTCAGTTTAATTCTGAAGCATTGTAAATGCATTGTATTGTAAATACCTGTCATTTACATTTTTCTTCATCTGTAAAAACAGTAATGAATGTCCTTACATAAATTACCGAATGTGATTTTTACTTTCAGCTTCTGAATGTTTGGCAAAACTTAGCGACTTAACATGGCTGTCAAATAATAACACCATCCTTTTGCCAAATGGAAACCAAGTTCTGCAGGTAGCAGGAACCAATGAGGTTAGTATGCTTATATATATATATATATATATATATATATGAACGTTTTCTTGGGTTTTCCGCGTCTTGGATTCACGTTCGGCCTCTGGCCACTGATTCTGACGTTTCGGCATGATCCCACATGCCATTATCAAGGAATGATAGCTTCGAGTCACAGGTATAGGTCTTATATAATAAAACACAAGAATGAATACAAGACGCGGAAAACCCAAGAAAACTTTCATATTCATACTTATATCCGCGAAAATCTGCAATATAACATATATTAAGATATATATAATTATTTTCTCTAGGTCTTTAGACCAAGCCCATGAGATCGAAATGCTGTGATTTTAGACAATTGAGTGGATTATATTATTTTCAGCGAAGTTTATGCATGATAGTATACCTGGTGAGGTCGGTTCAGCATTTAGGATCCTGCTACCCGTATATTCACGTGTTTTGTGTGTTCAGTTTTGATAATATTTGTTCTTTTCTGTTACCATAACCTTCAAATAGGTGCTTACTTATCATAAGTAATGCCACGAGTGATTTCCAAATTATCGATAAATTCACGACTCACGAAGTGAGGAGTGAATTTATCTAGAGAATTTGGAAATCAAGAGTGGCATTTGTTAGGACTATTTAACGAATAAAATTAAGCTGTTTACTCACAAATCATTATTTAACTATAGTTATTTTAAAATATTTATATATTTAATGTAAACGGCGATGTTTGAAAACAAATGAGAAACGATAGGTACGCTTCTACTGCTTCTTTTGTTTATCACTGCAACCAGATCATACTATTTATTGCCAAAGGAACGCAATATTGTAAGGAGGAGCTTTCTTTAATATGGTAATTATAACACTGATAAATATTTGGTGAAACACGACTCTGATTGGTTGTAAAACAGAAATCATTGAAACGTGATTGGCCATTGAGTCCCATTTGGGGCATGAGTTAAATAGTCCTTAAAACCCATTCAAGATACGTTCCTATACATAGAACGTTTTCCATGTACATAAAACATGCCTCATATCGGCAGACTTTTTTTGCTTTTCTAATACGAGTATTATTGTTGTGACTCATTATAATGTACAATTACATTCATATAAATATTTACTTCTTCTTCTTCTTCTTCCTTTCATGTGATAGACCTAGTGGTCTGTTACAGTCTCAATCCAACGTTGAACGGTCTGCCCAAAGGTATCTTGCCTATAAATATTTACTTATAACTGTATAGGCCTACATTATATTCTTGTGTAATTTTTTTCTGCCTTTATTATTATTTTTTTTTTGCTGTTTGAGTGAAAGAGAAGGTCATATGGTCTTAACTCTGTCAGTTTAAACCAATCATTAAATATATTATGATGTCATTTTATGTTTGAAATTCAAAGAGTATAATGATGTACTATCGTTTTCTATGTAGCCTTTGCTGACAATCACATTCGAATTGCTAATACTTTTTCTAAAAAAAAATAATTAATAGCAAAAAGGAGGAATACCATTCTTGTTTTAATTATTCATGCAAGCAAATATTTAATGCTCAATATTTCACGAACGCGTCATTTTCCTTCTAGCTTCCCAATATTTAGTAACAATTTCGGCATATACGTTCACAACTTGACATGGTTTTAAGAGATTCATTTTTTAAGTATGGTGATTGTGATAATTCAATTTTATGTAAACGGCTGTTCTGGCAGTTATGTCCTTTAATAAGACGGAAGGTGGCAACGGTAGATTTAGTGCCAAATCTGGGCAGAAATTCCAGTTGTTTTACAATCTGTATCCATTTTAAATTGTTGTTTCCTTGTGTTATCTTCCAGTCATAGTTGTTATCATTTATGATTTAGTTTATAATTTATGTAATTTATTAATATTTCGTCTCATGCCGTAACCGAGTGGTTATGGCAAGATGCTTTGGCGCAGAGCGACGGGACTTGCGCCGGTTCGAGTCTCCATCGGAAATAAATTTTCTCATGGAATTTAGGCCAGTATGTGATTGGTGCCCACTCATCATCATGAGGAATTTGGGTAGCTACAATAAGTAGTGACTCCAGGTTGGCTTGGGACTCGATATGCTGACTCTACACTGGCTAGATGATCGCCTACCTCTATGATTAACAAATGTGGATGTGAGGCAAGCAGTTCGACTGGTAGGCCAAGAGTCTTCTAGCCTATCACGCCATGGAGTTTAAATTAACATTTTAATATTAAACATTGCTAGAGAAATGTCAAGTACATATACACGTTAATGAAAATCATTTAATAATTATTGTCTTTTTCAACAGACAAATACGCAATTCGGATCGTGTACAACACCTACAGGTGAAGCTGGACACTGCAGGCACCTGCAATATTGTGTTCTTAACACCTTCACAGCAAGACAGGAAGACTTCCTTCAATACTTGTGTCATATTGACAGGTAAGACTTATAATTGAAGCAAATTCTTAGTCTTCAGTCGTTAAATGGAGTTACAACAAATAACATTTTATTTTTCATTAATGTTTTTATATGGAAGAATTAGGCATAATATTTATTTTGAAAGAAAAAAAAACGTTCTGTAATTCCAAATTTGAGTGTCTTTATCTGAGCTCAAACGGAGTTGTATTCTTATTCTGTTTTTGTTACACCAGTTCTAATATAACAAATTTATTTACAGTTTTACAAAAATAAAGGGGCACGCCGTAGCGTAGTGGTTAAGGCACTGAGCTACAAGCCGGAGGGTCGAAGGTTCAAGTCCAGTTGGGGTCAGGATTTTTAAACTGACCCAAACCCTCTGGCGGCACTATGGCCCTGGGGTCGACTCAGCCTCTGAAATGAGTACCAGACGCTTGTTCTGGGGGTAAAGGCGGCCATCACGCAGGGCTGACAACCCGGCTGACATAAAGTGCTGATTGTCTAGAAAAAGTGGGAGCCTTAACCTCCTACTACCCCAAGGGCCTCCTGAGCCCTTTTGTGGGATCACTTTACCTTTACAAAAATAAAATTAGGGGTAAATTAGATGGATTTGATACTTTATCACTTATGATTAGAGAGGTTTGAATCCGCAATCCTCAAAATTTCATGAACTCGTTGCGGTGAGAATAAACATCCGCATCGATTGCACGCCCATTTGGAACATACTCCAGTGAAACACACCTTAAAAATTCCACCAGACACAACATTAAATAACGACATTAATTATGAGGCAACCTAATATTTTTTAATGGCATGAGTTATTTGATAAATGAGAAATTATTTGTAGATGAAATTACAACTACTACAGAACTTAAATCTACTTTATTTATTTTTAAGTCTAGGCTACAATTATGTTAACAAATTTAGTATTATTTTTGAGAATTATAGTGTATAAACACTTTTTATACCTTAGTTTGCTGGATGAGTGAAAAATAAGCTACTTATTTCTGCTAATTTAAATAAAAAAAACATCAAATTGTTGATAGGTTTCATTTAGTTTTTACAATTTACAGAGTACTGACACCTACCCTTAAGAGGAATATCATCATAATCAACAACAAGGATTAGGCCCAATGGCCTGTTCCGATCTCATTATAGGTCGAATTGGTCCTTCCATCTCTTCAATGGTCTTCCCAATGTTCTTCTCCCTTTTGGTTTATAATTATACATTATTCTTGGTACGCGCTGTTCATTCATGCGTAATACGTGCTGAAGATAAGCATTTTGGTAATATGTTATTCTTTCACAGATATTAAATATATTATGTTCTGTTCTTATATATTCGTTTTTCTTTTTATCGGTCCTTTGGTATCCTGCTATTGCTCTCAACATCTTCATTTCAGCAGCCTCTATTTGTTTACTTTCTGCCTTTGTTAATGTCCAGGTTTCACATCCATAGATAAGAGAATGGAACTGCCAATACTTTGTAAAACTTCAAAATAGTTTATTTTCTAGTCTTATTCAATAAAGTGTGTTTAATTGTGCCACATAGATAATTGAATCGTTATATTGTAGTGTGTTTATCTAAATTTTTGTCATTGCCTAAATTACATCCCAAATAATTAAAATTCTGAACTTAGTCTATAATTACATTGTTTATCATTATTTTTGTTCTTATTGCACATTTTCCTTTCAGAGCTAATATTTTTGTTTTAGATGTAGATATTCTTAAATTGCATTTTAGAGAGATTAGTATTTAAAGTATAAAGGAATTGTTGTAAAGCATTTTCTGATGCTGTCATTATTACTTGATCGTCTGCAAAAAGCAGAGTTGTCAATACACTATTTATATTAATTTGTTCTTGCCATTCATGTATGACATGGTCCAAGTATAAATTAAATAATACTGGTGACAGTGGACACCCTTGTCTTACTCCCTCGTTTATTTCTATGTTTTGTCAACTAATTTTATCTCCGAAGTCTATTTTAAAATTTGTTTCTATATATAAACTCTGAATGGCTCTTATAAGGTGTTGAGAATTCTTTCATTTCTAGTATGTTCCATAATTTATTTCTACTTACACTATCAAATGCTTCCTTAAGAGGTATAAATAAAGTAAAATTATAGGCATGAAACATAATTATGTAATATCCCTGGGCACGGCGTAGCGTGGTTCGTTAAGGTAATACTGTATAAGTCGGGAAATCAGGAGATCAAATTCCGGTGACGTCAAGATTATTAAACTGGGCCAAATCATCTGGCGGCCACAACGACCCTAGGGTCGAATCAGCCTCTAAATTATAAGAGTATCAGATGCCTATTCTGGGGGCAGAGACTGTCTTCTTCTGCCAATTTTCAAGAAAAATGTAAATCTTAACCTCCCACTACCCCAAGAACCTCTTGAGACCTGAAGTGGGGTCACTTTACTTTTTTTATTATAAAACCAATCAAAGCTATCAAAATCAACCTATCATTTGTATTTTATAGAATTTAAACGAATTTAAGAAGTTACGAGATGTTTGTTTTTATTTAGATTTTTTTTAGTTGGTTATTTAGCCACATATTCCGATTCTTGGGAATTCTTCAAAAGCGCTTAGAAAAATGTGTGCTTTATGATTCCCTGGTCGAGCCAAGTTTTATAAACCAAGTCCGGACGTAAAAGGAGAAGGTGCATGTGGCAATCTGAAGAATTAGCCAGGTAATAGGCTTTATAGCCTAAACCCTCTTATGGAATACAAATATTCATGCTCATAAGACGCACATAGAAATATGTGTTTGCAAACAGTCTAAGAAGAATGTAAAATCCATCAGTATTTTGCAGGTAAAAATAGAAAACTTGTAGAGAATATTCACGGGGAAAAGAAAACAACCTTAAGCCTGTATAGTGCCTATGGGCAAAATTTAATCGATCTTCACCATCCAATAAATATGTTAATTCCTATTAAATGTCTCCTCGAGAAGTTTACATGTCCCTCATTGCCATCTAGAGGGGGGGGGGCAGAGTAACTAAAATAGTCTCGTTAAAGAAACTCCTCACAATGGAAGTTTCTATATCCCAAGTAAGACGAACAGGAATCAACCAATCAATATTTATTTAAATATTTTATGTTATATTTATTGTTTTAAGTATTTTGTGATGCATTTAAAATGTACCTATGTTTCCAGTTATGCCGGAGTTTGCTGTCCAGATGTTCCAGTTCCGGATTGCTGAATACATCCTATATAATAATTCAGCTACAACGTTCAGAAGACTGGTTAATTGTTCAGTATTGTTGTATTGATTTTTATTTTTATGCCATAATAAACATAATTTTCCATGTAAATATCTTAACTTTTTATGATCAGTCATAATATAGCTTAATCTAAACACCCTCATATCACATTATACCCGATTGTATCTGAACCCTTGAGTATTAAAATGGCCCATGTGCATTATGCCACAATTTGAAAATACAAATGTTTCTTCTGTACACTGGTTTCAATAACATTATAAATAGTAATGCAAAGCACAAATATTTTATTTTTTTAATAAAACTTGGTTTCAACATTTTCAAAGAATGCCAAATAATCATTTATCAAAGCAGATACTTTATTAAAGACCTAAAGGCCGAAGAAATGTAGGAAGACCAAAACGATGTTGTAGCATATCGTGCAGCGAGGAGCGGAACGGGTCAATAGGCCTATACCTTGAAGAAGAAGAAGAAGATGATGATAAAGATAATGAATAAAACTTGGTAAGACTTGGAAAAACTATATATATATATAAACTCTTCAGCTGGCAGTAGATGTACCTTGAAGAAGATGATGATGATGATGATAAAGATAATGAATAAAACTTGGTAAGACTTGGAAAACATATATATATATATATAATATATATATATATATATATATATATATAAACTCTTCAGCTATCAGTAGATGTACTCATTTGTAAATGAACCGAAAGTGGACATAACCCATTTTAATACTCAAGGGCTCGTCTTTCCCTTAAACAACTTTTCGTGTCAGTTATTTTAATATATCGGAAAAAAACAAAATAATGCGTAGCCATATTGTTTAATGCAATATGCATTAATGTCGTTTCATTAAAAGCATTGAATAAATAAAAACAACGTATCTTATGGGAAACATTGCCAACTTATTGGATATACAAATGAAGAGGGGAAACAAAAAAAAATCGTAAAATTACGAAAATATAGATACTGTACTCCCAGTGAAAAAAGTCCCGTGCGGGGATGATGGTTCTGATGAGGAGCGAGGGGTTGAGTTTACATGCAGGTCGAATACCATTGTCTAGTTATGACGTGGCGATTGTTATACAATTATACTACACAAGGCAAATTAGATTCCTGCTATTAAGCAAGTTCTATCGTCTTAATTTGGCTATTATACTCATATGACGTCACACTAGATTTAAATGTTATATTAGTTTTTAATTATGCTTACAGCGCATTGCCAAGCTATGTACAATACAACCCAGACTAGCGTGGTATTCGGCTCAGCCGCATTAGGTCTACTTCTTAGGACTCTCTTTCTCTGGGAGTACAGTAGGAACCCTGACGTCTGGTGCCAATTTTATGCTCCTTTAAAAAGACAACAATAATCATTGGAAAACATAGAATATCCCAGTGAAATTATCGGATCTAATAATTGTGCTAGGGGCACGCCGAAGCGTAGTGGTTAAGGCACTGAGCTACAAGCCGGAGGGTCGAGGGTTCAAGTCCGGTTGGGGTCAGGATTTTTAAACTGATCCAAACCATCTGGCGGCACTATGGCCCTGGGGTCGACTCAGCCTCTAACTGAAATGAGTACCAGACGCTTGTTCTGGGGTAAAGGCGGCCGTCACGCAGGGCTGACAACCCGGCTGACATAAAGTGCCCATTGTCTAGAAAAAGTGGGAGCCTTAACCTCCTACTACCCCAAGGGCCTCCTGAGGCCTGTTGTGGGATCACTTTACTTTACTTTTACTTTAATAATTGTGCTATGCTGGATAAAAACAAAGATTGTTCAAACATTAAAACTAAGTTATCTCATTCTTGGTTTAGAATTGAGCTAGGAGGATTGTGTATTGAAGGACATCAAGATAAAGGGAATAATAGGCTGGAGAACTGTGGCTTTTAATAGACTATTTAACTCATGCCACAAATGCTAGTGAATGACCAAACACGTTTCAATGAATTTTGTTTTACAACCAATGTCAGTCGTGTTTCACCTCGCTCTTTATCGATTTCTCTT
Organism: Diploptera punctata; assembly: GCA_030220185.1. NCBI lineage: Eukaryota > Metazoa > Arthropoda > Insecta > Blattodea > Blaberidae > Diploptera > Diploptera punctata. Next base: position 288,177 of record JASPKZ010006057.1, read on the forward strand.
TATCAGCTCCTGCTTTTGTGATAAAGAAAGCTCCTCCTTTTTAATGTTCTGAACAGGTCAAAGCATTATTTTTCTCCAACAAATACATTGAATATAGCAAATAATGAAAAGATTCCTTGATTTTACTGAGTTGTTTACTAAAAAAATAAATGAATAACCCGTAATGTTGATTATGATATATAGTTTGATGTGTTTCATTATTTCTCCACTTGGGTGCACTCTTACAATATTGCGATCTTATTTGGCAATAAATAATATGATCAAGCAGCAGTGAATGAACATAACCTCACATTTCTGATTTGTTTTCAAACATCGCTGTTTACATTAAATATATAAATATTTTAAAATAACTATAGTTAAACAATGATTTATGAGTAAACAGCTTAATTTTATTCGTTAAATAGTCCTAACAAATGCCACTCTTGATTACCAAATTCTCTAGATAAATTCACTCCTCGCTTCGTGAGTCGTGAATTTATCGATAATTTGGAAATCACTCGTGGCATTACTTATGAAAAGACTGGCTGTATACTTGTGAAAAAAGTGAAGGCTTATTGGGTCATAATTGTAGTTGATTGCTCATGCGAAGGCTAGAGACTGAAATGTTATCTGGTGCTTACGAACACCACAATGCGCAGGGGTCAATTCCCTTCTAAATAACACACTAACTCTCACTGGCTCTATCGAACCCGTAGGCTCATGGCCGCGCGGATATGAGTTCTCCATACATCCCTATATTAACCAATAATTTCGTGTTAGTGACATTATTATTAATTCTAACTCAATTTAACAAAAAGTGCAGAGAATATTTAAGAAGGCTAATGTTTTCTTCACTGGTTACATCAATATATGTAGGTCTACTTGATGATATAATAAATACTCTCTCTCTCTCTCTCTCTCTCTATCTATCTATCTATCTTCAGGCCTCGCTACTCGTTTCCTCAGAAACGTACAGCAATTTCTTCTTTTTTTAAGATAGCGAATATAAAGTTTGGAGAATATGTTCAAATAAATAAATTCAAGAAAAGTATAGTCAACGAAATATTATAGCAGAATTCTTCATTATCATCATCTAACTTCACGCATTAGGTTTTTGCCTGTTCCGATCTCACATCTGTTCAACCCAGCGCTTTCTTGGTCTTCCTACCGATCTTCGTCCTCCAGGATTATCTATCAGTGTCATCTTTGCTATCTTATCCTCTGCCATTCTTTGTAGAAGTTCTATCCAATTGTTCCTGTGTTCTTCTATTTGTTGAAGAAGTGGTTGTACTTTTGGTTCCTCTCTAATATTCTCATTTCTAATATGTTCTTCTCTTGTGAAACTTTCACAGCCCGTAGGAATCTCATTTCCGCTGCCTGAATTTTTTTTTTTTTTTTCTTCCTTGAGGACCCAGGCCTCACGTCCATACATCGCCACTGGTAGTGCCATCGTTGAATAAAATCTCAGATGCGTATCCTTTCTTACTTTGTTCCTCAGTGTCCGTCTGATTGTTCAGCAAATATGTTGACATTTCTGCATTTCCTTATTTATATCTTGTTCTTACCGTACAGGCCACACGGCCTAAAACGAATTTGTTCATGATGATGATGATATCTTGTTCTTCTTCATAAGTTATATCGCAACTCAAATACTGGAAGTGTGAATCCTGTTCCAATACTTTATCTTCATCTATTACTATTTTTGTTCTTACTGGGTAATTTCTATGGAACGCCATTAAATTATTATGTACGGTAGTCAGAATGGAGGATAATGTAACAGGAAGATTTTCAGTGCCAAACCAGGTCGTGACAGGAAGACCAAGATGGTTGAATAATGTTGAGGATGAATGAATGAATGAATGTAGCCACTATGTCCCATGAAGGGCTAGGGCCTCCTACAAGAGGGGGGCTCAATTTTAAAGTTTTAAGTGGTTCACGTGGTGAGCTAATTCACGTGAACATTAAGCTTATAGAGTCTTTCACTTGTGCACTTCACTGCAGTTTATTAAGAATTTTAGTCCATTCTTAGATTGTTCGCTAGTTCTTTCCACTTGTTCCTGTTGCGGGCTGTGGTTGACCAATCAGTTTGAACGTGTCTGCCCATCTTCTTCTTGGCCGACCTCGTGTTCGTCTTCCAATATAGGGGTCCCACATGGTGGTTTCCCGCGCCCATCTGCCTTGCTGTTGTCTTGTTACATTACCACCCCATGTCCACTTTGTTTGGAGGGCTTTTTGAGAAATGTTCTTTAAAGTTGTAATTTTCTGCAGCGCCATGTTGGAAATCTTATCCCGGAGTGAGACACCCACTATCTTGAACATAATTTAAAAAAAATGAATGTTAAGAAATGGAGACTTTAAGCTTTTTAAAGAGAGGAATGGATAGCATTATAAGAGAGGCTAGAGATTTTCTTGGACTGTAACTAAGAGAAGTTGTAGCGTTGCTATGTTTAATCATAATACAAGGCTATCTTCAAGTTCTAAGAACATATTTATCATAAGTCATGCCACGAGTGATTTCCAATTTATCTAGAAGATTTGGAAACCAAGAGTGGAATTTGTTATTACTATTTAATGAATAAAATTAAGCTGTTTACTCATACATCACTATTTAAATATAGTTATTTTAAAATATTTATATATTTAATGTAAACGGTGATGTTTGAAAACAAATGAGAAATGTTTGATTATGCTTCTTTCGATCATCCACTGCAACTAGATCATATTATTTATTGCCAAATAGGATCGAAATATTATAAGAATGCACCCTAGTGGAGAAAAAATGAAACACATCAAACTGTATGTTATAATGAACATTATAGGTTATTAATTATGTTTTTGGGAAACAACTCCGTAAAATTATTATTTATAAATACAATTACTGAACACAGAATTATCAAATGTGTAGTTCGAAGGAATCTGTTTATTATTTGCTATATTCAACGAATTTGTTCGAGAGTTAGTCATTGCAAAATAATGCATTGACCTGTTCAGAATATTAAAAAGGAGGAGCATTCTTTATTTTGGTAAACAGAAGTAGATAAATATCGAGGTGAAACACGACTGTCATTGGTTGTAAAACAAAACTCATTGAAACGTGATTGGTCATTGACTCCCATTTGGGGCATGAGTTAAATATTCTATCTAACCAACTCTTTCGACCAAAGTACTTTTTTCGTCTGGCTTATCGCCTTTGGCCTGTCCGGCAGGGTAACCCTTTCGGCTAAAATGCTACCGCCGCGCCGGCACCGCTGACGGGGTCATTTAAGCATGTAAAACCACTCCACCACGACAAGGTAAAGATACCATGGAGGGTCTAAGAACATTTCTCGTATCTTAACCAATACAAAATTTTACACACACGTACAAACTATTGACACAGCAAACATTCATCCGTTGTTAATGAAATTAATAATGCAAAAAATAGTATATTACGCTGCGAGGTTGGAAAGTGGTTTTTACAGAATCGAGGAAAAATGTTTAAAAACCGAGCGATAGCGTTGTACAATATTTTTTGCGGGATGATGTTTTCAAAATAATAAATAATAGTGAAATAATAACATTATAAAAAATTGACTAACGTTAACAGTGTGGACAATGTTTATTAGCTGAAACAACAGGAGGCCTTGAGAACAATTATTGATAACATGACCGCAGGTACGTGTTTATTGTATTATATTGTTTCAAATAAAGTTCAGTCCATTTAAAATGTAGTGATTTGTTTCGTATAATGTATATTACACTACCTTTTGGATACTTTCTGTATATGCATTGCACATAGTAAGTATACATAGAGGGCAGTGGTTTTACTTCCCGCACGTGGGTGTAAATGTAATATTAGTGTATAGTTATTTAGGTTGAGAACCCCTAGATGTAGGAAGTTGAACTTTCAATAATGGTCCCCATTGCTGGTAAGTACGACAAAACGCACTATCGCGTAAAAAATAATATTATTTCCTATTTGTTTTATGAATTGTTATCAGTAATTGTGATGTAATTAACTTAACAGCTCGTTGAAGAATATTTTAAGATTTTTATTTACTGCTTAGATGTGAAAGTGCTATTCTTGATATAAGCCATTAAGATGTCAGAGTGTGATATTCTCACTTCATTTATATCTTACTTTATCATTTCGATAAAAAATGAATCTTTTTTTTTTTGCCAATATTTATTACACAAGTGATTAAATTAGTTTTATCCACAGTCATACGTGTTTAGTTCAAAACACATACTACAGTTAAATAAATGATAATAATAATGGATTAAGTCTAATTAGTGACGAGTTTAAAACTTTTAATCTCAGGTGCCAATTTTACATGTTTTAATTTTTTACATAATGTCCAACGCCATAAATCTATCCTAACATAAACGTCAATTATATCCTGCTGCCATTCGCGCCACAATTACTTTCACATTGACAGGGAGCACGAGTGGAATATATAAAGCATGAGATCGTTGAATAGAATAGATTACTAGAAAGCTGGCGAAATTTTTCACTGAACTTGTTATATACATTTAAAATAACTGTTTTTGATCACTAGTCAAAGGTTTGCCAGACTTGCGTTTTAAAAATTTAGATGACACAGCAACAGAGGATTCGACACATTCAGTCATTTTTGTTGCATCAGAATCGACTGAAGCATGGCTCAAATGCATCATCCATATGTAATAAACTATTTTAAGTTGTAATTATTGATTAGGCAAAATATTGATATAGCAATACTTACCGAATCAAAAAAAGAAGTTGAAAGGAACAAAAGATATTGGTAATTATATTACTAATATACAGTGGAGTACCTCAAGATAGAAGAGCTTGCAGTGGTGTAGCTATACTAATTAATAGCAAATGGAGATAAAAAATAATAAGCTACAAATATGTGGATAAGAGAATAATAACAGTAAGGTTGAAAATAGATCGGAATTACTTAAACATTGTAGGAGTGTATGCACCAGGAGAAGGGAAAATTGAAGACACTATTATTTTCTATGATCAATTACAACAAGAAATAAATGACTATTAAAAAAACAGAAAGTATCATCTTAGGAGGTGAGTCAAACGCCAGAGTTGGTAATCTCCCAATCCCAGGAATAGTAGGTATGTTTGGAGAAGATGTAATAAATAGAAACGAGGAAGAACTTCGACAATTTGCTACCTATAATTAACTAAAAATCACGAATACTTTCTATAGGAAAAAGGACATACACAAGTATACATGGTGCGCTAGAAAGCAAAGATCTTTAATAGATTACATAATGATTAATGATAGACTCAGGAATCAAATACAAGATGTAAGAGTATACAGGGGATGTGACATATATACATACCATTATTTATTGGTAGCCACGATACTTATAATAGCCAAATGGAAAAAACCGAAAACTCAAGAAAGAATAAAAGAAGAGGTTTTTAAAGTATATCTTCTAGAAGAAGAAAGTATAAGACAATTATACCAAAAAAGTCTACAAGAACACTTAGAAAGAAAAGCAATTAATGATAATCTAAATGAAGAGTGGGAAAATATGAAAACATGTATTATAAATGCTGCAAATGAAGCTATAGGAAAGAAGAAAAAGATTCGCAACAAAAGAGGATTAAAGATATGGAATGACGAAATAGAGGAAGCTGTGCGAGACAAAAAAATAGCTTATTTAGAGTACTTACAAAAGAAAACTGAAGAATCTAGAACTATATATAAACAAAAAATAAATCGAGCAAAACAAATAATTCGAACAGCTCATACAGATTCCTGGGAAAGATTTATTTCCAAAATAGAGCACGATGTACATGGCAGACAATCGTTAGCATTTAAAGTAATGAAACAATTAAATACAACAGAAAAAGATACTGCAAAACTAAATACCATTGATCTGAAGACATGGGAGAATCACTACAGAGAATTATGGTGTAACGAAGAAGAATTAGTTATAGAACGCCCTTCTGAAAGTGAAAATAAATCAGAAATAGACAGAATTACTCTAAGTGAAATGAGAGAGGCATTGAAAGAAATGAAAAATAGAAAAGCACCAGGTATAGATGGTATAAACAATGAACTGATAAAGTATGCAGGTTTATTTGCAGAAATAAGATTATTAAACTTAATAAACGAATGTTGGAAGACATGTAAAATACCTGAAAATTGGAAGACAGGTGAAGTCATATGCCTCTTCAAAAAAGGAAATAGATTAGAGAGTAAAAATTATAGAGGCATCAGCTTATTGAACTCCACTTATAAATTATATGCAAAAATAATAAATAATAGATTGAAGAAGATATCTGACACACTCTTAGAAAAAGAACAAGCAGGGTTCAGAAAAGAAGATCCTGTAGTGATAATGTGTTTATTATAAAGAGACTAATTGAAAAGAGAAGAGAATTTAACCTGCCAACATACTTGTTGTTCATTGATTTTGAAAAGGCCTTTGAAAGAGTAAATAGATCTATACTATGGGAAATAATGAAGGAACGAGGATATCCACACCATCTAATAAAATCAGTCGAAGGCTTATATGAAGAAACTAAAGTTGTGATAAAAACTGATGGAAAAAGGTCAGAAGAAATTTTAATAAATCAAGGAGTTAGACAAGGGTGTAGTCTATCACCCACTCTTTTTAATATATATATCGACGACATCATGAAACAATGGAAAATTATAATCGACAATGGCCTTAGATTGAACAATAACTCAAGTATTAATAACTTACTTTTCGCCGTTGATTTGGTCTTACTACACCACGATGAAGATATGTTACAATTGGCTGCTTACAAACTAAATGCAATATGTAGCGATTATAATTTTAAAATTTCAATAAGTAAAACAAAAGTAATGGCATTTTGTGGAAGAAATACTCTGCGTGCAAAAATAGTAATTAGAGACGAAATTATTGAACAAGTATCCCACTTTAAGTATTTAGGATGTGACATCATCTATGGGTATGATAAAAATATTGAACACAAAACACATCAGTTCCAAGCTATTTGTGGTACAATAAATAGAACATTGAATAGTAAAGCCCATAAACAAACAAAATTAAAATTTTATAAAACAATGGCTGTCCCTGTCCTTTTGTATGGGAGTGAATCTTGGATTACCACTACCAAACAAGAAAGTAAAATCCAAGCAGCCGAGATGAAATTTTTAAGAAGAGTAAAAGGCTGCACTAGAATGGACCAGATAAGAAACGAGGATATCCATGAAGAACTGCAGATCTACTCCATAAAAGAAAATATATTTAACAACAAGATACAGTGGAAAGAACATGTAGAAAGAATGGAAGAAAGTAGATTACTAAATAAAATCTTCCATTATTTTCCAAGAGGAAGAAGAGATGTCGGAAGTCCTCGGAAGAGATGGTCTTAGATCTATTAGAGAAGACGGAACAGCAACTCTTGCCTAAACCAGGAAGTGAAGAAGAAGAAGAAGATTATTGATTAGGTATATTTTAGAATATTTTCTATGTTTTGAATATAATAATTTCATTCACAAAGAATAACAAGAGTATTCAGAGGACACATTTTTAATTTAATGAAGGGAACTACTTTTTCGTTTACTTATTGCTTCTGCATCGTAAGTCGGTGTCCATAACCAATGAAAAGCGAGCAGGTCACATGGTTTTGTTTGGTGAGGATCATTCTAAGAGCGGACAGACTTTAGTCTCGAGGAAGCGTGCTGCCTTGTCATGCAGCGGACACGGGTTCCATCCCCGGTCGGGACAAGTTCCCTGGGTGAGACAAATATCAGAATTCTTTAAGGCCCATACGATCCCCGAACAGTATATGGCCATCATAATCATCATAATTCATATTCACCTTAGATTAATTTTAGGATTAACGACTCTCCTGGCGCACCACTATCACATCATCACCCATAATACCATCGGGGCATCATAATCCCGCCTTCCAGCGCGTCCCAACCTCAGAAGTGTGTTACAATTACGCCAATTTTAAGAGAGAACACCAGAAATGTCGAAATGACTCCTGGGGGATCGAATAAAAAATTACTAGTGATCTCAATGGCGTTTCATAACGAATTTTAAAAGTATTGATAAATTGTCTGATATTCTTTATTTTTATCCAAATCAGATCTGAATTTCTTCTAAATTTGTCGTAAACTGAGTATTTTACATTTTGTTTATTATCTTCAGCAATCCTGACTACCTCAATCGACTTATTCAATGCAATTCCACTGTCTTCGAGGCGTATTATAGTCTGTGTAAAAAATGCAAAATTTTATTTAATGGAAGACAATTTACATTGGATTTGAGGATCATTAAAAAACGAGTTCTGTGCACTCTCAAATTGCCTTAGAAGTTGCTTACCAAAAATAGTCACAACGTCTCTCATTATCTTGAAGTCGTCACGATGGTATATGCATGCTGTTAACTAAATACCCAGCGTGCTAAATCTATTGACAAGCTATATTAGGGGCCTCATCTTTGAAATATTTAGTTCGAGACAGTTCTTTCAAAAATATTTCCTTTATTGTGGAAATTATCGGCCGCGGTGGTGTAGTGGTAATGTTCCTTGTGCCTATTCCCGAGGGTCACGGGTTCAAACCCGGCCGGGGTCGATGCATTTTTTAGGATGGAAAATCCAAGGAGCAAGTCCTCGGGGAGGGAATTTAAGCCGTGAGACCGAGGAGTGAAGATTTCAGGATCTTAAAAAGCACCTTAAGCCTGAAAAAAGAGACAATCCAAGTAATGCCTTAGTTGTCTCCTAGATGTCTCATTGGGTCGGTATGCCATGACATCTGTAGGAAAATAAGCGTAATTATAGTCTGTCCGTAGAATCTGTAGAGAAGCTGTTCCAAATAAGCCATCTACACAAGAGGCGGGCAAAAATGCACACTAATGAGGCAGCGGAAGGAAGTGCAGGAGGGAGAACAATTCTGACATTACTCATTTCGCTCTTGAGCTTCAAGCGAGAAAGATGTGTAATCAGAAAGCTGGAAAAATTCTCTACACATTCCACGGACAGACTATATATTACTTTGAACTAGAAATCCCTAACAAAGGAGAGGCTATGGTTAGACTCGAAGGGCTGTAAAGCCAATAAGTAATTAAGTACTGTGAAAATTAGCGTTTCCACATCAGGAAATGTTGATTTGACTTATTTTGCGATTCGATGTAAAGCATGGGGCAAACATGTAACACGCACCTCTTACTGTAAAATGATTTGATCTATTTTACTGACCGCACCATTTAAAGCTATTTAGGTTGAAGGGCGCGTTCTCGTCTTGTATTCCACTAGACCATCGTTTTCCAACCAGTAAAGTAAAGTGATCACACAACAGACCCGGAGGCCCTTGGGGTAGTAGGAGGTTAAGGCTCCCACTTTTTCTAGACAATCGGCACTTTATGTCAGCCGGGTTGTCAGCCCTGCTTGACGGCCGCCTTTACCCCCAGAACAAGCGTCTGGTACTCATTTCCGTTAGAGGCTGAGTCGACCCCAGGGCCATAGTGCCGCCAGAGGGTTTGGGTCAGTTTAAAAATCCTGACCCCAACGGGACTTGAACCCTCGACCCTCCGGCTTGTAGCTCAGTGCCTTAACCACTACGCTACGGCGTGCCCCCTTTCCAACCAGTGGTTCGCAAAATATTTCAAGGGGTTCGCCAAAACTTTTCCGCAATGGCAGGTTTCGAGGTTAGGTCTATTATTCTTTCCATCATTTCTGCAGCATTGTAATAACAACAATATTATTAATAATAATAATAATAATAATAATATCATCCATGAAGCCGCCTATGAAGCATTGGGTGAGAAAGACGACTATAGAGGAAGGACAGCACTGTTTTGGAACGATGAAATAGAGAAAGAAAGACAGAATAAGAAACAGTTATTTTTAAAATGGCTTAGTACAAAGAACCAGAACGACAAAATACATTATCAAAAAGCACAAGCAAAAGTGAGAAGAATGGTTACTAAATACAGAAACGAGATTTGGGATAAGAAATATACAGAAATACAAACATATTTAGGAAACAAGAAGAGTTCTGAATCATGGAAATTTATAAAAAATATACGTTCATCGAATAGAAATAAGAATCTTCTCAACCTAATAGGGGGTACATGAATGGGAAGAATATTACAAAAAGCTTTTAGCAGAGGACCGAAAAGAATTTTTGGAAGAAAATGACGATTTATCAGAGATGGAAACAGGAAACATAATCGAAATTGATATAAATACTGTAAGAAGGAAATTATGAGAATGAAAAATGGTAGTAATGCCGGTCCAGGAAATATTGCTATAGAATTGATTAAAAATGACACTCAGAAGAATTGATCACTGTACTGTTTAATAAAATAATAAATGGCGAAGAAGTGCCAGAAGAGTGGAAAGTCGCTATTATAACATCGATACATAAGAAGGGAGACAAGAGAAAGTCTGAAAATTATAGAGGCATATCAGTAACAATTACATTAAGTAGAATATATGGACGTATACTAAGTAAAATGGTTGATTTAGAATACCAGGATAAAGAAATGAGAACAATCTGGTTTTAGAAATGGTAGGTCATGCAAAGATAATATATTTTGCATAACACAAATGATAGAAAAGAAAAGAGCTACTAACAGAGATATAGGCCTACATTTGCCAATTTAATCAAAGCATATGATAGTATTCCTCAAGAAATGTTATGGTAAACTTTAGACAATTCTAACATTACCAAAAAATTAATAGAAGCTATAAAAGCATTATACAAAGGATTGATTTCGAAAATAAAAATTGGAAATCATATAACAGAGGGATTTACTATTACAAAAGGTTTGGCAAGGTTGCAGTTTATCTCCAACTCTATTCAAAATTTATCTCGAAAGAGTACTAAGAGACTGGAAGAAAAAATGTCACAAAATGGGCATACCAATCCAAAATACACATATATATTCACTAAATTTTGCAGATGACCAGGTATTAATAGCACAAGATGATAACATAGAATATACGGCTAAAAAACTAAAAGAAGAATATGAAAAATGGGGACTTTATATAAACATTGAGAAAACTAAATATCTGTGTATAGGAAGGAGAAGAAATGGAAAATATAAATTTCAACAATGGAGAAGAACTAACCTAGTATTGAATGCACTTATTTAGGAACAAAATTAGACCATTCAGGCGATAACACAGTGGAAATTAAAAATATAATCGCACAAACAAAACAAGCAATAAATGCTTTAAACTCTGTTTGGTGGAGCAAAAATATTACAAAATAGAAAATTACAAATATATCAAACCATAATTCAGAGCATTTTAACATATGGTGCGGAAGTCTGGCAAATTCCTACCAGGGAAATGAAAAGAATTTTTAGTACAGAAATGGATGTTTTAAGGAGATCAGCTGGAAAATCTAGAATGGATAGAATACAAAATAAAGAAATAAGGAAAATTATGGGTGTACAAGAGGAGCCAGACATTATAGAAAAGAAAAGATTATAGTGGTATGGCCATGTCAAAAGAATGCTAGAGCAAAGATTGCCTAAAATTGTTATGGAATGGATCCCAATAGAAAGGAGGAAGAGAGGAAGACCAAAGAAAACTTGGATAGAAGGGGTACAAGCAGCTATGAATATCAGAGGATTGGAGGAAGATCAATGGATGGACAGAGAGGAATGGCATTTGGTTTCCGGAAGACGGCGGCAGCTGCCATGATACCGGATGATGATTATTATTATTATTATTATTATTATTATTATTATTATTATTATTATTATTATTATTAATATGTTAAAATTAAATTAACCCTATAATTCCCCTTGTTACATATGTGTAATATCGGAAATTTACCATATTATCTCCACAGTAAATTAATATTTACCGCGAATGCCTAATGTACAGTTAAGTAACAACGTTAGGAATGCATTTGATTTCACTGCAACTAGGCCTACACGTTGTGTAACTTTTAAGCCGTAACTAGAGTAACTTTAGGTTTTAACCGTTAAGAGTTAATTTAAGGTCATTAAACATTTTGTTTGGAATTAAATTTTATGCACATCTATTGTATGTATAGGTTATTTAAAAGTCAGTGGTTCACCCAACTTAGATCTTTGTGGAAGGTGTTCGCGAGTCCAAAAATGTTGGAAACCGCTGCACTAGACCATAATAAACAAATAAATTTATCGAACAATTTTCATATCTGGGTGTCGTTAACGGCCTTATAAAACTCGGATCTCAGAACAAAAATTTGTCCGGCACTATTAGATTGGATACCTAACACTAAATTAGCTACAAAACCCCTCTAAATATTTTTTTTATCTGGCAAGTACCCACCCCCAATTCACAGATTCACGTACTCGGTTTTGTCTTGATAAGATTTTTGAAGGAATTTTTTACGCAATGTTAATTCGTCTAAAATTATATGACTATTTACCAGTTGGCATTGAAGAAAATCGCGTAATTTGCAATTGCTAAATTTGTCGATGTTATGCATCAACAGGCTAAGGGCCATTTAAAAAATGCTATTTTGATGTCAACTATTGCACTGGCTCATTAAGTGTAAGCACAATTTTAGCGATAAATCTTTTAAATAACTTATAGCTTTATTATTAACTATGACTATGAAACCACATCCTCATAAATACTAATCTAAATTTGCATCATGCAACTAAGTGCCAAATGTTCCTGCTCTTAGATTGTTGATGTATAACTGTCAAACAAGGAAAATAACTTGCAATCAAGTATTGTTAGTTTGGCGCTACAATAAAAGTAAAGATTGACTTAAACTTTAAACGTATTTTTCTCGAAACTTACATAATGGCGCATAGCCGGTTGATGCATAACGCCGTCCAATTTTCCTAACGGAACATTTGCACTAACAAACACTTTGTATTTTAAAACCTTAACCCCATTACTCTAAACATGTATTTCATATGAACACGCAAGAAAAGCTAAAATGATTACATATAGGCCGAAGTCAGAATTTGCAGTTTTGACCGTTTTTTTGTAACATTTTACGAGTACATTTGTACTCGAATTCCTCATGGCACAGCTAACGTTGGTTCAAAGATTTTTAATAGTTTATCCTATAAAACAATACATATTTATAAACATTTTATGTTCAAGTGCTGATAATATTACAAGGTGAATGATACTAGATGCACAGCACAAGATCAAAGTACAAATTAATAGGAAACGATAATAAAGTGTAAGAGACAGTTGGAAAATTATAACCTTTATCTATGTTAAGTGATATTTAAAATGTTCCGCTGTGGTCTCGAGGTAGCGTGCTGCCTTGTCACGTAGCGGTCCTGGGTTCGATCCCCGGTCGGGACAAGCTTCCTGGGTGAGGTTTTTTCGGGGGTTTTCCTCACCTGTAAGACAAATGTCAGGAAGCTTAGGGCCCATTGGTACCCGAAAATCTCTGGCCATCATCATCATCCTTATCATTATCACCACCATCGTAATCATTATCATCACCATCCTTCACCGGTGTGGAAAGCAACGGGAAGCTACCACACATACAATTCCCTAGTAAAGCTGCAAATCATAGCATGAAATGTTATGACTGCAGTGAAAGACCTACCCTCAGGCAGAATTACTATGAATGGATGGATTTGAAATGTTAAAATCTTAAAATCCATACCTGTTCTATCAGTCGTTCTCAACTAAAACAAGTGATATTTACAGAAAACATGTTTCATTATTTAAACTATAACTCTAATATCTAAACGACTAAACGTAAAGATGTAAAAAATAAAACTAGAATGAACCGATGTAATTCAATTCATAGTAGTTTCAACCATTTTTCAGTTTTAGTAAGAGGACCTATAGAAGATAAATGAATAGCCACCCTAATATTTTTCATAATCTTCACCGAACATTATATCTTACTCTAGAGCAGCTATGAACATCCGCTTCAGAGTGAGAGAAGCCCTCAGAACCTTCCTACAGCTCCAAATGACTGACAAACCTAGGAAAGTATCCATCCAAATTACACTCCCAGATTGGCCTAGAAGAGTAGCCGTTGCATCATTCCGTACAGCAACAGGACACTACTCCCTAGGTAAAAACCTTCATCGCCTCGGTCTTCTACCAACTCAACAATGTATCCTCTGCAAAACTATGGAAGATACGGATGCATATCACATCCGAACTTGCCCATCCCTAACAACCAACAATTTCGTGGACGGATACTGGCGAATGAAAAACGTGTATGGAAGCTTCTTGTAGGAAAACCTGAGGGAAAACGCCCAGTTGCTAGACCAAGAGTGAGGTGGGAGAATAACATTATGATTTGAGGGAAGTAGATTATACAGGGAATGATTGGAAAGCATTAGCTCAGGATAGGGATGAATGGAGAGCTTATGTCCGCGCGACCATGAACCTACGGGTTCGATAGTGCCAGTGAGTTAGTTAGAGTTAGTTGGCTAGATACTGGGAAGCCAGGGAAATGATGAATCTTTTATAATCTTTCTTGTTATTGTTTGTTATTGTTACTGTTCGTTTTCCCCAGTCATTGTTTGCTAATGAGAAATTTCAAACGTCACTGCATTTAATTAAATAAATAAATAATTGTTTTCATAATTTATATTTACATGGACAAACGTCTTACGTGTCATTAACAAACAGTATGTTATGGGTGTGAAACACGGTCTCTTACTTTAAGGAGGAGGAGGTACTTAGATATAAACCAACAAGAAACTTTCGCCGAAAGTACAGGAAAACGCTCACTGTGTTTACAAAGAGACCTAAAACACGTCTGGGGAAAAGAATCGTATATACTCAACCTAGGATTTAAAGAGAGATCTGGGCTTGCTTGGTTTAGGCTAGGGGCATGGAAATTTCTAAAAATTAGCGACGATCACGATATGCGAATATGTCCAATGTGCGGGAACTTTGAAGATGAGATACATATATTAGGAAAATGTAATGATTTAGAATATTGGAGACGTCAGTTATTACCGGAAAGATTTCTAAATTCAAATCGGGAAAGATTGGCATGCTACGAGTTATTGGTAAATTCAGAAAATTGGATAAACCTCCGTAAATTTCTGGACAAAACGCGGAAAATAAGGACAACACTCATTCATGAATAAATATATGTTATCGAAATGCAATACCATTAATTCTTAACAATTGTATATAAATTAATTAGTGTATAATGCTATTGTGTTATTATTTAATTGTAATATTATTGTGTTTTCTTTATTTAATTGTAATGTTATTGATTTTTTTGTTGTTTATTTTTCGTTACACTAGTACCAATTATTACTTTATTGTAACGGACTGTCAACAGCACGTACGGCTTACTGACCGTGCGACCCATATTTGTAAATAATATTGTAAATTTCTTACTTTTTGTCGAATAAAGTCCTACTACTACTACTACTACTACCACTTTAAGAAAGGAAAACAAGTTAAACGTATTTGAAAATGGGATCCTAATTCCAATATTCGATCTCAGGAACGAGAATGGAAAATGTAAGAAGCTTTCAGAACGAGAAACACCAAAATGTTAATATCCTTATAGTTATAATAATTCTAAGAGATTCACATGATCAAGGTCATATAGTTCGAAAGGGTGATGGTAGAGAGCTTACTTTTAACTAATTTATTTCCGGCATGTTATATTATTTCATTTGTAATACTACATGCTAAACAACAAAATTAATAAATATAGAATTATTTTACATTCATACATACGATCTCATATATTTTTCTCTCATGCCACTATTTATATTAAACCTTACCGAAGTTTATTTTCTTCACGTATTTTTTTTTTTATGTATCTGCCCATTGATTCACCATTCATTGCCAGCCAGAATTTAATACATGTTTTTGGAAGGTTTCTCTTTCACTTTTTGTGTAGTTATACACTCCCCCAGAATATTGTCCATTGTTCCATGATCTGAAGGAAGTGGGCTATACAGAAGATGATTGGAAAACATTAGTTCAAAATAAGGATGTACGCGCGGCCATGAACCTCTGGCTTGGATAATAACAATGAACGATGACTTTCAGGCTGCAAAAACTTTCCATAACCCTCTTTCATTCCGCATACAAGCCACATGCCCTGTTCATCGCAGCCTACGAGAATAATATATATATATATATATATCGGTATATTTGTTTTAGCCCGCTTCTGTGATCTCGGGAACAGCGTGCAACCTCGTCACGCAGCGGGCCGGATTCGATCCCCGATCGGGACAAGTTTCTTCGGTGATGGTTGTTTTTCCTCACCTGTAAGACTAATGTCAGTAAACGTTAAGGCCTCAATGGTCCTCCAACATCATCTGATCTTCATAATAATCATCATTGTTTAGTATGGATGTGATTGTGAATGGTGTGTTTCGTTTTAATGTTGTGTTGTCTCAGAGGAGACCCTGATCAATCGGAGAGGCCTTCCATGTCCTGTATGGTCAATGCAGTATGTGTGTGATCCATAGTTAAAATCCCTCTCCCGACAGGCCGTACCCCGGATGGCCTATGGCATGTGAGAGTACCTATAATTCAATGAAAGCAGCTCACAACAACGACAACCTGATAAACGAAAACGAACCCAATACATGCAACCCCCTCTACCAGATCTTCAGTGAAACACCAGTTTTAAATCCTACCGATGATGGGACAAGTCCCGAAAGCGCTACAGTTAAATAATTAATTAAGTTGAGGAGACGGACCTTTCAGGTGAATATTCCATAATTTTATATTAATTTTGAATAATACCTCAACAGAACACATCATGAATCTTATAAAAGTTGAATAATCATAATGTTAAAAGATTCCATAGATAGAAACCAACCCCTCTTTTTATCAACAGGAGGGGTCGATATGATTATTCTAGAAATTATTGAATTATAAAATGAAAATAATCTTTCAGTAATAGATTTTGAGATCACCACAGGGCTATGTGGCCGTGGTTTTTAACTGGTGTTTCTTCCAGACCTTTCTCCCTCAACTGCGGAGGGCATCTTCAGTGGCGAGTGTTTCTAGGTGGTGTTACCATATCGTAGACTCGGCTTACAGCCCTGAAGATGCCCTCCGCAGTTGAGAGAGAAACGTCTGGGAGAAATACCAGTTATAGACCATGACCACATAGCCCGGATTATTTTAACATTATATATGCTAATGCTCGCCGTAATGCTAGTTCAAAGGATGAGATGAGATGAAACCCTTAATGTTAAGGTCTGTGATATACAAGGATCCTGGCTAACCAGGGGTAGGTGAAATGAAGTAGATATGAATTGGGGAAGCGGTGAAATTACGTTTTCTCAGAGAATCATCCACCATGACACCATTCAGTACCGAGGGTCTAACTCGTAAACCATAGATGAAAGGTGAGCATATGACAACTTTTGCCATAGAATTACATGTCGCAAAATAGCACTAAATAGAATTAGGAGTTAAAGGAAATGTCTTTTCTTTGTGAGATGTGTATTAGAAAACAAAACCAAAGTTACAATCTCGATTGACTGATTTTGAAAGAAAGATACTCACAAGGATATATAGACCTATTAACGAAAATGGAGAGTGGTGAATGAGATATAACAGGGAATTGTATGAGCAGTAAAAATCATCAGATATCATTACATATATTAAAGTAAACAGGCTGGGATGAGCGGGAGAAACTCAGATGATGACCAATAATGGAGTAGTTAGAATAATTATAGATGGTAAGCCAGAAGGAAGACGGAGAACTGGAAGACCAAATTTGAGAAGACTGGGTAGAGTATTACACGTACAGAATGTCAAATCTTTAAAACTCAAAAAATGGTGGGCGATTGCTAGAGATAGAGAAGCCTGGAAAAAGTTCTGAAGGAAGCCTTGATCCACCCAGGGTTGTTGGGCTGATGATGGTGATTAGGGAAAGGATTTTGAGGTGCGGCACTTTTCCAAAATGTAGCTGTTTTCATATCAATAGTTCAATATAGGCCTATGTACAGTGTTTGGGGGGATGAAATGAAGCGAAATGAACACAACTTGTTACACCTTTTTGCACTTTTTCGTTAGATTAGAACATTTCGCCCCTTTTCTTCCTCTTTTTTATGCTTCGGCACCTTTTCCTCCATTATTCTCTGCGTTTTTAAAAGATTAGACAGAAAAATGTATATTTTTCTTCTTGAAGAGATTTTTAAAATCTCAATCAGAAGTCAACAATCTAATATATAAAAATCAATGTTTGTTTGTATGTTAGTGAGTTTGTTCGTATTTTATCATCAGATTGTCATGGGGCTTTTTGTAAAATGTTCAGGAGATTCCCGGGATGAACATAGGCTATAAGAGAATTGTGATATTCAACTCCTACACCCTTAAAAATCATACTTTGTAGTGAAAAACGTAAAAAAATCCTTTTTTTGTCGCTTAAATGGCTTACGCTTCCTAAACCATACCAAATACACCAAATTAATGTACACAGAATTGAATATCTCAAAAAAACTCTACAAAACATCCGCGACAGCATATGTTTATCTTTTATGGATAACTCACAATAATCATTTTTGTCTTTCATTGATGCCAAGAAAATCGGGATAAGTAGATTCCCGGACAAGCAAAGCAGCAGCACGGATAACTC
This sequence comes from Diploptera punctata, assembly GCA_030220185.1. Taxonomy (NCBI): domain Eukaryota; kingdom Metazoa; phylum Arthropoda; class Insecta; order Blattodea; family Blaberidae; genus Diploptera; species Diploptera punctata. The sequence continues at coordinate 306,659 of JASPKZ010006057.1, forward strand.
AAAATAACGAATTTTGTCTTTCAGCTCATTTATGCCAAATACATCGGATACGTAGATTCCCGGGCAATCAGCACGGGGTATCTAAAATAATAACGATATAAATTTATAATTATTTTTCCTTTTACTTAATCAACTAAACGTAAAAACACATCATTTATTTAGGCGTAGCAGCGCACGCTGGATATTAGCTAGTATTAAATAAATATTAAAATATAGTGGTTATGCTCCTTGCCTCTGGTCCCAAGGGTCGCGGGTTCAAACCCAGCCGGAGTCAATGGATTTTTTAGGACGGAAAAATCCAAGGAGAAAGTCCTCCGGGAGGGACTTTAAGCCGTGGGTCCCGAGTCTGAAGATTTTCAGACTCGTAAAAAATCCTTAAGCCTGAATGAAAAGGCCTCTAAGCAACATTTACCGAATTTTCCCGTCCTAGTACTACCTTGGTTTCCTAGATGTCAGTATGAGGCGGAACGCTGACCACATACCACTCAAAATGACATCTATACGAAAACAAGTGTAACTAAATTAGTTTGGTTCAAATTCTTCCCTCTAGGGGGGAGAGTGCCCAAATCTCTGTAAAGGGAAAACATAGGCTTACAATACAATAATTTATGTAAATTATATCCCAGAAACAATGACCAATCTGCTGCTGTGAAGTCAAATTTAAATTTAAACAATGTCGCTGCAACAGTTTAAAATAAGTTCACTTCGTACTGACAATAATTTAACAGTTTTCTATCTTTTGACTTGTTGGTGGCTGTGTTTTACTAGTCTGAACCATAATGCATTTTATTAGTATTACAATTGGGTTTTCACGACAATAACATGGCGAATGTTAAGAAAAATAAGTTGTACGCACTTTCAGAAGAATTCAAAACGCAATGTATCGAAATTCATGGCATCATTCTTGAATGTTCCGTCTGCGAAGTATATATTACAATAAACTTAAGAACAATGAATTATCTCTTATGGACTGAATAAAGAAGAATAATTTAGATCAAAATGACATGCTTATTATAGAAAGTGAGTTGATATAACTGGTTTAAACCTTATTTCAATTTATTGACTTAGGCTTACACGGCCGGAGTTACTATGATGATCTTGTAGACAATTTCCGGGCTGTTGGCCTTGGTCTTGAGGCTTGTAGTTCCCCAACGTTTCGCCAGAGACTGCGTCTGGCACCCTCAAGGGTTATTTTGAGACTGGCAATTTTATAAATGTATAAACAGAGCAGGTAGTCGACAAAATTGCCAGTCTCAAGACAACCCTTGAGGATGCCGGACGCAGTCTCTGGCGAAACGTTGGGAACTACAAGCCTCAAGACCACGGCCAACAGCCCGGAAATCGTCTACAAGATCATCTTAATTCAATTGTTTCAGCAGAACCTTTTTTTGCACTTTTTTGTATGTATTTTTAAAACATTTTGTCTCCCCTTTTACGACTAAAACTTGCATCTTAATATCAATTCCCAAATGATGATATTTTCTTTGTGAGATGGATATTAGAAAATTAAACTAAAGTTACAATTTTGATAGTATCATGCACAATAATTATCATATGTTTCAGAACGTTATCTTAAAACACCAACGCGGCATCTTTGACAGAACAATGAAATAAACACTTGAAGGAACGACAAGAGTTGAGGCAATGACTTGGGTAACCAGTATATAAATGAGCAGTAGGAACTGTTCTGTAGTTTAGTAACAATGCAGGTGTTAACATTGTTTGTTGTACTGCTGTGCTACCGGAGCGCAGCAGCCAGCCTTATCATCGTACCTGAACCTGTACAACAGAGTACTGCGGTATCACAAGATGCAGCCGAGGCTGCTGTAAAGGTAAACAAATTAACATATTTCTATAGCTCCTCCTCACGTAACATCACTTACTCGTATTAACCTCTATATTATTATAATTAACTAAATTCTACTTAGATTTGAGAATAGAGTACTTAGGAAAATATTTGGACCAAAGAGAGATGAACAGACAGGTGAATGGAGAAGACTTGCATAACAGTGAACTACATGGTCTTTATAGGAAGCCAGATAAAATAAGAACAGGTAAGTCTCGTAGACTGCGATGAGCAGGACATGTGGCACGAATGGGGAATGAAAGACGTGCATGGAAGCTTTTTTGTAGTAAAACCAGAGGGAAAACGACCAGTTGGTAGACCAAGAATGAGGTGTGAGAAGAACATTAACTGTGATTTGAGGGAGGTAGATAATACAGGGGTCTCGCGCCGTAGCCGAGCGGTTAAGGTAGGAAGCCTTGTCGCAGAGCTACGGGACTTACGCTGGTTCGAGTCTCCATGGGGGAAGAAATTTTCTCATGGTATTTCGGCCAGTATGGGACCGGTGCCCACCCAGCATCGTGAGGCAATTGGGTAGCTACAATAAGTAGCGGCTCCAGGTTGAGGAACCAGCTATAACGGCTGGGGGGCTCGACATGCTAAACACATGTCACCCCTACATTGGCTGTTGATCATCTACCTCTGTGATTGACACATGTGGATGTGAAGGGCCAGCAGCCGGCTGGTAAAAGGGCAACCGCTGGAAAGTGTAAAGACCCTCAATCGGATCGAGATAATACAGGGAATGATTGGAAAACATTAGCTCAGGATAGGGAAGTATGGAGATCTTATGTCCGCGCGGCCAAGAACCTACGGGCTCGATAGTGCCAGTGAGTTAGTTAGTTATTTAGTTATATTCTACTTAGAATTTCTCATTGTTAACTCATTTGAACATTTCTTGCAATAAAAAAGTTAAAAATATTATGAGGCTTAAATATCCTCAACTCGTATTCAACCCAGTATTAGGTCGAGGAATGAAATGAGATGAAGCCCTTATATATTTATAGCGGTCTGTGAACTATAAGGGTGCCGGTCGACCATCACTGACGCACCGTCACAAGGGGATAGACGAAATGGATGATATGAGTTTGGAGAAAATCGTGAAATTAAATTTTTGGCAGGGGAAAACGGGAGAAACCCCGAGAAAAAATCTGTTCAAGCTCCATTTCGTCCACCGCGAAACCCAAATGGAGTGACCGAAACTCAATATCGAGATCCCAGCGCTCGGAGGCGAGCGTCTCTGACAGTGCAATGAAATAAACCCCTAGCACCACGGGCCAGAATCCAGCAATCCAGCAATAGTAACCCGGTGCGCGTAGCAGATGGACCCCCTGCTTGACTTAGAATGCAGTGGAGTGAGGCGGGTGCAGCTCGGACGGCAGGCAGTGCGGGTTATCTAATCCATCAAGTGAGGAGACATATTACTTTCCTGTAGTTTAAATGAGAGGTTTGGAGCTGGATTTTAATGATTTACAGTTAAAAATGGCAAATCATTTTTTGGACATGGCCTGGGAGAAATTTTAACCGATCTTCATGAAAATTTGTACGTACAGGTTTTCAAGTACGGCGAGTGTTTAGTCGCTATGCATTACGCTATAAAACCATTAGGTGTAGGAGTTCACCTGAAACGAAAATTAAAAAATAGCTATAGAGGTCGCAATTTTATATGTTTAATGATGAAACACAATATATCCTATTAAAATAAACCGAGGTAGGTATTATCCAAAAGTCAGATAAATCCCACCATTAGAAGTGGGGGGTTTATCTGAAATCCGAAAATAAGAATTCTTCTTCTTCTTCTTTCTTCTTCTTCCTTCCAAGTATTAGGCCAAGGCCTGTTACGATCCTATAGAAAATTTTCCCTCCAGTGTTTCATAGGACGGTCCAGAGATCTTTGTCCTCTTGGTATATAATTATAAACAGCTTTGGGGATCCGACTTGAACTCATTCTTTCAAGATGGTGTTTCCAATTTAGTTGGTACTGTTTAATATATTTCAAAATAGGCGTAGTCTTCAATTCTTTTAAGAATTGACACTTGTAAACCGTCACGTTTGGTTCGTTGCAATATATAACTTTGTGTATACACATTTTCAGGTACGGCGAGTGTTTAGCTGCTATTATAATCTAAAACCATTACGTGTAGGAGTTTACCTGAAACGAAATTTAAAAATCATATTTAATTTATATAGGCGTAGTAGCGCAAGCCGGGCGTTAGCTTCTAAATTTATAAAATATTTAGAACATGTTCTCATGTTTTCAAAATATAAATTATAGTAAAATCCTAATAGAAGTTAGAAAAATGAAGTATGTTAGATAACATTACTAAATATAAATAGGAATGTTAAACTCTATATTTGGAGTAGGCCTATATATCTGGAGTAAAACATCATTAAAAGGAGAAAAAATGTATAAGTCCATACTAGAATGTATAATGTTATATGAATTGGAAGTTTGGACAACCACACAACATGTCAACAGAATAACTGTAGTTGAAATGAATGTTTGGAGAAGAGAGGCCAGAAAATCTCGACTGGAAATAATTAAAAAATACAGAAATTAGAAAATGGATGAATGCAGAAAGAAGTATAATGGTGTGATTGAACACAGAAGACTAACATGGTACGGAAACGTAAAATATGCAGAATGGAAGGCCGTCCACACATGGAAAATTGAAAGGAGGAGCAGGAAAGGAAGACCAGGAACAACCTAGAAGAATAACATTCAATGAAAAAAAATGGTGTAACGGATCATGACACAGAGGACAGAGAATGATGGAGAAGTTTAATTAAGGGAAATTTGTGAATGTGTATTACAGACTGAAAATCTATAAGTCTGTAGTCATTTATATTTCTTTTTAAACTCATGTTGATTATTGAGATTGGTTGGAGAAAACCCACAATGATGAGGAAATTTCTCAATGAATAAAAATGTACAGTAAAAGCTCCTTATTCACGGGGGATATGTTCCGTATATATGCTGCGAATACTGAAACCCGTGAATATGGAATGGTAATTTGTTTGGATATATAGGGGATACATTCTAAGGTTCCAAAATAAAGTAAAAATTATCATAAATAATACCATAAATGATTTCTAAATTATCAATAAATTCACGATGTCTGGAAATCAACAGTGGCATATGTTAGGGCTATTTAACGAATAAAATTAAGCTGTTTACTCACAATCACTCTTTGTAAAAACAGGTTTCGCATGTGCCTGCACTAAAAAAAGTCACCGATGCGTTAATAAAGGATAGCCTATGAATACCGACTGGATCCGCGAATAAATACTTTTTTAGCCGCGAATACTGGAACTGGGTCCCAATTTTTTGACCCGTTTATAATGAAAACGCCAATAAGTGAACCGCGAATAAGGAGTTTTTACTGTATAAAATATGTCACTATTTATTTTCCAGCCTTACATGCACTATTTTCACGTGGAGTCCGACATCAAGTATAGATACGCAAAAACACTGGCAACTACTAGGATTGAAAATCCAGCAAATGTAGCTCAAGAAGTGTCCTTTACAGCTGTGCTTCCTGATACTGCCTACATATCTGGATTTAACATGTGAGTTTACTTGATTTTCAGTTACTGTATTTTAGTTTTTATATAATAATGATAATAATAATAATAATAATAATAATAATAATAATAATAATAATAATAATAATAATAATAATAATCAATCTTAAGAAACCATATTTACAAAATTTCTACTTTATAGTAGGCCTATGTATACTTCAATTAAGCCTGCAATTTGAATTTTTTAAATGTATTTACAAAATAATAATAATAATAATAATAATAATAATAATAATAATAATAATAATAATAATAATAATAATAATAATAATAATAATAATAATAAATTGATTTAGCGTTTACTTGATGAGAATCCGTATGTTTATTAAATAAAATAAAACTGTCAACATTTTATACGATTTTCATATTTATTTTAATCAAAATTTGTTACAATAATAAAACTAAAAAGAAGGACCAGTTATCAACTGTATATAATGTAGAGTGTGGCACATGCGACAATGTTTATACAGTACAAACTGGAAGACATTTTATTTCTCGTTTAAAAGAATATATTTATAACAAAAATGTAGATACATCAAAATACACTTAACCACTTACTTCAATACAATCATTGTTTTAAATCAAATTTTAAAGTTTTACATATTTGTAACAACAAGATAAAACTAGATATTTTTCAAATTTTAGATATAAATAAATTGAAGAAGAGTGGTAGGTTGTTGAATCCCCAATTGAATTTAAACATCACCCCTTTTAAATTTATAATAAGATAAAAATGCATGCATTGTTTTTGTTTAAATTCAGTTGCATAGTTAGAGTTATGTAATATAATAATATCCTGAACTTGTGTCCAACTCAGGGTCGGGTCAAGCCGACCAAGCCGGGCGCATCATCATAGGGTTAGATGAACTAAATGAAACGAAAATGGATGAATATGGAGAAATGGTGGAATGAAATTGTGGCAGGGGAAAACGGAGAAAACCCCGAGAAAAATCTGCCCGAGTTGTTTCATCCACCACGAAAACCACATGGAGTAACCGCGTCTAATCGCTTGCGTTACGGAGACTCCACTTATTGCCTACTTGAGTGAATATATATATATATATATATATATCAAAATTAATTTGTATCCGTAGTATTCGTCTGAGGAAGGTACAAAGTACTGAAACAGCTGTAACGAATTTTTATTAAAATGAATATGAAAATCGTATAAAACTTTGACAGTTTTATTTTATTTAATATGCCTAAATAATGTATTTTATCGGATAAAGTTGCCGTTTCGATATAGCCTACGGGACTGCCCTATCTGGGTTCCTAGGTTCGAATCCCGTCGCTGGCATTTCCAGAGGGGTAGGCATACCTGGATATTTTGAGTTTTTCTCGAAGTTCTTTAGTTTTTCTAATTTCATCCCACCAAAGCTTTTCATTCCCCTTTCATGTAATTTCATTTCTCATTTATTCATATCACCATTCACCTCATCTCACGTTAGGAAAATATAGTTCGGCTGGTACTCACAAGTGTTGAAAATATAGGACTATGGAAATCCAGAGGGGAGCAGCCCACCAGGGAGCTACTTCATGACTAGAAACTGAGCAATAAAAAGGGCAGAAAGGGTCAAAGGAAGGGTTGTAGCGGCATGGGTCATGGGAAGAGAACCTGGGATGTCGGATCCGGAAGATGGACTAAAACTTACGTAACAGCATAGAGTAGACTTTCATTCCATTCATCCATAATATACTGGGATAGCGCAATATATATTTTAGATTACGATGCTCAGTGTAGTCTGCCCGAGCAGTCTGGATAAAAAACTAAAGAACTTCACGTAAAATTTTTATAAACAAGACTTTTATAATTGAGGCTGTTAGAAGCAAAGTGGTGTAGGCCTATATGCAACTTTTGCAGTAGAGAAAATCATGTTTAAAGTTGAAGTCGCATAAGAAAATCATAGATAATTGAAAATAAATTTTCAAGAAGAATAATACATTATCACATTATCTACGCAAACACTAAAAACCATTGGCACTAAATAAAATTGTACATCAAAAATGTAATTACGCCCCAAACTTTTTTTTGCCAAAAATCACTTGCACTCCTTTGCTTCTAGCCGCCTCAATTGAAAAGTATTCATTTTATTATTTTTGTAATAAAATCAGAATAAAATTTGAATTTTCATATTGGCTACTGTAGCTTACATGCCCAACCTAAGGTAACTTAGCCTTTATACGAGTCTCCTATAGGGCATAAGAGACCCTAGGGGTAGTAGGAAGTTAAGGCTCCCACTTTTTCTAAACAATCGATACTTGATGTCAGCCGGGTTGTCTGCCCTGCGTGACGTCCGCCTTTACCCCCAGAACAAGCGTCCGGTACTCATTTTCGTTAAAGGCTGAATCGACTCCAGGACCATGATGCCATCAGAAGATTTGGGTCAGTTTAAAAATCCAGACCCCACCGGGATTCGAACTCTCGGCCTTCCGGTTTGTACCGTATTTCCTTAACTATCCACCCTATGGTGTGCCCCCTATGGCCTATATGAATACCCAGATATCTAGTATCTAGGTATAAGAAAAGAAATTTAATAAACATTTTATTAAAATTTTCAGTTATAGATTTTCAGGACTACTGTTTTGTTTTTTTCAGGGAGGTTGATGGTAAAGTGTATGTAGCTTACGTAAAAGAGAAAGAAGCAGCACAAAAGGAATACGATGATGCAGTAGAACATGGTCAAACTGCTGGTCAAGTGGTACAGACGTAAGTTTTTACTTTTCTTCCTTTATTTTGAAATTATAATTTCAGTTTTCATTACATTTTAACTGGGATTGCTTATTAATATGTTCGACAATAAGGAATTTGGCTGCTAGCTGGTCGGCCCGGTTTCGATATCAATCAGCGATTAGGAATCCTATATTCCCCTCTTATCATTAACTAACAATCATTGATCCCTGCATCCACGGTCCGTCGTGACCTTTTAAGAGGTAACGTAATATTTTACTTACAAGGGAACTGCCAATCATTGCATGCCGAAACCTACTTAGAAATTTCTTCCAGAGCGTTGTGATTTACAAAGGCCACGACCAAAAAATTATCTGCTATTTTCAAAACAGCAAGGCACTATCATGCAAGCTATAGAAAAGTAATGCAACTGCTGAATTACTAGATTGGATAACCGTCACTATTTGCCGTCCGTGCCGCGTCCCGCCTCACTCCACTCCGCTGTTGCTCATGCAGGGAGTCCATTTGTTACTTTACAGTGAGTTGCCATTGCTGGATTCTGCTTCGATATGTGTGACTTCTAGTTAAAAAGGCAAATAATTTAACACTGCCTTGGTAGATCACAAAGCTTGTATGGGAAACATTTCAAGGTAGGTTTCAGCATGCAATGGTTGACAGTCCCTTTCGTATTAACCCTTAAATCGGAGAAACAACAATTTCTCATTCCAGTTATTTAAACGTTTCGGACCGCAAAGGAAACAAAATCATGCAAAACTCTAAGTTATTATTGCATATTATTACGTAATTTGACACAGATTTAAGTAATTTCTTCTCCTTTGTTTTTCTATTGATTTAAAAAGTATATTAAATAAATGAAATCAACATATATTATAAGATACATTGCCAATTTAAGGGTTATCATTCTGGCTTAGGAAGTCATATATCTTAAGTCTGCGGCTAACTTTCTTAGTACAAACAGATCACGTAAGCATTAAGAAGTGTGTCATTACTATTCGTCCTTTACTGTAATAGTGACAACTACATAGTTAACTCATCACGGTTCATATCCCTGTTGATGGCTGTTAATTTTAAGTAATCACTGATGTTCAACATTAAATTTTATATTCAAACTCGTCACTTTTCTTTAACGTGTGTAAAATAACACGCGTATTAGTATCCTAATAAGAATGTAATAAATGTATTCGTTTTATTTCAGAGCTCGGGATTCTAACCGATTCACCGTATCTGTGAACGTGGAATCGAACAAGGAAGTGATATTCAACTTGACATACGAAGAACTGTTGACCAGAAGACTCGAATTATATAGTGACGTCATTAATTTGAATCCTGGTCAGGTTGTCAGTGACTTCAGTGTAACTGTGAATATTGAAGAATCAAGTAACATCAGATCTCTGAGAGTTCCAGCTCTGAAAGTCGACGAAGAGACGAGTGTAGAGGGTAAGTTGAATAAAACAGCATTCTGTACGTTCTGCCGAGGTGGTGAAATTTTGCATTTCCACGCAATGGTAGAGACAAGGAGTGGCGAGTGTTAGTGGGATGAAATTCGGGAAAGGCAGAACTTCGAGAAAAATATCGGTGGGGCCCACAACCAAACCCCTCCAGCACCACCAGGATTCGAATATGAAATTCTAGTCGGGACTAGTCACTCATACACAAAGACGACATAAATACCTGTAGAGGGATGTTGAAGAAGTGAATGAGTATAATATCATAAAGCTGGGCGTTAGGGGATCCTGTCATTTGATTATGTTGAATACTTCTTATTCTGTGTTACTAAAACTCATTTATATAATTACGAATAACTGAATTACTTCATTAACACATTATTTAGAAGTTCATCAAGAATCAAGTACTCAACTGTCATATTTAAAACAACAGAATCTCTCTTCAGATAATTTATACAGGAGCAAAATTAAATCTGTGGTCACAGAAAACAATTTCTTAAATATAAAATCGAATTTTCAGGGAAACATTTATTTAGCCGAAAACGAGAAATATTCTTAAGAGCTGCCGAGACATAACATATATATGTATATATATATATATATATATATATATATAATTCTGAAATTATTGTAATCCTTCTTCAGAGAGCATAGGACACTTGGGATATTATTATAAGACACTTTACCCATTTCGGTCATTTTTTTTACTTAAATTATACCCTGTAACCACATCAATTTTCTCCCGCAAAAGGCAGATTATAGTGTGTACAAATAACAATGTTATGTTATAAGGGACTGTGATAGTAGAGGGTATCATGTGATCATACTTCGTTCATGAACACGTCAGAATCAGTTTGAATGTTCTGAGTCCTTCGCCAATATAAAGGGAATACCTGTAGACTAGCAGGTATGTATATACAAGCCCCTATATTTATAGTTGCTTAGCCATAGTACGTCATTTCTTTTTCCAAATGCCCCAGGTTTGTCTTTCGACATTCCTGGTTTCTCTCCTGGCATGGCGTACTTGTAACCCACTTCTGAGGTTGGGGCGCCTGGAAGGCGGGGTTACGTTGCCCCGATGATATTATGGGTGATGATGATGATAATGGTGCGCCAAGAGAGTCCCTAATCCTAAGCTTAACGTAAGATGAATATGAATGATGATGATTGCGTTGGTCATATGATTTCGGGGACCGTTTGGGCCTTAAAGTTTTCCTGACATTTGTCTTACAGGTGAGGAAAAACCCATATAAAAACCTCGCCCAGAAAATCTGTCCCGACCGGGGATCGAACCCGGACCCACTGCGTGACAAGGCAGCACTCTACCTCGAGACCACAGCGGGGGACTACGTCATTAACTATTACGTGATACATAACAGTTCTTTCGCTGGAGACATATGAAACACCTGGTGTATGAAACTCCCGTGGAGGAGCACAAGAAGACATTGTGGCACGTATTTAAATAACGACTGGAATCATCCGGAATATACCGAAAATCTTTCAAATCACTTAATCAAGAATACAAAAATACATCAAATAGTTGACTACCAATCATATGTTGATGTGATTAATTAGTTTTTCGTTTTAATACGTTCGTATTTTTGTGGTCTGTGCTGAATATGTCCTACAAATTTCAGAGACTCTAAAACTAAAACATTTCTGGACACTGGTCTCCGAACAAAATATGGTCACAATGTACCCAACTACCTACAACAGTTCACATTACTTGCTATTTGTGTATTTGATTTTTTTTGTAGGTACAACCAATGCCCTCGCCTCCATAGAAATGACAAGTCCAAATACAGCTGTTGTTAAATTCACGCCTACGCCTACCGAACAGCAAAACGTATCTGCCAATGGAATCATTGGACAGTTTATTGTGGAATATGACGTGGACAGAACTTCAGATGGTGGTGAAGTCTTGGTTAGTTTTGATTTAGTTTTTTTTTTATTATAGTTAAGTTAATCTAATTTTAAAAAACGGTCATACCGTAATTGGCTTAAATATTACACAAGTATTATAATAATAACTTATCTTCATATTCGTTATTTGTAGGATTTTCGACCTGTTTATTTCCCAGATCACTCCTCGGAAGAAGACGTATTGGATGTGCATCCACTATCTATCCATCTCTTGGCTGCTCTTCCTCTTGCTCTTCTCCCATCCATTGGTCCATATTCTTTAGCTCTTTTTGCAAATTTGTTGTCTTCCATTCTTTCTTATGATCTTTCCAATATTTCCATCTGTCCATAATAAATTTGTTAGGCCCTATATCTTGAATATGACATTTGTCCCTAATTTCTGTATTGTGTATCCTATCAAATAATGCACAATACAATAATAATAACAATACTTAAAATCTCTTTTGTGTTCGGTCTGAATTAAAATGTTACAATATTAACTGTTTTATATTTTCATCATCATCATCATAGTACATTCACGAATTTAGGCCATTTGTTGACCTGTTTCGGCCTCAAGAGAAACACCATCCAAAAGTCTTTTGAGTGGACGTCCTGGTCTTCTTCTTCCTGCAGGTTGATATCTTAACATTTGTTTGGGTATTCTGTGATCTTCCATTCGATGAATATGTTGCATCCATCTTGACTTATAATCAGAAATTTTGTTTCCTAAGGGTTCATTAAAAAAATCATATATCTGTATACTTCTTAAAATTTTTCTTCCACAATACACAAACAATAGTTATTAATACCAGAACTGTAATGTTGTAGGTAAATGACGGATATTTTGTGCACTTCTTCTCGCCTGAAAATCTGAAACCTCTGAAGAAACATGTCACATTTGTGCTGGATCTCAGCGGTTCCATGATGGGCCGCCCAATTGAACAACTAAGAGAAGCTATGCTCACCATATTGGACGATCTTAACAGTGGAGATTTCTTCAGCATAGTGTTATTCTCACAAACTGCACAGGTAATTTACAAAAACCTCAACTCGTAATGCTATTACCAATCCTACAATAGACAATTAAATAAAATATTCGCAAATATTCCGCTATAGCCTATGTTAACAAATTTCATGAAAATCTAAATGTTGGCTAATCACAATGATTAAGAAGAAACAAATGAGATTTTATTAATTCTAAAAATATTACATTCCCCAATTGTTTCTATGAATAAGACGTAACTTAATTTCACTTAGGTATTATGAAAATTAGATCGATGATTATTATAAAAAGAATAATTTATATTTAAATTATTTTTTAAAAATCCACTGAACAGGTCTGGGATCCAACGATTACTGATGATGAAATGGATCAAAGACTGGCACTAGTAGGATCCTACACTTATGATCAAGAAGGATTTCCACTACCGGCAGCAACACCATCCGTCATCGTAAAAGTGACAGATAAACACATACAAAAGGCAAAAACTTTCATCAATAAACTGCAAGCGACTGCATGTAAGAACAAAAATATATAAAGTTTTGTTACATGTCAAATTTGAATATCTTTAGTTAGACATCTACTAATATGAATTGTACTTATCATTTCAGCTACTGATATATACGATGGCTTGCTTTTGGGTCTGAATATAGCAAACCTTAATCCAAAGAAATTGCAAAACCAACCAAATGGCAAGCAACCAGAACCAATTATAATCTTCCTCACAGACGGATTGCCAAACGTCCACATATATGATCCAGACACTATTGTATCTGATATTACAAAGGCAAACACAAAAGATGCTTCCATTTACAGTTTGGCTTTAGGATATAGCGCCGATTATGACTTCCTAAAGAAATTGTCCCTCAAAAACTCTGGATTCTCCAGGAGGATCTACGAAGCGGCAGATACAGCTCTACAGCTGACCGATTTCTATAAGGAAATTTCTTCTCCTCTCCTAGCTGATGTTGAATTCGAATATACACCTGACCAGGTAACAACAAGCGATTTTCATCTCTAAAATATTTAATTAATTATATTTTTTTAAATTGACATTAACTAAAAGTATAATTAATATTGGTTACATGACCAGCCTCATGGGCTAGTGGTCAGCGTTCCTGACTACTGTTCATGAGGTCCCGGGTTCGATTCCCGGTCAAACCAATAATTTCCTTAAAGGGAATTATTCCTGTGGTTGCCCATGGTCTGGAATTTAGGTTACGTATAGGTTAAGAACTCTCCTGGCGCTTCATTATCGTCTATCACCCATCGTATCATCAAGGTAACGTAAATCCGCCTTCTAGGCGCCCCAACTTCAGAAGTGGGTTACAATTAAGCCAATGCCAGGAGAGAACACCAGAAATGTTGAAATGACAACCTGGGGCATTGAAAAAATAAATATTGGTTTCATTCAAGTAAAAGCTCTTAAGCTCTTTCAGAGAAATATTTTATAGGCCTATTCAAATTTTGCATGAATAACCGTCGAAATAAAATAATTTAACTTACATTGAAACATATAGAAACATCAATTTATTTTACTTGCATGTCCCAATATATTTTATTCTCGCCCTTCTAATAGTGGATTTTAATCTGCCCTTCACATAAAATATTTTATGTCATGTAAACTCTACCGAATAAGTACAGCCCTTGTTTATATCTAATCTGAGGAAGTAATTCTCTCATGAAATTTGGGCAAGTATATGGGAGGGACCGGTGCCCATACGTTTCATAAAGAATTCGAATAGGTATGAAAAATAGCAGCTCAGGGTTGAGAAATATACTAAATGGCTGGGGAACTTACTTGCTGACTATATACTTTCCCTGTACTTATAATTCTTTCTTCCGTAGTGCTAGTGTTAAATAAAATTTAATTTTTTCTCACGATTTACTGAAAGAATTTCCTTAAAATTATCAGTACAATTTAAACACAAAATTGTGCACATAATAGAGCAAGTATTTCTCTTAGAAGTACTGTCAGTGGATGTAGATATAAAACTATTCTGAAAAACATAAAAAGTATATATAAGTTTATAAAAAATCATGTTTATTTTATAAAGAAATCCTTATATTGATTACAGTCAAATTCCTCATAAATGACTATCATATTTTCATTTGCCTATTATGAATAGATTCCAAGAAAACATTCAATTTGTATAACATACTGTTATACGATATTCCAAAACCGTTAAGCAGGAAAAATAATCCACATTATTCCAAATATTTCGGTGAAATTACGCTGTACAAATCTGCGGTCTCAATTATTTTTGATAGTTTACAGAAATTAAACAATTATAATGGTTTGGACATTTGAAGAGGTTGACTGAAGATAGATTGCCAGTTAGCAGTTTGGAGGGGACTCCAAACGGGAGAAAAAAAAGAGGGAGACCTAAGAAGACATTGATAGAGGGGATTATGAATGGGTATGAAACATAGCAACTCAGAGTTGAGAAGACTAGTTAAACTGACCTGCTGACCACATGCTATCCCTATAGGGCTGCTGGCAGAAATACTGTCCACTTCTGGATGGACACTTGTGGAAGCAAGTGTCATCAACCGACAGGTGAATCAAAGTCATTCTAAGGCTGACAAGTCATGCTTTTTTACTAAATACATTAATCTTATATTTCAGGTTGAGGATGGAACACTGACTACACGGGTCTTCCGTCGCTTGTTCGCTGGATCAGAATTAGTGGTAGCTGGTAAATTGCGTGAAGAAATTGACATCAATCTCACGGGCGACGTAACTGCGATTTCAATCAATGGAACGATCACTTACACGTTTGAAGCTATAATAATACAATATCCACCAATAGACATCCCTCCTCCAGCGACACACACTCCCAGCAACATGGAGCGCTTGTGGGCCTATCTGACAATACAACAACTTCTGGACGAAGATTCTGCTTTGGACTACGATCATAATAACAAGAACTTAACTTCACCTCAGAAACAACAAGCGCTGAATCTTGCTTTAGATGTAATTACCTCTCATTTAACATCATTTATCTATTATTATAACAATCAGTGACGCTTTAGTTCGTGGTTACTAGGTAACAAAACATATATTTTGTATTCTAACAAAACACGCTATCAAAACATAAAATACAGGTTCAACAAAACATAAAATACACTTTAATGATGACATTTTTATAGTGTTCTGCCCTAGGGTAGGTCCTTCGCCGCTATTTTTTCAGCTTTACTAGGGAATTAGAGGTGTGGTAGCTTCCCGTTGCTTTCCACAATTGATGATATATATATATATATATATATATATATCGTTTGTTTATTTATCGTGTCTCTTTTTTTCAAAAGCCCAGATTACAACAATGTTTGTTAATTTATCGTCTTTCTTTCGTAAAGCCCACGCTAGTCTTTCTCTAAACATCTCGTTTCCGCAAAAAAATAAATTTTATTAAATATGCTAAATATACAACATATACCAAAATACTTAGAACGCAGATAAAATATTGTAGACAACATGTTACAAAATTAGGTTAACTTAGTAATCTAAATAACTATTAACTAAAATGCATTTATCTCGAATTATTTTATTTTATTTATGGGTACTGGTATGCCTTTATTAAAAAAATAATACCCATATTTTATAGAGTGTAACAGAGCGAGATGGGTTAGGTGGTAGCGTTTCGTTACTCATATTAGGGAAACATCTAGTTCAAACATCGATGCTGTTCGAGGTTCGCGTATTCAAATCCGTCTAGAACCTATGGTTTTTAAAGAAATGAAGCAAAGAAGTGGGTCCCATGTCGTAGACTTATGGTACTTAAAAGAACTTCAAGCCTGAGATAAGAAGACTTGTCATTGTTAAGAAACGTTATTAAATAAAATATTTTCTATACTATCTAAAATTTAGGGTTTTAAATTAAATTGAAAATTTAACTTTTAACTTAATGAGGTTTCCTCGGTCTTCAAGGAATTATAAATATCCTCAACCCGAGTGCAACTGAGGGTCGGGTCGAGGGATGAGATGAGATGAAGCCCCTATATAGAGATCTGTTAATGACATGGGTGCCGGCCAACGACGCCTGACGCAATATGACGGGGGCAGATAAACAAAGTGAAACGAAATGGATGAGTATGGAGAAATAGTGGAATGAAATTGTGACAGGGGAAAACAAGAGAAAACCCTGAGAAAAATCTGCCCAAGTTCCGTTGCGTCTACCACGAAACCCATATGGAGTGACCGAGACTCGATCTCGGGGTCTCCAGCTTCCAGGCATTATATTGGGTTGAGATGCAATTGCTAATAACTATTTTATCATAATCACTATTTGATAATACCGTTAATACTATATCAATTAAGTTGTGTATGCAGAAATAAGTAAATACCCTGGAAACACAGCCTATTGGATTCACAGAATATTTTAGACGCGATTTTACTTTAACTTACAAAACATCATATAAAAAATTAATAAAATACACCCTATAGGATAAATTGTAACACAATTTTAGTTGCTTTCAGCTTAGCCTTACACAAACATTGTGATAGGCTATAGGGAACCGCAGGTCTGCAAACGGGATAAAATGACTGAACATAAGTGAGCCTAAATAAAATCTATTGCTGATAAAATTTAAATAAAAGTAACAATTAATTTCTACTATATTAACTTACAATCTTATTAGGTTCGCTGGGGAACTTAACTTAATAACTGAATAGTACTATTTACAAAATAGTATGTCTAATATCTTTAATTGAACAGCGAAAAAGATATTAACGCGATTTATTGTTATCAGGCTTTACATATATTTTTATGAAATTGGTCATTTATTTTAAATATCGCGTTTCCTTATCTCATACAGCTGTATGATGTCACTCGTAAGAAGTTAAACGTGTGTAGCTTTCATAATTTCATCTTGTTGGCCTACTTGTGTAAAATTTATATGTAAACATGTAGTAGGCCTAGTAGTAGTAGGACTTCATTAGACTAAAAGTAAGATACATACAATGTTATTTACAAATATAGGTCGCACGGGCAGAAAGCTGTACGTGCTATTGACAGTACGTGCTATTGAGAGTACGTATCAATAAAATAATGTCTAGTAATAAAATAAAGTAAGGAAAAAAAAACACCATTGAAAACAATACAATTATCCTTTACAATAATTAGTTTACGTAAAATCAATAAATATTAATGATATTACACTAGGTTTACATTTATATATTTATTCACGAATAAGTGTTGTTTTTGTTTTGAAAGTTTTGTTCACAAATTTACCTACGTTTATCAAATTTTCTGGGTTTACCATTAACTCATAGCATGTCAATATTTCGCGATTTGAATTTAGAAATATTTCCGGTAACAACTGACGCTTTCAATATTCTAAATCGTTACATTTTGTAATATATGAGTCACAGTTGAGGATATTTCATTGGGGATTTCTATATACTTACTCTAAGTTTTTATTATCCACAATACAAAATGCATCTGCAAAATATTCAATGTATACGAATTAAAATGTACTTCTCTCATTGCAGTATTCATTTGTCACATCATTAACATCACTGGTTGTAGTGAAACCGAACGAGACAAACGCTGTAGACCCTCACGACGCCAGTCAAGCAGGTATGATTATTATTATTATTGTTATATTTAATTATTATTATTATTATTATTGTTATAATAATTATTATTATAATTATTATAATTATTATTATAATAATTGTAATAATTATTATTATAATAATTGTAATAATTATTATTATTATCATTAATGTTCTTAAAATCTTGATTGCATTTATATTCATCAGAATTTATTTTGGCTATTCTATGCCTCCGTGCCATCAATGAATATTCGAACGGAGAACAAGGGACTTTTAACGTCATCTTGCCAATATGAAAACATATATTTCCGCTAGAGACAATTACCAAAATGTTTATTCACATTGTAGCGGAGTCTATCCCAAAAGTCCACCTACATTTGTGGGCAAGTTTGGGTAAGAAAATGGGCGAGTTAGTACACCAGATTACTTTTAGCGTTCACTTCGTGTTAGTATACGTTGGGCTACACTGTCTGAGCAATGACTAATACATATTTTACATTGCAAGTATGCTGATTTTAGATTAGCTTTAGCTCAATTTCACACTTTATTTTAAGCCATTTTTAACTTTTTTTGCGACAAAATCAAGGTATATATTTCTCTCAGGTAATTAATTATTTACATACTGTAACAGTAAATTGTGTGTTTTCGTTTTTGAATTGAATTTATGTTGGTGGTATTATGACATAGAGTCTCCTTTATTTCCACTCCAAATTGTTGGAAGAAAAAAAAAAGTTACAAATGCAATATAACCTACAACAATATGAATAACTGAATGGAAATCAGTCACCTTAACGGGCAACTCCTGTTGTTGTAATAACACTTGAAAACAAATTTCAAACTTTCTTTTTTTTTTTGCACTTGAATGAAAATAGGTGGTTATATATATTTAAACTATCCTGAATTTCGATCTGCAATTCAAAATTTTCTAACACGTACCATTTCTGCAGGAAACATGATTGACAATTTCCATACAAATAAAAAAAAACAAATAACCGAACAAATATAATTTCTGTATTCCGGTAATTCCTTATGTTACTTTTTTATAAATGCAAGGATTTTTAAGACAGAATCGTATAGATTAAATCAGTTTTGGCAAGACATAGTCACAAATTTTCCGATTTATCATGCAAAAAAGTACAAAAATATAGAAAAAAATCGATTTTACTCACATTCTAAAACAGATTTTCTTGAACATTTCCACTTGTGGACAACATCATGCACATCCGTAATTAGCTGCCAACAATAGTTATTTAACATGCTGGGTGACTATTGTCCTCTGTATTTCTTTCCATGACAGATATATGTTTTGATGAAAACGTTTTCCGAGTTCATCGCTGACGGCCCCCAGGTTGGAAGTATAGAAGTCCAGGTCGAAATGGAGGAAATGTATTTTCAATAACATATTACACCCAAGTTTTTATATGTCTTTAGTATGTTCTCAATAATTTCTTGGTAGATTTCGGCCCTTACATTTCCCAGAAAATTAGCACACGCTGTCTTGAATCCCACCCAAACTACTTTCTTACTGTCCTCTAGAACGTAATCAAACTTCTTGTCTTGCATCACTTCATGAATTTTTGGACCAATTTTGTTTAGAGCCTTAACAAAATGTTTCATTAAGCCTAGCTTAATGTGGAGGGATGACAGCAATATGTTTTCTTTCTTAACTAATGGTTGGTATTTAATACCCTTCTCCCCTGGTAACAAAGCATCCCTTGGACACCAATCTCTTACTTCATATTGTTTTTGTATAGCTCGACTCTCTCACTCGCATAAAAAGAAACAAAACTTGGTTAACACACTCTGCATTCCAAGGCGTAACCCTATGACTTTCAGATCTCCACATATTTTGCATTCATATTTTGTATAGTTAAGAGTTTTTAAAAGTAAATTCATTTTCTCATATGTTTCTTTCATATGAATAGTATGAGCAATAGCTATAGGCACAGAAGGGTAAACATTACATTTCCAAGCAGGCCGTTGAGAAGAGCGGACGTGTTTTTGTTAGAGTGGTTAAAGTGTGCAGGGGACAAAGCATTATGGAAGAAGTTAGAAATCTGATTGAAACATTGTCAACTGAAGTGAAAGAGGGGTTTGAAAAGTACAACATGGGTGAAAAAATTCGTGATGTTGAGACGAACATGCATCGGATGGAGGACAGATTGAAATGGCTGGAATCTAAATTAGACTATCTCGAAAACCAGAGTCGCCGTAATAATATTGTGATATATGCAGTGCATGAAGAAGACAGGGAGAGCAGGGAAGAAACTGAAGTTATAGTTAAAAGAGCAGTGGCGCAAATCGGGCTTGATTTGGTTGACAGTGATACTCAAAGAGCGCACAGAGTAGGTCGTTGGAATAGTGGAAAGAGACCGATTGTATGAAAATTATCACACTACAAAATAAAATGTTGGATCCTTAGAGACAGTAAATATCTTAAAAGGGCCGGTATCAATATTGCCGAAGACTTTAGTGAGAGCGTACGTCGCGAAAGGGACTTTGTTAAGTGACACATGCTCGAGGCGAGGAGGCAGGGTTGCCATGCAATCATGCAATTTAATAAATTTATTATAAATGGACGAATCTGGAGCAGGGAACAACTACAAAATAAGGACAACCCTGAAAATGAATTTGAAGAGGTCATTAACAGCGAGTCCCCAAATCCTACAGGGGACGCTACAACAGCAGGTGGTCTCCTTACAGCAGAGGAGGGAGAAAATTCTACACGAGAGAAAGAGAGAGGGAGTACTACGATACTAACTCCGAGGGATCCAGTAAATATTCAGCACAAAACAGCCGAACGCAAAAAGAATACCCCACCTCTAAGAGGTGAACGACCGGCGGACACAAGAACGCAAACAAGAAAATCACTAAGACTGCTGAATTAACCCGCAGAAAAGGAACTATTGAGAGGGGGAAGTTCGAAAAAATGCAGGTAAGACTAATGACAAGGGAACACAATACGATTTGGTGACAGTCGGTACATGGAACATCGAAGGGTTAAAACAAAAACTTTCAATGGACAGATGTGTAGAGTTTATTGAGACTTTTGATATATTAGCTCTAGCAGAAACATGGTTTTGAAAGCTAATGAATGCGTAAATCTATGTAATATAAAAGGTTATTTCAAGGGCAGTGAATCCAGAGGGAAGAGAGGTAGATATCCAGGAGGAGTTGCCATTTTATATAAAGCTAACTTAGACCCATATATTAAAAAGGTAAATATTGCTTTAAAAGAGGTCATTTGTATACATTACCATGCAGAAAAAGCAGAAATGTGTCTGTTGCCTATTTACCGTCAACCACTAAATTCCAAGTATGCCAATCCAAATTTTTTCGTTGAATTGACTGACTCGTTGGCAGAAATAAAATATAGGTTTCCGGAAGCGGGAATAATAATTTTAGGGCACTTTAACTGTAGGATTGGGGAGGAAAATATCACTATAAAATCAGATGATAATGAAACTCGAGGTGAGGATAGGAGAAGCAAAGATAAGATTGTAAATTCAGAAGGAAACCAATTGTTAGCATTTTGCGGTGCATTTGAACTTGAAATTCTGAATGGGAAATACGGGGAAGATAAAAATGGAGAATTTATTAATAAAAATGGAGGTAGCGTAATCGATCATTCAATATGCACACAAGACATGATTCCAGTCCTAAGTAATTTCAGTATAGTTTCCAGAATCGAATCACACCACTTCCCAAACAAACTTATTTTAAATATGAAAGGTATTAGTGAGACAGTTAATGATGAGGTGGCAACAATATTGCGGCCAATTACACGTTTCAGGTGGATCGAGGATCGGAGAGAAGAATTTATCAGGAGTTTGGAAACGCTAATACAGGATCTGCAATTAAATGATCTTAGCGGGGATGAAATTATTAAAACTTTGGCAAAATCTTTTCAAAAATCAGTGGGAAAAATTCAAGGTTAAATGCGCAATGAACCAGAAGGACAAACGGTGGTACAATAATGTAGAAAGAAGAAGAAGTTTGTCGAAAGTAGTATTTTAAAGTTTAGAAAAGAAAGGACACATGAAAGCAGAAAACATTATGCGCAAGAGAGAAAGAAATCTAAAGAATTACTGGGAGAAACAAAACTAGCATGGCAAAATAAGAAATCCGAAGAAATGAGAGTCGCGACTGATAGTGGGAACATTGTGAACATATGGAAAACGATAAGGGAACCCAAAGTAAAGTCCATAAATCGGACAAGAATAACGCCCGGGGAATGGAAAAGTTACTTTGATAGGGTGCTGGGAAATGAGAGGTTAAGATATAATCAAGGAAATATAGTTGAGATCCCTGACCCAATTAATATTCGATAACTGGATCAGGATATTTTGAAAAATTAAGTGGTTTCTTCCATTAAATGTTTAAAGAATGGTAAAGCACCTGGAATTGATGGAATACCAGGGGAATTCTTGAAAAATATGATATCATCCAATACATTATTAGACGTTTTGAAAACTGCGTTCAACAAACCTTTTAACGGAGGAGATTATCCGGAAGCCTGGGCGACAGGTGTCATCCAACCGCTATACAAAGGGAAAGGTGGGGCACAGGTACCAGAGAGTTACAGGGGAATTTGTCTCTTGTCAGTGTTCGGAAAAAATATATTGTAAAGTACTTTACGAACGAATGAGACAATGGGCTAAAGAGAACAATAGGCTCTCAAAATATCAGTCAGGTTTTAGAGAAGGGTACTCCACGGTGGAGAACGTATTTGTTCTGAGAACACTAATTGATGACAATCTGAAAATGAAGGGGGGTAAATTATTTTGTGCATTCATTGATTTTAAGATGGCATTTGATACTGTGGACCGAAGCGCACTTTGGGAAAAATTAAATCGGAAAGGATTGTCTCATGCTTTAATGTCAATTTATAAATATGTTAAATTTTGTATAAAAGTAGACCAAGGGCACATCACAGAGAGCAGTGAAGCCAATCGGGGAGTGAGACAAGGTTGCATTTTATCACCAATGCTATTTAATCTATTCGTTGATGATATTGTAGACGTAATGCTAGAAGGAGAAATTGAGGCTCCGGAGATAAGAAATGTTAAAGTCCCAGTCCTGTTGTATGCAGATGATTAATTATCTGTTCCAAGACAATCAAGGGATTGCAAAGAGGTGTTGACCTACTGGAAATATACTGTAGGAATTGTGGATTGACTGTAAATGTTAGTAAGACAAAAACAATTACGTTCAAAAATGGGACGGTTTATGGTAGAGCAGAGGAATGGAAATACAGAGATCAAGCACTTCAAAACGTGCAACATTTTGAATATCTTGGGACGACGTTGAAAATGAACGGGAAGTGGAAAAAACATATTGATATAGCATTATTTAAAGGGAGGGGACAACTTAACAGTGTACTCGGTATTCTGGGTCGAGTGCCTGATATTCCAGTCAGCACATTAGAAAAAATGTATGGAGCTATGGTCAGGCCAGTAATGCACTATGGTAGTGAGATTTGGGGTTTCCAAAGAACGGAAATACTAAATAAGGTATATACGCATTTTCTAAAATATATTACAGGACTTAGTAAGGCCGTTTCTAACTGTGGAATTTTATATGAATTCGGGTCATTCCAGGACGACATTAACTGTAAAATTCGTGTACTCAAATACTGGTTGCGAGTAATCCAAGGTGAACAAACAATGCTTAGAGCAATTTGTTACGACCACCAAATTAAAAACATAGATGTTAAATTTTGGGCAGACGAGGTTAGGAGAGAACTCCAAAAGATTGGGATGGGCTGGATATGGGAAAAAGGGACTGAAAATCGCAAGAACGTGTGGAGAAAAATAAGGAGGAGGTACTTAGATATAAACCAACAAGATACTTTCGCCGAATGTACAGGAAAACGCTCACTGTGTTTACAAAGAGACCTAAAACACGTCTGGGGAAAAGAATCGTATATACTCAACCTAGGATTTAAGGAGAGATCAGGGCTTGCTTGGTTTAGGCTAGGGGCATAGAAATTTCTACAAATTAGCGACGATCACGATATGCGAATATGTCCAATGTGCGGGAACTTTGAAGATGAGATACATATATTAGGAAAATGTAATGATTTAGAATATTGGAGACGTCAGTTATTACCGGAAAGATTTCTAAATTCAAATCGGGAAAGATTGGCATGCTACGAGTTATTGGTAAATCCAGAAAATTGGAAAAACTTGGGTAAATTTTTGGACAAAACGCGGAAAATAAGAACAACACTCATTCATGAATAAATATATGTTATCAGAATGCAATACCATTAATTCTTAATAATTATACATTAATTAATTAGTGTATAATGCTATTGTGTTATTATTTAATTGTAATATTGTGTGTTTTCTTTATGTAATTGTAATGTTATTGTTTTTAGTGTATAATGCTATTGTGTTAGTATTTAATTGTAATATTATTGTGTTTTCTTTATGTAATTGTAATGTTATTGCTTTTTTGTTTTTTTTACACTAGTACCAATTATTACTTTATTGTAACGGACTGTGAACAGCACGTACGACTAACTGCCCGTCCGACCCATATTTGTAAATAATATTGTAAATATCTTACGTTTTGTCTAATAAAGTCCTACTACTACTACTACTACTACTACTACTACTACTACTACTACTAACTACTACAGCTACTACAATTATGTAACAGTATGGCCTTTAAACTTAACTTGGAAGAATCAATGGAAAGGTGCCATTCCTGTGGAATGCAAATTTTACCGCTCAATAGTTCAATTAGTCCATCAACATAATTTCAATAGACAAGTTCATTCAAAGAGTCTTCACGTTTCCTATAAGTTATTTTGACGTTGGCTCAATACAGTTCTTGTTTGAGAGCCTAGTATTTCCGGCGGACTTTTGTTAAATTGAGATCCCTTAGAAGATAAAATACATTTTTAAATTACTGCTTTTCCACTCTGCTCCAACAATAAAAGTGGGGAGGTTAAGAGACCGCAATAAAATGAATTGTGTAAACATATAATCTGTTACACCATACAATCGGCCATGCCATTTATAGGGCTCATACTCGTAAATTGAAACAGACCACCCAATAGGCTGAAAATGTTTATTTCCCAGTATTAAAGTAATGATGTGTTGTCATGTGCTCCTTCTTCATGAGGGTGAGCTAACCGGAATACAATAGATTATATTTGAAGAGAAAAATTATACGCTCAGACCGGGACTTGAACCCGGGACCCTTGGTTCTCTAGACCAAGTGCTCTACCAACTGAGCTACCTGAGCAAGTACCGATCTAAACGCAAATCTTTCTCTATATACATTGTAATTCCCATCCACCAAATGCTGTGAAGCCATGCTTCTATCTTGCAAATGGCGGCTCCTTTATTAAGAAGACATATTTGGGAATTATACATTACAGCCAGTACGGCTTTTTCCAAGTTTTTATTATTGATTTCGTACATCTCAATGATGGATAAATCATATTTGAAGAGAAAAATTATACGCTCAGACCGGGACTTGAACCCGGGACCCTTGGTTCTCTAGACCAAGTGCTCTACCAACAAGATAGAAGCATGGCTTCACAGCATTTGGTGGATGGGAATTACAATGTATATAGAGAAAGATTTGCGTTTAGATCGGTACTTGCTCAGGTAGCTCAGTTGGTAGAGCACTTGGTCTAGAGAACCAAGGGTCCTGGGTTCAAGTCCCGGTCTGAGCGTATAATTTTTCTCTTCAAATATGATTTATCCATCATTGAGATGTACGAAATCAATAATAAAAACAATAGATTATGTATACAATGTTCACCGTTGTGGTCTCGAGGTAGCGTGCTGCCTTGTCACGCAGCGGACCCGGGTTCGACTCCTGGTCGGGAGAGGCTCCTGGGTGAGGTTTTTTCTGGGTTTTTCCTCACCTATAAGACAAATGTCAGGAAACTTAGAGCCCAACGGTCCCTGAAAATCATCGGGCCATCATCATCATCATCCGTATGATTATCATCATCCTTCACTGATGTGGAAAGCAACGGGAAGCTACCACACCTGTAATTCCCTAATAAAGCTGGAAAGCATAGCATGAAAATATGATTGCAGCGAAAGACCTGCCCTCGGGCAGAATTACTATGGATGGATGGGTGGGTGTATACAATAGCCCGCTACTATGCGCTCGGTCGGGCCGCTAGTATAAGCATAAATCGGCGATTACTTCAAAACCGTAGGTGATAATGAAAAAGGGATTTCAATTTAGAAAACAGGGCATAAAAGTACGTTAGAAAAATATAATTTTTGTCAGGTGCAAATTTCAGTGTTGCCCAGTGTAATTGATTAACAGTATAAACATCCACTTACATGACCGAGAGTGCAAGAAAGATGCTGATAGAAATATAACATTTCTGTTTTAATATCCAATAACAGATTCATATGGAGATGGCGGAATAAATGCCGGCACCGGTGGTAGTGGTTATCCTAGTAGTGCAGATTCGGATGATCGATACGACGATGGAGCAGAAGGACCTGGTGCTGCAGAAGATGGAGGTGATGGTCCTGGTGAAGCAGGAGATGGAGGAGATGGTCCTGGAGAAGGAGGAGATGGAGAAGGTCCTGGTGATGGAGGAGATGGTTCTGATGAAGGCGGAGATGGCGAAGAAGGTAATTTACTGACTTTACTGATTTATAAGTTACTAACAAAGGATCTTTCAACCATTACATGCCGAAACCTGCCATGAAATTTCTCCCAGAGATGCATTGTGATGTAACAAGGCCGTGTCAAAGAATCTGCCGTTTCAACTGCAAAGCACAGAAATCGTAACCAGAATCCAGTAACTGCAATCCACTGTACGGAGCAGATATACTCTACACGAATAAGAGCGGAGTGGAGTAAGGCGGGACGCTGCGCGGACAAACCACCACTTCAGCAGTTGTATTACTTCCCCATAGCTTAAATGAGAGATCTGGCATTCGAAGTTAGTGTCTTGCAGTTAAAAACGGCAGATAAACTTTTGAACATGGCCTTGGTACATCACAACGCTTCTCTGGAAGAAATTTCAAGGTAGGTTTCGCCATGCAATGGTTGACAATTCCCTTGCAAGATAAAACAAAAAGAGAAAAACAATAATAATTGTTGATTATATCATACAGTAAGATAAAAATTAAAAATTATAAATGTATGTTAGCAGGCGCCGTCGTCCTCAAATTTCTTAAAATAATGTAGTTAAAATATTATTTGGAGGTCTTTCGGAAGTTAGCTTTCATCATCAACAAGATGAGTATGTGCTACTAGTTGTTGTATCTAAGACGTTGTATGCGTTGTAAATTTTTAATTTTTATCTTATGGCTATTCACCTCAACGGAATTGCATATGAATTTTATTAGTATTGCTATTATACAATGTTACAAATATGGGGGGCGGCAATACGGTGAACGATTCTTCAAATGAGACCCTGGTTGGGCGGCTATGAAGTCCCTTTTGGGAGAAAGATAAGTTTTTATCTGTATTCCCGCAGGTTCCAAGTCATGGCATTTTTAAATATGGATACGGAGTCAAATCAAGTATTGAAAATAACACAAACTAATGACCAATTCTACAAAATCTAACATATTTATAATGAGCAAAGCAAACATCTATAATAGTATATTACCATGCGAGGATGGGAGGTTTTTACAGAATCGAGGAAATAATTTCCGAGATTCTGTAAAAACACTTGACAAATGTGCGTTGTGCATTATTATTTTCACGATGGAGTTTTCAAAATAATAAATAATAGTAAAATAATAACATCTTTGTTGGAAATATTTGCGTTCATTACAAACAATTGACTAACGTTAACAGTGTGGGCAATGTTTATTAGTTGAAAATACAGGAGGCCGTGAGACCAATTAGCGATAAAATAACAGAAGGCCGTGAGACCGATTTAGTGATACAATGGCGGAAAGTACGTATGTATTGTTTCAAAAAAAGTTCAGTTCATTTAAAATGCATTAACACTAACTTTTTGGATATTTTTATGTATATACATTGTACGTAGTATACATAAAGGGCAGTGGTTTTACTTCCCACACACGTGTTTGTAATGTGTAATGTTAGAGTACAGTTATCTAATATAGTATAGTTATTTAGGTTGTCAATCCCGAACTGTAGGAAGTTGAACTTTCAATCATGGTCGCCATTGCTGTAAGTACGACAAAATACACTATCGCGCAAACAATACATTCACCTGATTATAGAATATTAATTTGACGGCTACACCATGTTCAAAACACCAGTTCTTGTCAGATTACCGAGGTTATGTATAATATTGGGCATGGATAGTAGAGATGGGTGACTGCTTGACAATAGGCTCCTAATACTTGATGTTGGATTTTTTATTGGCCTAAATTTTCTGGCGGAATCATGGCCTCTAAAGAAACTAGTTCGAGATACATGCTATGGGGGTAAAGGTATTGTCATAAAGGGCTCACAACCTGGCTGATATCTCGTGCCGATTTCCTAGGAAGATGGGAGTCTTAACCTCCTCCTACTACCTCAAGGGATTTCTAAAGGCCTGAATGTCCGCAAATGACGCGTTTTCACACTATGTGTAGCTAACTTCTCAAGAGTTCCGTTAGTTGGATTTCAAGACTCAATACTTGACAATACTGCCACAGTCACATCAAGTTTTCAAAATATCCACCTCCCATCTCATTGCAGAGTGTACATCGGCGGTGAAGTGATTGGCGCACACGTTCAAATACGCCTGGCCTCGTTTCAATTATTTGTGTAGCAGCGTGGATTCGGGCTATAAGATCTATAAGTGACTCTACTGGAGTCTGATAAACAGACTGTTTCATGTCGCCCCACAGAAAGTAGTCGAGAGGGTTAAGATCAGGTATCTCGGAGGCCATGGGACTGGTCCCCCTCGACCTGGATACGTGGTATCCAAATGTCTCGTCACATTGGCATCGACGTGAGCTAGAGCTCTGTCGTGCTGCAGCCAGATTCCTTTGCGAAGCCACGAACTAACACTGATCTTGAGACATAATTGTCATAGTGTGTAAACGCATCATTTCCGAATATTGGTACCTTATTAAAAATTATCAACATATCTCAATATACTACCCCACCTCCGCTGTCGGTGGTTTTTTACAACACTCTGTATATCTGCACTATAAAACAACTCAATTTAAATTGAAATAATAAAAATCATGATAATTTAGACGACACAAATATTATCAGATCATATCCTATATCTTTTCAGCAGCATCAGTATGTCTGAAAGAACTGGATGACATTGCATGGTTACCACAAAATCACTCACTTGTTCTGGAACAAGATACGCTGGAGGCAGCTGGACTCAGTGAGGTGAGTAAATTACTTTTCTACACACATTTAAATACTACTACAATGTCATAAAATCCCAATGTCGGGCCCTTACATCACCTATCATCTTCCTACACTCTTCTCTATCCCTTGCCAGCCTTCTCCATGTACCAGTTCTCCATGAAACATCTAGCATCGGTAGTATATGTAGGCCTATGTATAAATGGTAAGTATAGGAAACCGGATATAATAAGAACAATTAAGTCTCGTAGACTGCGATGGGCAGGACATGTGCCATGAATGGAGAGTGAAGGCGATGCATGGAAGTCTCTTGTAGGAAATCCAAAAGATAAACGCTCAGTTGGTATACCAAGAATGAGGTGGGAGAATAATATTATCCATAACTTAAGGGAAGTATATTAGTATACAGGGGATGGTTAAAAAATATTAGCTCAGGATAAAGCTTATGTCCGCGCGTCCATGAACGTACGGGTTCGATAGAGCCAGTGAGTTAGTTAGTTATATATATAAATTTAATAAACAAAAATGCGCACACGTTGTGCATAGAACATGTATGTATATATATATATATATATATATATATGAGAACAAGTTCACCTCTGTGGTCTCGAGGTAGCGAGCTGCCTTCTCACGCAGCGGGCCCGGGTTCGAACCCCGGTTGGGACAGTTTTTCTGGGTGAGGTTTTATCGGGGTTGTTGCTCACCTGTAAGACAAATGTCAGGAAATATTTAAGGCCCAAACGGTCCCCGAAATCATATGGCCATCATAATCATCATCCTTATCATTATCAGCATCATCATCTCATCTTCACCGGTGTGGAAAGCAACGGGAAGCTACCACACCTACAATTCCCTAGTACAGCTGCAAAGCATAGCATGAAAATGCTATGATTGCAGTGAAAGACCTGCCCTCGGGTAGAATTACTATGGATGATATGAAAACAAAAATAAATGTTGAACTGGTATTTGATCCCGGCACTTTTAACATTCTATTTAGAGAGGCTCTTAGTGCAAACACTGATATTATTCCTTCCTT
Source organism: Diploptera punctata (assembly GCA_030220185.1). NCBI lineage: Eukaryota > Metazoa > Arthropoda > Insecta > Blattodea > Blaberidae > Diploptera > Diploptera punctata. Next base: position 337,008 of record JASPKZ010006057.1, read on the forward strand.
ATATACAATTCTGCATCATAAGAGGTAGCGGGACAACACTCGCAAGTGGCGTCTTATAACTTCTATTACAGGAAAGCATTTTATGAGAATATTTTACCTGATGCAGTAACGATCTTTTTATTTCATTGTTATAATTAAATTTTGAAATTAAGCAATGAAGACCAAAATTTGACATGAAAAGAAAAAATATTTATACATGTATATTGTTGTCCGCATATAAATCGAGATCACATCCTCCTAATACCCCCTTATATATGCCTAGGCCTTCCTAATGGATTTTTCCCCAGGGATTTCATGAAAAAAAATTGAAAATGTTCTACTGTCACTCATTCTAGCTACATGACCTGCACACACACACACACACACACACACACACACACACAGATACAGATATATATATATATATATATATATATACATGGTATGATAAGAAAAATAAATGCCTGGACGGGATTCGAACCCGGATTTCTGAGTCTGTACCTCAGTGTGATATCCATTACACCACCAGGCGAATCCAATTCAAGCATTCATTTTTCTTATATATGTATTATATTCTCCATTATTACTAGATGTCGCGAGAACTCCGTCTTATATAATTATAACATATATATACATACATATACATCCATCCATCCATCCATTGTAATTCTGCCCCCGAAGGCAGGTCATGCTACGCTTTGCAGTTTTACTAGGAATATATATATATATATACATATTATTGTATTAAACTCAAATTTTAATATTTATAAAATATTAAATATGTCCTCTTAATTGTTATTTAATTACCTTATTAAGCTTTCCCCATAGAACAGATCATGCAAATATTGCCATCTGATGAGATATAATGTCAATTTATAATAATATAATCAGTGCGTATACATAGTATATATATGCACACACGTGTATAATATATATATGTATATGCACACACGTGTATATATATATATATTATATATATATATATATATATATATATATACTATGTATACGCACTGATTATATTATTCTAAATTGACATTATATCTCATCAGATGGCAATATTTGCATGATCTGTTTTGTGGGGAAAGCTTAATAAGGTAATTAAATAACAATTAAGAGGACATATTTAATATTTTTTAAATATTAAAATTTGAGTTTTTATACAATAATTTTTATCGGAAAGAATAGGGCCATTTCTACTTCAAAACGTAGGAAAATAAGAGCAACTTTTTTGCGAAATGTCTGTTTTCCTTGATTGAATTGGATGTTTGAATTCTGTGCACTGTTCTTAAAAGAAGTTATTGTTTCTTTTAAACACACATATATAGTGCTATTTGTCCACCAATGTGGTCTCGGGGCAATGTCATTGGCTCGGATGCAGGGATCCCTGGTTCGATCCCCGAATGGGACAAGTTTCTGAGGGAGATTTTTTTTCCCTCATTAACAAATTTCTGCAAAATGTAAGCCCCAAATAGTCTCCGCAATTCTAATCTAAGCGTGAAAGGACAAACAAGTTTTCCTCAAAAGGCGCTTATTTCAAGTTTAAGGTTCTTTTAGGTGGCAGTAAATCTACGTCGCCATTATTTGTCTTCCGAAGGAAGCCGTACCAAGAATGTTTACTTCCTTAAAATTTATTAATCACACTCACAATTTAACCCTTGAACCTCAGAATCAGAGGCGAACATTGTATCCAACAATCCACTAGAACTTACTTTAAATGTTGGTGTTATCTCGGAGGTGGCCCTAACATTGAGCTAATCAGTTATCAGGGAGTTGATCACTCGTGTTTTAATGTAGTCAAGGAAATATGTATGCGATTAAAGGTTTGAAATCCTGTGAAGTCCGGAAGGCGTAGGACACGAATAAATGTCTAAAAAAAGGGAGAAGTAAGAAAAAAGAAAGAAAGGACGGTAGAAAGAAAACAAAACTTAAGTTGTACTTTGAAATTAATTTCAATGTATTTATAAGTTGACCACGTGGTTCGGCACTAGATCTCTACCTCTGTGTCCCGAGTTAGCGTCTCGGTTACTCGATGCGGGTTAGTGGTGGACGAATCGGAGCCATAACAGGGTTTTTTCTTTGTTTTTCCCTGTCAAAAACTTCATTCCCATCACCTCTCCATACTAATGTCATCCATTTCATCTGCTCCTGTGATGGTATGACATGGTCAGCCGGTATCCTCATATATCACAGTCTTACAATAATAGGGACTTCATCTGATCTCTTGACCTGGTATTACACCGGACACGAGCAGAGCGTTAGTTATACATTTTTTAAAAATATAACACATTTCAAGTTCTTTTTTTTTTTTTTCCAAATGCCCCAGGTAGTCATTTCGACATTTCTGGTATTCTCTCCTGGCATGGTGTACTTGTAACCACTTCTGAGTATGGACCGCCTGGAAATCCGGGTTACGCTGCCCCGATGATATGAGAGTTGATGATGATCGTAATTATGCGCCAGGAGAGGCCTTAAACAAAACTTAAGCTAATTTGTCGAATATGATATTGATGGTAATGATTGCCAGATGATGTTCGGGGACCGTTTGGGCCTTAACGTTTCCTCACATTCATCTCACAGGCGAGGAAAAACCTCGAAAAAACCTCACCCAGGAAACGTGTCCCAACCGGGGATCGAACCCGGGCTCGCTGCGTGACAAGGCAGCACGCAACCTCGAAACCACAGCGGTTATAATCCAGTATAATATAACTATTTTTAATTAAGATATGTGGTCTGTGTATTCTTACCTCTTATGGTTGTTTTTGTTGAACATATGTTTCAAGGCTTGTGAGCTCCACTTTCAGCAATTACAGACTGTAGATGGAACCCACAAGCCTTGAAACATATGTTCAACAAAAACAAACATAAGAGGTAAGAATACACAGACCAAATATCTTAATTATTAAATAAACCTCTTAAAGTCACTTCCTATTTTATTTTTAAAAATGTTATTATTATTTCTACAGATCGACCAGCAATTTTCGGAATGCCTGACACCTTCAGGAGATAATGGATACTGCAGGCACTTGGAGTATTGCGTTCTCAACACCTTCACAGACAAACTAGAGGATTTCATTCCCTACAAATGTGACGCAGGAGGGTAAGTAAATCTTGCGTGTTTCGTGGCACTCAATAACTAATAGTTTAAATTACCATAAAAAACAACAACAAGAAGAACAGTTCATATAGCAATTATACGAAACATTCTATAATTTAATCCTGTATGAGGTTTGGCTTATTAAAATTGTTAATTTTTGTCATAATGCAATTTAGGAGAGCATGATAAGCATATCATGATAATGATAAATAGCCAAATTTATGCCGTACTTTCTCTGGAACCAATTAAGATAATGCAATACAATTTTTACACTCTCAGTGCATAGGCCAAGAATGAGGTGGGATAAAAAAAATAACCATTCCACGTAGTCCATAAAATCCCAAATCACCAAAATAACAAGCGACTATATCATTATTAAGACTTAGTACTGACTAAAGACAATGTGTAAACTAAAAATCAGATAAAAAACAAATAATTATGTCACATGACATAATAATTTTACATACGAGTAACATTTGACATTGTAGAACTAACCGTCTTCTCCTTTAATTAGCGAAAAGAGGGCGCTGACTGGAATAAATACAACAAAAACCATGATTTGAGAGAAATGAATTATACAGGCGATTAATTAAATAAAAATAAAACTTAGTTTTATTTGATTTTCATATTTATTATATAATTCAGTGTACCGAAATAGTTGTCACTGAATTATATAATAAATATGAAATAATAATATATAATAAATAAAAATAAGATAAAAAAGAGGCTTATCACAAATATTTACAGAATAGAACACCAGAATTAAGAGCTGATTACAAACATAAAAGTGCAATAGCCAAAAGAGAAATTAAAAAAGCACACAAAGTCAGTTGGGATAGATATATAAGCAGACTAGAATACGATATACACGGGCAGCAAAAAATAGCCTATAAAGTAATGAAACATCTAAATAAACAAGAAAAAATACAATACAGATCAATGCAATTGAGGAGAAACAATGGGAAGAACATTATAAAAAACTGTGGTATAATGAAAATAAAATAACTAAAGATAACATATATGAGTGTGAGATAGGAATAGATATGATAACAATGGAAGAATTAGAAGAAGTACTGAAAACAACAAAGAACAGAAAGGCAGCTGGAATAGACGGAATTAATATGGAATTAATAAAATATGGAGGATTTTTTTTAAACTGAGATTATTACATTTTTTAAATTTATGTTGGAAACAAGCAACAATACCAGAAACCTGGACAACAGCAATAGTACAATCTATTTTTAAGAAAGGAGAATGTAAAGACTGCAACAACTACAGAGGAATAAGCATTTTAACTGCAGGCTATAAAATATACTCAAGAATCTTAACATTTAGGTTAAAAAAAATAACAGAGGTAATGTTAACAGAAGAACAAAGTGGATTCAGACCAGGGCGTTCATGTATGGATAATATATTTACGATAAAAGAATTTATAAACAAAAGAAGAGAATATAACATGGAAACACACATAGCTTTTATTGATTTTGTCAAGGCATTTGATAAAGTAGACAGAGGAAAACTCTGGACAATTTTAAAAGAAAAAAGAATTCCGAAACACTTAATAGCAGCTATAAAGAGTTTGTACTGGCACACACATTTTGTTATAAAAACTAGAAATGAAGTAAGTAAAAATAAAATTCATACTAATCAAGGAGTTAAACAAGGATGCAGTATCTCTCCAGTTTTATTTAACCTATACATCAATGATATAATAAAAAAATGGAACGAAGAAACAAATAAAGGAATAAAATTAGATAAAAACACACTACTTGAAAACATTATTATACGCTGATGACCAGGTAATAATAGCAAATACAGAAGACGAACTTCAGAGGAATATTTTTAAAATACATAATATATGTGAACAATATAATCTCAAAATATCCATAGAAAAAACTAAGGTAATGGCATTCCAAGGGAAAAATCAAATCAGATGGAAAATAGTAATAGGAAACAAAATCATAGAACAGGTGAACCATCTCAATTATCTAGGATGTGACATTTCATTTAATTATGATAATGATATAAATAATAAAATAGCAAAATTCCAGGGAATATGTGGTACGATAAAACGAACACTAAATAACAAAACAACAAGAGAGACCCAACTGAAATTTTATAAAATGTTGGCAGTACCGGTACTGCTCTATGGTTCAGAAGCCTGGATACATAAAAAACAAGACCTAAGTAGGATAACGGCGGGAGAAATGAAATTTTTGAGATCTGTTAAAGGGTGCACTAAGGAAGACAGAATCAAGAACACAGAAATAAGACAGGAACTTGAAATATTTGCAATAACTGATAAAATGGATACATATAGACAAAAATGGAAGCAAGACATAGACAGAATGAATGAAGATAGATATCCAAAACAAATAACAAAATACAAACCTAAAGGCACCCGAGATGTGGGCAGACCTAGAAAGAGATGGGCTGAAGTCGGAACGGGTCAACAGACCTAATCCATGAATGAAGATGATGATGATGATGATATGAAAATCAAATAAAACTACGTTTTATTTTTATTTAATTAATAAATATGGATTTTCATCAAGTAAACACCAACTCAATTGATTATACAGGGGATGTTTGGAAAGTATTACCTCAGGAAAGGGATATTTGGGGAGCTTATGTCTGCGTGGCCATGAAACTACAGGTTCGATAAAGCCAATGAGTTAGTTTTAGTTAATTATAGATTCGTGTATTTAAATTCACTAAACTGCTTTATGGAAGATACCTTCATTCAAGAGTGCGATCTATATAGCAAGATATATTTTTAAAATGTTATTTTAACTTTTTTTAAAATTATATCTCGCTCTAAAATAAATTATTCGTGGAAGTAGATCAGATAATTTACAAGTTATGAATCCATGCACCGATAAAATACTATTGCATTAAGTTAATAAGATGGAGGGATATGATCTCTTGAAGTGGAAACGGTCTATGGCCTAATTCCATGACGTAGAAGAATAAGACATTAAATTTAAATGGTTTCAGAAAAAATGGGACATAAGTTTAGTTAATATAATGTTATCTGGATACGCCTTCTCCCTTAAAAGTTTCGTTTTATGAAGTCTGTATATGAAACTAACATATATAACTTAGTGCAAATGAAAATTCCAAGGACGAAGAGTAAAATGCAAATCTTAGATGTTGCATGCTGGAATTCAATGCTACATGAAATATTATTATGGAAACTTTTTAAAAATTGTTTGAATATACTGTAAATATATTTTCATTATGGCAATGTTTTACGTTTGCTTTTGTTTTCAGATATCTGGGAGTTTGCTGTCCTGTCACTGCAATTCCAGATTGTTAAAATGAAAAGTAGTGTACAGTTTGAGAAAATCACATGCATAGATGAATGCATTTATAATATTAAAATATTAGGAATTTTAGGAGACCGAAAGGAGGCCGGAACAGGCCTTTCGGTCTAAACCATGAAAAGAAGAATAAAATTGTAATCTTGAACATCATCATCCACTTGATAATTCATGACTTTTAAGTATGTTATATGTTCTAAATAAGCAAATAAAAGTTAATATTAAAAATAAAACAATAGCACAATATGTTTAAGAAAATACAAAAAAAATAATGTGTTTAGTTTGATTACCTATATAAATACTAAGCGTATCATATCAAGAAAAACAAACTAGAAGAGGAGCTTATCATAAATTCAGACTGACATTCTGACTAAATGTTTTTAATTTGGTAATAAAACCAGCACATTTTATAACAGATAAATAATTTAAGGGCATAGCAGTTTGCGAAAATTAATAGGCTTAAATTTGATATTTTATATTTCTTTCTTGTTTTGAGAAAGAAAATTGAGATCCTTGATTACGTAGTTCCTGCCCAAATGACAATATATGCTACAGTCGTTTTTATTAGTAGCTACTTATGTAGTGTACAGGCATGGATAATTATAATTATACTAGCTCTATATAATACTATTACAGTGTATGCAATAGTAAATTAAAACATTATTTTTTATTTTACACATTGTTATAACTGTCCTTTTCTCTCTCTCTCTCTCTCTCTCTCTCTCTCTCTCTCTCTCTCTCTCTCTCTCTCTCTCTCTCTCTCTCTCTCTCTCTCTCTCTCTCTCTCTCTCTCTCTCTCTCTCTCTCTTCACAATTTTCATTTCCTTCTGTCTAAGCAGTCCCTTTTCTTCCGATCGATTCCCTTTCAAAGTCACTTGGATAACTTCCTTCGAACTATATTTAGGTTGTCCCAATCTCATTCTCCATGGTGGTATCGATTTTACGATCTTCTTTGGCCACCTCGTATCGTCAAACCTAACGCGTGTTCATACTATTTAAACTGTCGCTTCTGTATGCCTATATCATACTTGCCGTCTCAATCCCCTCCATAGCTCCTCTTATTTATATGTTTCCTATTTTACCTTCTTTTTTTCACGTATTCTTAAAATTCCATCTCGGTAACAGACATTTAATTCTTAAAATCTGTTTTACACATCATACTTCTCTTCATACAGAGCCTAGTATAACCCTTTGGACAATACCGTTGTATGCCCCTACATAATCTGTGCATCTTTAAACTTTTCCACGTAGTTTTCCCCCAAAAAATAGAGTGCAAACAACTTTTAAATTCCTGTCTTTATTTATTCTGTATGTAATTTCTTTGTAGTTACTGCCTTCTTTTTTAAATATAATTCCTAAATATTTGCATTTATCCATGCTTTTAATTTCCTTTTCTATTGTAAATTACTTACAATTTTATTACCTACTAGCTGACTAAATATTCAGATTTTCCTATATCAATCTTTAATCCAACTTTTTCATAACATTCATGGATATATATATGTCCTCCGCTGTGGTCTCGAGGTAGCATGCTGCCTTGTCACGCAGCGGGCCCGGGTTCGATCCCCGGTCGGGGCAGTTTTTCTGGGTGAGGTTTTTATCGGGGTTTTTTCTCACCTGTAAGACAAATGTCAGGAAAACTTTAAGGCCCAAACGGTCCCTGAAATCATATGGCCATCATCCTTATCATTATCATCCTTACCATTATCATTATCATCATCATCCTTCACCGGTGTGGAAAGCAACGGGAAGCTACCACACCTACACAATTCCCTAGTAAAGCAGCAAGCATAGCATGAAAATGCTATGATTGCAGTGAAGGATCTGCCTTCGGGCAGAATTACTATGGATGGATATAATTTTATATATATATATATATATATATATATATATATGTATAATTATGATCTTCAGTAATCACTGACTGGTCGGTCGCAAAATGAAGGGTTCGCCTACATATAGGTATAGTTACCAGTAACTTGTATTTCCACTTCCGCTACAAATTGTTCAAACTCTTATCATAAGTAATGCCACAAGTGATTTCCAATTTATCTAGAGGTTGTAAATCAAGAGTGGTATTTGTTAGGACTATTTAACGAATAAAATTAAGCTGTTTACTCACAAATCATTATTTAAATATAGTTATTTCTAAATATTTATATATTTGATGTAAACGGCGAGTTTGAAAACAAATGAGAAATGTTTGGTTATGTTTCATTTGTTCATCTACTACAACTAGATCATATTATTTATTGCCAAATAGGATCGCAATATTGTAAGAATGAACCCTAGTTTGGAGAGAAAATATAACACATCAAACTATATATTATAAGTTATAACCAACATTATAGGTTATTAATTTATTTTTTAGGGAACAACTCCGTAAAATCATTATAAACACAATTATTGAACACACAATTATCAAATGTGTAGTTCGAAGGAATGTGTTCATTATCTGATATATTCAACTTATTTGTTGCAGAGTCAGTCATTGTAAAATTATGCTCTTACCTGTTCAGAATATTAAAAAAGGAGGAGCTTTCTTTATTTTGGTAAATAGAATTCGATAAATATCGAGGTGAAACACGACTGGCATTAATTGTACAAAATTCATTGAAACGTGATTGGCCATTGACTCCCATTTGGAGCATGAGTTAAATAGTCTATGTAAATTTTAAATAATATGAGTTATAATCCAAAGTCAAGTAAGATTAATATGCTTAACATACACAGATAAAAATATATAGACAACCAGCGATCCATTAAATAAAACGAAAAGTTGTATGGAAAATAAATAAAAGCTCAAACTTAAAAATCTAAATTATTTTTGTCAATCATAACTACATTAAAACCTCAAATTTCGGAAATAATGATAAGCGATTATTAATATTCAGGTTTCCCAGAATCCCTAGTAAAAGTATTCCCACTACAGGCCTCAGGAGGCCCTTGGGGTAGTGGGAGGTTAAGGCTCCCACTATTTCTAGACAATCGGCACTTCATGTCAGCCGGGTTGTCAGCCCTGCGTGACGGCCGCCTTTACCCCAGAACAAGCGTCTGGTACTCATTTCCGTTAGAGGCTGAGTCGACCCCAGGGTCATAGTGCCGCCAGAAGGTTTGGGTCAGTTTAAAAATCCTGACCCCACCGAGACTTGAACCCTCGACCTTCCGGCTTGTAGCTCAGTGCCTAGTAAGGTTTGAAATTAATGTAGTGCAATTTACACCGTGAATTAAATTTTATATTGATTTATGAAATTTTACTTACTATTAATTCATATTCTTCAATCCTTTTGTTCATTATGATACATGAAAGATTTAATTTTTTCTCGCTCTGAAAACAACTCAAGACCGCTGTGGATGGTTTTATCACAATGTAATACATATTATATCACTTTATTTAAACGTTCAATATTAGTAAGCAGCAATGTATAAATCATAAAATGGTAATAATATTATTGTGCCATATAAGATACTCAAAAAGCTCTCTCGAAATTTGCTCCTTACTTTGTTTTTTTTAAATTGTAAATAATTCAAACACAAAAGATAAAATTATAATTTTCCAAATCAATTTTTGGCCGCCAAAGAACACATTTTTCAAAACTAATATTACTTGCATAAAAACCCATGTGTTTGTCAAAATTCCACTTCAGGACTAAATGTGACACATTACCTCGGTCCCTATTTACTATCGATACAAATCGTCGAGCCTAGAGGAAATTCCTGATAAATTGCAGCATTGGAATTTTACTATCGAATACAAGAGCGTGCCGACCGGTATGAATGTTATCCGCAGGAAATTGGGAGTCCCGACTTCGAACCGAACAATCCACAGTCGACTATTAAGATGAAAAATTAGCCTTATAACTAGGTAATTGTATTTTGTAGGTCACAGGTTCCCTACCTCACATTTGTTATGCCACTCTGTAAGCAGTTAAAATTGTATACTGTATGTATATGTATTAATACACGCTTTCTATATCAATAATAAATTATAAAAAACGAATCTCAATTTATTCATTTTAATTCCTATCCCTCTATTTTCTTTCTGTGTCTATCTACCTTTTCCTCCACTGCTAACGTATAGATTCCCTGAATAATATGTATTACTTTCCCATGTCGATTACAGAACCCCGAAATTATCCACACTTCGCACAGCAGCATTTCATCAGTCTATTTTTAAGTAAAAGTAGAGAATGGAGAAATACATTTTGGGCACGAAATTGTCTAGTTTAGGAATATCCGGAATTGTGGGCTGAGATAAGTAGTGTTAAGAGAGGCTATATAATTTGAATAAAGTGAAATTGATAAATTTGAACAGGTTTCTAACAATCACTAAATGAATAGTGACACGTGGTTTCAGCTCCAAAATCTTATCCTCGAGAGATTACAATTACATAAGGGTAGTCAATTTTCTTCATTTATTCATATACATAGTAGGTCTAGTCCACTCAGATTTTTATAAAAAAATACAACGAACATTTTTTAAATAAATACTTTCGGAACACAAGGCTAGCGACCTAAATGGACTCTTACTTTAAGGGAGGAAAGGAGATTACGAGTATTTGAGAATAAAGTTATTAGAAAAAATTTTTGACCAAAGAGAGATGAACAGACAGTCAATGGAAAAGATTGAATAACAGTGAATTACATGGTCTTTATAGGAAGCCAGATATAATGAGAACAGTTAAGTCTCGTAGACTGCGATGGGCAGGACATGTGGCACGAATGGGGAATGAGAGTCGTGCATGGAAGCTTCTTGTAGGAAAACCAGAGGGAACACGCCGAATTGGTAGACCAAGAATGAGGTGGGAGAATAACATTAACTATGATTTGAGGGAAGTAGATTATACAGGGTATGATTGGAAAACATTGGCTCAGGATAGGAATATATGGAGAGCTTATGTCCGCGCGGCTAAGACCTACGGGTTCAATAGTGCCAGTGAGTTAGTTAGTTAGTTAGTTAGTAGTTAGTTAGTTAGTTAGTTAGTTAGTTAAGGCTAGCGACCTTACCTCCTCGTTTTAAGAATAGAATAGAATAAGAATAATACATTTTATTCACAAATGAATGTTATACCCAGCATTGACACCCGAATGAACAAGTGCTCGTGTTCGGGTACAGTTCAGTTACAAATAGAATATAGCCTATACATTACAAAGTTTTAGTTTTAAAGGGAGAAAAAATAAATAAATTTAGGAGCGCGTTTTAAGACATAAAATAAATTTTGTAACATACAAAATTAAGAAATAAAACAAGGGGAAACAGAATAGACAAAACAAAAAGGAATAAATTCATACATTGCGAAATATTATAAAACAAAACAAATTTAGGAGAAAGTTTAAAAATATAAAACTCACTCTGATACACAAAAAATTTATACAAAGGAGAATGATATAAACAAAACATTATGCGAGTCTAATAGATTAATACCACACTGAAGAAATTAATTAAATACAATAGATAATATCCTTCCATAGCAATTCTGCCCGAGGGCAGGACTTTCCCTGCAATCATAGCATTTTCTTGCTATGCTTTGCAGCTTTACTAGGGAATTGTAGGTGTGGTAGCTTTCCGTTGCTTTCCACACCGTTGGTAATAATATAAAGCAAATTAAATACAAGAGGAAATTTTGAAAATATAAAGCTAATTCTGACATACAGAAAAATTAATGCAGTGGAGAACGATATAAACAAAATAATATATAATTGATTTTAATTAGCTGAGAATTGTAAATTCTTATATTAGTGGCTCCTTGGGCCTTCACGGACTATTATCGGGGTATCTTTACTTCTTAAATGTATTGTGTGAAGACTGATAGCAAAGTGAAAAAGAGAAACTGAAACCCAATGACGCCACTTTCCTACTCTTATCGATACAAACCAAGATATACGATAGGTTTAACTTCCAGCATCGACGGGAATCGCTATCAATAGCACTACTCCAATTCTATTAAAAGAATTAGAAAGATAATTTACCACGATAATAATATGCAACCTTCAAATTCAAGTATCGTATTAATATTATGTCATGTACACCCCTAAAAAAAAAAAGAGTCATCTCTTGACCGCACATTTCTTCTAAGTCATACTCGGCACAGCGCTGGGTTCAAACTAGGAAACTAGTCATAATTGTGCAGTCCCTGCGCTACTGTGATATGTGGCATGAACTGAAGACTCTCCAACGTGTCCTGATAGCTCAGCGGTAAAGAATGCGGTCACTGTTTCTGTTTAATGCAGATCGCAGGTTCGCGTCTTCAATTACGCAGTTTTTTCGTGATATTTGTATTAAAATGTTTTATCAATTAAACATATTTTATTTCGACATTTGAATTAATCTATACTTTTTAAGTTCATAATTGTTTTTTATACCGTTGAGGTAGACAAAAATATGTTTTAAATGAAAACCTTCATCGTATGTGAAGCACTAAAATGTAAAATAACTGTGTTTATAACAAAGTCTTTTAGCAAAAAAGTATTTGTGTGTGTGTATATATATATATATATATATATATATATGTTATAATTAAATGTTTAACATTGAACAACGCAAGCTTAATATGGTAGGCCTATGATAAGAAAAATAAATGCCTGGACGGGATTCGAACCCGGATCTCTGAGTCTGTATCTCAGCGTGATATCCATTACACTACCAGGCGAATCCAATTCAAACACTTATTTTTTTTATATATGTATTATATTCTCCATTATTACTAGATGTCGCGAGAACTCGGTCTTCACTGCCATCTAGTAGCTGACTATAACAAGTAAGCAAATTAAAGAGAATATTTTTACCTTATAGCAGTGACGCTTTATAGATGTTATAATTAAATGTTTAACATTGAGCAATGCAAGCTTAATATGGTATGATAAGAAAAATAAATGTCTGGACGGGATTTGAACCCGGATCTCTGAGTGTGTACCTCAGCGTGATATCCATTACACTACCAGGCGAATCCAATTCAAACACTTATTTTTCTTATATATGTATTATGTTCACCGAGTTCTCGCGACATCTAATAATAATGGAGAATATAATACAATAGGCCTATAAGAAAAATAAGTGTTTGAATTGGATTCGCCTAGTAGTGTAATGGATATCACGCTGAGGTACAGACTCAGAGATCCGGGTTCGAATCCCGCCCAGGCATTTATTTTTCTTATCATACCATATATATATATATATATATATATATATATATACACAAATACTTTTTTGCTAAAAGACTTTGTTATAAACACAGTTATTTTACATTTTAGTGCTTCATACACGATGAAGGTACATATATATATATATATATATATATATATATATGGTATGATAAGAAAAATAAATGCCTGGACGGGATTCGAACCCGGATCTGAGTCTGTACCTCAGTGTGATATCCATTACTCCACCAGGCGAATCCAATTCAAACACTTATTTTTCTTATATATGTATTATATTCTCTTTAATACTAGATGTCGCGATATATAGGACAGTGTTGTGAAATAAACAGATAAAATTAGTGAATTGTGTGTAAATATAGCCTATATGAAGTAAAATAGAAGACATTTGATTAGTATCCACGCCACCGCCATTAATGACTGTATTGAATAGTTTAATTTCATTAATATAAAATTATTTGCGAAGCCAATCCATATTATTACCTTCTTTCTTACGTCAATATTGGCTAATGAGTACCGAATACAGATAAATTTAACAAATGGTACTTCATTATATATTTCGAACTAGATAATACCTGACGTGCGCTGCTACACATAAATAAATTGAATGTGTTTTTATGTTTAGTTGAACAAGTAAAAAGAAAATCGTAATTATTTTTAGAACGATCATGTTGATTATTTGGCGTTGATCGGGAATCTACTTATTCCGATCTTTTTGGCATCAATGAACTGAAAGACAAAAAATGGTTGTTGTGAGTTATCCGTAATAGATAGACTAATGCTGTCACGGACATTTTTGTACAATGTTTTTGAGATATTCAATTCTGCGTACATTAATTTGACGTATTTGTTATGATTTAGGCAGCGTAAGCCATTTAAGCATCCAAAAAGCGGCTTTTTTAGAGCACCGATGCCTATATTTTTTAGCTCTGGGCCTATAGTATCTAAGGTAATATGTTATACGTTAACTGTTCCAGAATAATTCTCTATATGATGGTGAAAACCCCATTCAAATCGGGCAAGTAATTTTTGAGTCCTTAAAGGACAAACACACTCCCACTCATTTTTATATATAAAGATGAGACTGTGTGTTACCTCTTTCAAATTGGTTGTCTGCAATTCCTCTATAACCAAATATATAAATATTTCAGTTTAATTCTGAAGCACTGTAAATGCATTGTATTGTAAATACCTGTCATTTACAATTTTCTTCATCTGTAAAAACAGTAATGAATGTCCTTACATAAATTACCGAATGTGATTTTTACTTTCAGCTTCTGAAATGTTTGGCAAAACTTAGCGACTTAACATGGCTGTCAAATAATAACACCATCCTTTTGCCAAATGGGAACCAAGTTCTGCAGGTAGCAGGAACCAATGAGGTTAGTATACTTATATATATATATATATATATATATATATTCCAGGTTTTTTACAATCTGTATCCATTTTAAATTGTTGTGTCCTTGTGTTATCTTCCTGTCATAGTTGTTATCATTTATGGTTTAGTTTATAATTTATGTAATTTATTAATGTTTCGTCTCATGCCGTAACCGAGTGGTTATGGCAAGATGCTTTGGCGCAAAGCGACGGGACTTGCGCTGGTTCGAGTCTCCATCGGGAATAAATTTCCTCATGGAATTTAGGCCAGTATGTGATTGGTGCCCACTCATCATCATGAGGAATTTGGGTAGCTACAATAAGTAGTGACTCCAGGTTGGCTTGGGACCCGATATGCTGCCTCTACACTGGCTAGATGATCGCCTACCTCTATGATTAACAAATGTGGATCTGAGGCCAGCAGTTTGACTGGTAGTCCAAGAGTCTTCTAGGCCTATCACGCCATGGAGTTTAATATTAATATTTCTACAGAAATTTCAAGTACATATACACGTTAATGAAAATAATTTAATAATTATTGTATTTTTCAACAGACAAATACGCAATTCGGATCGCGTACAACACCTACAGGTGAAGCTGGACACTGCAGGCACCTGCAGTATTGTGTTCTTAACACCTTCACAGCAAGACAGGAAGACTTCCTTCAATACTTGTGTCACATTGACAGGTAAGACTTATAATCATCATCACTCCAGGGATTAGGCAATTGCCCGTTCCGACTTCATAATGCATCAGCCCAACGTCTTATAGGTCTTCCAACATCACGTCTTCCTCTTGCTTGATAATTTCTTGCTAACAATGGATATCTCTCCTTACTCATTCCATCCATGTGATCAATCCATTTCGGTCTGTAATTCGTGACTTTAAAGGCTGTACTTTCAATTCTTCTCTTATATCCTCATTTCTTATTCTATCAAGTCTTGTACATCCTTTTACTTGTCTTAGGAACTTCATCTCCGCCGTCTGTATTCTATCCTTCTGTTTTTTCACTGGAGCCCAAGTTTCACATCCATACAATATTGTGGGAACCGCCATAACATTATACATTTTTATCTTGGTTTCTTTTCTAATTTTATTTTTTAATGTTCTCTGTATTGTTCCACACACCGTCTGAAATTTATTTATTTTGGAGTCAATATCTCTTTCCACATTGTAACCAACATCACAGCCTAAAAATATTTGAAACTTGACACCTGTTCTATACTTTGATTTTCTAAAATAATTTTAGATCTCACTGGATCTCTTCCTCTAAAAACCATGGTCTTCGTTTTCCTTACAGAAATCTTTAGATCGTATAATTTACATATTTCATTTAATGCATGCATTGATTTCTGTAAGTCGTCTTCATTTTTCTGTATTATGATTACATCGTCAGCAAATAGAAGATTATTTATGCACACTTTATTATCCATTCTTATTCCTGGATTCACTAAAACTTTCCATTTATTTAAAATATCGTCTATATATATATATATATATATATTATATATATATATAAAACAAAGTGGGTGATAAACTACATCCTTGTCGTAATCCAGTATTTGTTTTGATTGTATCTGTTCTTTTGAATCCGGTATCTATAATTATATTTGTGTCTTCATATAATTTCTTTATTGTTTCAACAAGGCACAGCGGGTATCCTTTCATTCGTAATATTTCCCATAATTTTTGTCTGTTTACTCGATCGAAGGCCTTATCCAAATCTATAAATCCTATGTGAGTTTCTAAGTTATGTTCTCTTCTCTTTTCTATGAGTTGTTTCAGTGTAAAGACATTGTCTATACATGACCTTCCCTTTCTGAATCCACTTTGATTTTCATTTATTATTACTTCTGTTATGTTTCTCAATCTATTATTTATTATTAATTATTATTTATTATTTTCGTATAAATAATTGAAGCAAATTCTTAGTCTTTAGTCGTTAAGTGGAGTTACAAAAAATAACATTTTATTTTTGTTTAGTGATTTTTATTTGGATGCATTAGGCATAATATTTATTTTGAAAGAAAAAAATGTTCTGTGATTCCAAATTTGAGTGTCTTTATGTGAGCTCAAACGGAATTGTATTCTTATTCTGTTTTTGTTACACCAGTTCTCATATAACAAATTTATTTACAGTTTTACAAAAATAAAATTAGGGGCAAATTAGATGGATTTGATACTTTATCACTTATGATTATAGGTCGAATTGGTCCTTCCATCTCGTCAATGGTCTTCCCAATGTTCTTCTCCCTTTTGGTTTATAATTATACATTATTCTTGGTACGCGCTGTTCATTCATGCGTAATACGTGCTGAAGATAAGCATTTTGGTAATATGTTATTCTTTCACAGAGATTAAATATATTATGTTCTGTTCTTATATCTTCGTTTTTATTTTTATCGGTCGTTTGGTATCCTACTATTGCTCTCAACATCTTCATTTCAACAGCCTCTATTTGTTTACTATCTGCCTTTGTTAATGTCCAGGTTTCACATCCATAGATAAGAGAATGGAACTGCCAATACTTTGTAAAATTTTAAAATAGTTTATTTTCTAGTTTTATTCAATAAAGTGCGTTTAATTGTGCCACATAGATAATTGAATCGTTGTATTTTAGTGTGTTTATCTAAATTTTTGTCATTACGTAAATGACAACCCAAATAATTAAAATTCTGAACTTGGTCTATAATTACATTGTTTATCACTATTTTTGTTCTTATTGCACATTTTCCTTTCAGAGCTAATATTTTTGTTTTAGATGTAGATATTCTTAAATTGTATTTTAGAGAGATATTATTTAATGTATAAAGGAATTGTTGCAAACCATTTTCTGATGCTGTCATTATTACTTGGTCGTCTGCAAAAAGCAGAGTTGTCAATACACTATTTATATTAATTTGTTCTTGCCATTAATTTATGACATGGTCCAAGTATAAATTAAATAATACTGGTGACAGTGGACACCCTTGTCTTACTCCCTGGTTTATTTCTATGTTTTGTTTACTAATTTTATCTCCGCAGTCTATTTTAAAATTTGATTCTATATATAAACTCTGAATGGCTCTTATAAGGTGTTGAGGAATTCCTTTCATTTCTAGTATGTTCCATAATTTATTTCTACTTACACTATCAAATGCTTCCTTAAGAGGTATAAATAAAGTAAAATTATAGGCATGAAGCACAATTATGTAATATCCCTGGGCACGACGTAGCGTGGTTCGTTAAGGTAATACTGTATAAGTCGGGAAATCAGGAGATCAAATTCCGGTGACGTCAGGATTATTAAACTGGGCCATATCTTCTAACTAACTAACTAACTAACTAACTCACTGGCACTATCGAACCCGAAGGTTCATGGCCGCGCGGACATAAGCTCTCCATACATCCCTATCCTGAGCTAATGCTTTCCAATCATTCCCTGTATAATCTACTTCCCTCAAATCATATTTAATGTTGTTCTCCCACCTCATTCTTGGTCTACCAACTGGGCGTTTTCCCTCTGGCTTTCCTACAAGAAGTTTCCATGCGCGTCTTTCATTCCCCATACGCGCAACATGTCCTGCCCATCGCAGTCTACGAGACTTAACTGTTCTTATTATATCTGGCTTCCTATAAAGACCATGTAGTTCATTGTTATGTAGTCTTCTCCATTCACCTGTCTGTTCATCTCTCTTTGATCCAAAAATTTTCCTAAGAACTTTATTCTCAAATACTCGTAATCTCCTTTCCTCCCTTAAAGTAAGAGTCCAGGTTTCGCATCCATATAATATAACTGGTAGAATAATAGTTTTATATATTTTCAGCTTAACGTTTTTTGAAAGGAGTTGGGACATCAAAAGTCTCTGCAATGCATAATAGCATGCATTTCCAGAATTGAGCCTATGTTTAATTTCTTTTTGCATCTCATTCCTATTTGTGATTATTGTTCCTAGGTATTTGAATTCAGCCACTTCCTCAAAATTTCCCTCATTTGTCATTAGCTGTCCACTTCCATTATATACTGAATTTCTACGTGTGACCATATATTTAGTTTTTCTGATATTTATTTCCAGTCCTAATTTCTTAGTGTTACTCAATAGTGTGTGCGTGTTGGCCTTTAGTATCTCCTCGCTATCGGCCAGTAGTACTACATCATCAGCATAAACTAACAGCTTATTAATACCATTGAGTTGTAAGCCTTCCTCATTCTCTAAAGATTTAATGGCATGCTCTAGTACAAAATTAAATAGTAAAGGAGATAGTGCATCTCCTTGCTTCAACCCATTCTGGATTTCAAAAGTGTCTGAAAACTGTTTGCCTACACGCACCCTACTCTTTGAGCCATTTAGACACATTCGTATAAGTCTAACTAACTTTTTAGGAATTCCGAACTCCAGCAGGATACTATATAACTTCTCCCTCTTAATTGAATCATATGCTTTTTTGAAGTCTACATATAGTTGATGTACATTACCATTATATTCCCATTTCTTCTCTAAAATCTGTCTTAAACTGACTATTTAACTCATGCCCCAAATGGGAGTCAATGACCAATCACGTTTCAATGATTTCTGTATTACAACCAATCAGAGACGTGTTTCACGAAATAATTATCAACGTTAGGATTATCATATATTAAGCAAAGCTCCTCCTTTTTAATATTCTGAACAGGTCTGACCGTTATTTTGCAGTGACTGAGCCTATAACAAATACGGCTACCAGATTGTATATAATAGTGCTTACATGTCAACATTTGTAGCAATTGATTATACCACCAAAAAAAGAAACCACTGTTTGCACTTTCTTAAATGTATACGACATCAAAAATGAATTAATATACAGATTGATGTGTTTCATTTTTTCTCCACTAGAGAGCATTCTTACAATATTGCGTTCCTTTGGCAATAAATAGTATGATCTGGTTGCAGTGATAAACAAAAGAAGCAGTAGAAGCGTAGGCTACCTATCGTTTCTCATTAGTTTTCAAACATCACCGTTTACTTTAAATATAAAAATATTTTTAAATAACTGTAGTTAAATAATGATTTGTGAGTAAACAGCTTTATTTTATTCGTTAAATAGTCCTAACAAATGCCACTCTTGATTTCCAAATTCTCTAGATAAATTCACTCCTCACTTCGTGAGTCGTGAATTTATCGATAATTTGGAAATCACTCGTGGCATTACTTATGAAAATCTGATCTGTTGTAGACCTGTTTCTTCTAAATGCACATTGATGATCTCCTAGAATGTCATCAATATAGGGAGTAAGTCTGGTTACTAATATATTTGTTAGAATTTTGTACGAAGTTGAAAGTAATGAGATGCCCCTGTAGTTGTTGCAATCTGTTTTATCTCCTTTCTTATAAATTGGTATGATAATTGATTCCTTCCATTCATCTGGAAGAGCTTCTTTTTCCCAAATCTTACTAAGCAACCAGCGTATCTTGTCCATCAATTTTTCTCCCCCTGATTTTATCAGTTCTGCTGGGATCTCATCTGAACCTGATGCTTTATACATCTTCAATTTTTCAATCGCCATTTCAACCTCTAATGCACTTGGCTCTGCGACTAGCATTTCTGCTGTCTGTAAATTATCCTCCTCAATGTCCTGTTCTGTATGTACATTTAATAGCTGATTAAAGTAACCTTTCCATATATTTAATATACTCTTAGAATCTGCAATCATATCCCCATTTTCATTCCGAATTATGTTTGTTCTAGCCTGAAACCCTTTCTTCTCTATACTAATTCCCTGATATAATTCGCTAATGTTCCTATTTTTTGCATTCATTTCAAGATCATTAATCTTCTCTCTCAAATATTCCCTCTTTTTACTCTTTAGTAACTTGGTGGTTTCCCGTCTAATACTACCCAATTGCTCTAAATTTACCTCATTTGGCTCGTGTAACCATTTCATTTTTGCTAGCTTTCTTTTCTTTACAATGTCGACACATTCCTCATCAAACCATTTCTTGTTTTGCCTCTTTTTTAAACAACCAATGCTTTCTGATGCTGACAATTTAATAGTATCTCTTATAGCCTCCCATTCTTTATTTATATCAGTTTCTTCTTCGTTTGCCACATTGTCATCTGAAGATTCCAGTACTTCAAATCTATTAGCAATTTTGATTTGGTATTCTTGTCGCATTTCATCATTTTTCAAGTTTTTTAATTCATATTTTACAGAATCATCATTAGCGTTCGTTCCTCTCATAAGCGATAGCCGTTGTCTGATTTTCACTCTGACCAGATGATGATCCGAATTGCAGTCTGTCCCTCTAACTGATCTAACATCAATGATGCTACTGTGCCAGCGTTTATCCACTAATACATGATCTATCTGGTTCCAAGTTTCTCCATCTGGGGACGTCCAGGTGTATTTATGAATATCCTTATGCTGAAATGTTGTGCTCTTAACAATGAGATTCTTCGATGTGGCAAATGTGACTAATCTAACGCCATTGTCGTTACTATCTTCATGAAGACTGAATTTGCCTATTGTTGGTTTGAATATATCTTCCCGCCCCACTTTTGCATTAAAATCCCCTAAGACAATTTTCATATGATATCGTGAAAGGCTATCAAATAAGCATTCTAATTCTTCATAGAACTCATCCTTGATCTTGTCATCTTTATCTTCTGTGGGGGCATGTACATTTACAATTATAAAATCATGTCGTTTACCCTTTAGAATTATGTATGATATCCTATCACTAACAAACTTAATATCTCGGATAGCGGATAGGATCCTCCTTCTGACTAAAAAACCCGTTCCAAATGCAGGTCTTTCTGCACCCCCGTAGTATAACGCAAAGCTTCCTGATTCCTGATTACCTTCTCCTGGCCACCTAACTTCCTGTAAAGCGACTATATCGAAGGGCGATTTATCCAATTCCCGCGTTAATATCTCTAGTGCCCCGCTATTGTATAAAGTCCTAACATTCCATGTTCCTAGGAACATGTCCCTGTGTTTGAGCCTTTGGCATGGGTTCCCTGAAGTAGTCCCCGCCCGGAGAACCGAATGGGGGACTATTTGACCTCCGGAAAATTTTACCCCAGATGAACCCATGTCCGCATGTCTTGACTGTTGTATTTTTACGGTGAAAGATCGTCAGTCTTTCGCCCAAGGTACTTTTTTCGTCTGGCTTATCACCTTCGACCAGTCCGGCATGGGTAACCCTATCGGCAGCAATGCTACCGCCGGCATAGCTCTCAGGATCATTTAAGCACGCAAGCCACTCCACCACGACAAGGTAAAGATACCATGGAGGGGGGCCATATCTTCTAGCGGCCATAATGACCCTAGGGTCGAATCAGCCTCTAAATCATATGATTATCAGATGCCTATTCTGGGGGCAGAGACTGTCTTCTTCTGCCAATTTTCAAGAAAAGTGTAAATCTTAACCTCCCACTACCCAAGAACCCCTTGAGACCTGAAGTGGGGTCACTTTACTTTTTTTATTATAAAACCAATCAAAGCTATCAAAATCAACCTATCATTTGTATTTTTTAGAATATAAACGAATTTAAGAAGTTACGAGATGTTTGTTTTTATTTAGATTTTTTTAGTTGGTTATTTAGCCACATATTGCGATTCTTGGGAATTCTTCAAAAGCGTTTAGAAAAATGTGTGCTTTATGATTCCCTGGTCGAGCCAAGTTTTATAAGCCAAGTCCGGACGTAACAGGAGAAGGTACATGTGGCAATCTGAAGAATTAGCCAGGTAATAGGCTTTATAGCCTAAACCCTCTTATGGAATACAAATATTCATGCTCATAAGATGCTTGTAGAAACATGTCTTTGCAAACAGTCTAAGAAGAATGTATATTCCATCAATATTTTGCAGGTAAAAATAGCAAACGTATAGAGAATATTCACGGGGAAAGAAAACAACCTTAAGCCTGTATAGTGCCACTGGGCAAAATTTAATCGATCTTCACTATCCAATAAATATGTTAATTCCTATTAAATATCTCCTCGAGAAGTTTACATGTCCCTCACTGCCATCTAGAGGGGGGAAGAGTAACTAAAATAGTATGATTAAAGAAACTCCGCACAATCGAAGCTTCTATATCCCACGTGAGACGAACAGGAATCAACCAAATCAATATTTATTTAAATATTTTATTTTATATTTATTGTTTTATGTATTTTATGATGCATTTAAAATGTATCTATGTTTTCAGTTATGCCGGAGTTTGCTGTCCAGATGTTCCAGTTCCGGATTGCTGAATACATCCTATATAATAATTCAGCTACAACGTTCAGAAGACTGGTTAATTGTTCAGTATTGTTGTATTGATTTTTATTTTTATGCCATAATAAACATAATTTTCCATGTAAATATCTTAACTTTGTATGATCAGTCATAATATAACTTAATTTAAACACCCTCATATCATATTATACCCGATTGTATCTGAACCCTTGAGTATTAAAATGGGCCATGTGCATTATGCCACAATTTGAAAATACAAATGTTTCTTCTGTACACTGGTTTCAATAATATATTATAAATAGTAATGCAAAGAACAAATGTATTCACGTAGACTTTCACGGCCGCAGTTGCTATGATGATCTTGAAGAACAAATATTTCATTTTTTTAATAAAACTTGGTTTCAACATTTTCAAAGAATGCCAAATAATCATTTATCAAAGCAGATACTTTATTAAAGACCTAAAGGCCGAAGAAATGTAGGAAGACCAAAACGATGTTGTAGCATATCGTGCAGCGGGGAGCGTAACGGGTCAATAGGCCTATACCTTGAAGAAGAAGAAGAAGATGATGATGATGATGATGATGATAAAGATAATGAATAAAACTTGGTAAGACTTGGAAAAACTATATATATATATATATATATATATATATATACATATATATTTATTTTTCTTATCATTCCATATTCAGATTCAGTCTTCATGAAGATAGTAACCTCCATGGGGTTAGATTAGTCACATTTGCCACATCGAAGAATCTCATTGTTAAGAGCACAACATTTCAGCATAAGGATATTCATAAATACACCTGGACGTCCCCAGATGGGGAAACTCGGAACCAGATAGATCATGTATTAGTGGATAAACGCTGGCACAGTAGCATCATCGATGTTAAATCAGTTAGAGGAACAGACTGCAATTCGGATCATCATCTGGTCAGAGTGAAAATCAGACAACGGCTATCGCTTATGAGAGGAACAAACGCTAAAGATGATTCTATAAAATTTGAATTAAAAAACTTGAAAAATGATGAAAAGCGGCTAGAATACCAAATCAAAATTACTAATAGATTTGAAGTACTGGAATCTTCCGATGACAATGTGGCAAACGAAAAAGAAACTGATATAAATAAAGAATGGGAGGCTATAAGATATACTATTAAATTGTCAGCATCAGAAAGCATTGGTTGTTTAAAAAAGAGGCAAAACAAGAAATGGTTTGATGAGGAATGTGCCGACATTGTAAAGAAAAGAAAGCTAGCAAAAAAGAAATGGTTACACGAACCAAATAAGGTAAATTTAGAGCAATTGGGTAGTATTAGACGGGAAACCACCAAGCTACTAAAGAGTAAAAAGAGGGAATATTTGAGAGAGAAGATTAATGATCTTGAAATGAACGCAAAAAATAGGAACATTAGAGAATTATATCAGGGAATTAGTATAGAGAAGAAAGGGTTTCAGGCTAGAACAAACATAATTCGGAATTTAATACACAAGTGATCTTCTTGGTGATATAATATTAAAATATATATGTAGTCAATATGCCCATTTCACCAATTAATGTTTTAAAATGGTCAACAAGTTTCTACAGCCAAGCTGTCATTCTCAAGACCAGATATTGACTGAAGACAGAATTGATAATAAGTAAAGAAACAAATTCAGTTAAAAACAAACTACGTCACATGACGCAATCATTCATAAGTGAACAATAAAACATACTAAAACTAATCCTCTTTTGTTTCAATTAGAGAAAAGAGGGCGCTGTACGGAATAGGGCCCTTGTCTTTATTCATTATTTTATCCTTATTTTTATAAATTTCCAAACTTTCAAGGACGTTAAGGAATTTGAAATCCATGACCGAACGAACCAGCCTAAGGTTACTTTTATTGATAGCATGACCGTACTCAGAAATATGTTGGGCAACTCCAGATTTTTCAATTCTGTTGAGTCTGAAATGGGCAATATGTTCATTAAATCTAGTTAAAATGGATCTTCTGGTTTGCCCAACATATTTCAAGTCACAGTCACTGCATCCAATTTCATAAATACCGGATTTCTCTATACAATCGACTTTATCTTTAGGGTTTCCAAGTACACTATTTAATGTCAAAGTGGAAGTAAAAACCAATTTAGTATCCAGTCCTTTGAATATCTTGTTCAAACCTCTAGTTAAAGAGGGAACGTACGGCAAAATTGCAAAATTAGCTTTATTAATAGGAGAATGGAAGGCTGTAGAATCAGTAATAAGTTTTCTAAATTCAAATTTACGAATCAAATTATCAATAATATTTCCATTGAAACCATTACACTTAGCGATATCTTTAATGGTTTGTAATTCCTTATTATATCTATTTTTACTTAACGGAAAAGTGGTAAGACGGTGAACTAAAAAATTGAAACTGGCCATTTTATGTTGATTACAATGGTACGAATCTGCCGTGATATATCTAAATGTACTGGTTTCTTTCCTATAAATATCAAATTCTAATCTATAATTATTTCTAATTATTATCATATCTAGAAAGGGCAGCCTTCCATTCTCCTCCTCTTCATAAGTAAAATTTATGCTGGGAGTCCGGTCATTTAATATTTCAACACAATTCCTGTACATTGCATTTTTTGGTATCAAAAATAGCAAAAAATGTCGTCAACATATCTGAGCCAGAACCTGGGAAAATAATCTAATTCCTTTTCAAGCTCTGTCTCAAATCTGCTCATAAAAAGATCAGCTAGGAAAGGAGACAATGAATTACCCATTGCGGTTCCTTCCTTTTGTTCATAAAACTTATTATTAAATTGAAAAATGTTCTGATTCATGCAAAGTTCCGTTAACTTGATATATTGATTTACAATATGGGGCTCCAATTTATTATGTAGTAGTAAGTCTTCCAAGTAACTCAGCGTCTGAGGTATAGGTATACTAGGAAAGAGAGATTTCACATCAAAAGAAATTAAAATCTCTCCATCCTTCAGCTCGATATTCTTGGTTTTCTCAATGAATTCCAGCGAATTCTTAACAGCAAAGCCGGACTGTGGTAGGGGTAGATTACCAAACTCACAACTCAACCATTTAGAAATATTGTAAGTGGGTGCAGATATGGCTGAAACTATAGGTCTAACTAATTTTCCAGGTTTGTGTATTTTAGGTAAACAGTACAATTTAGGTACCAATGGATTCGAAATATTCAATTTACGTTTTAGTTCCTTAGTAATCAGATGATTGCATGAATTCACAACATTAGTTACGTCCCTGATCATTTTAGGTAATGGATTTTTATTAACCAACTGATAAGGACCACTAATAATCATATCATTAACCCGATTATAGTAGTCCTGTTTATCCAAGACAACGACCCTATTCCCTTTATCAGCTTTCATGTAAAAACAATCCCTTCTTCTCAAACTCCTAATGACTCTCTTGTTTTGTATGTCAATGCTATTTAATGATTTCTTAGAAGTAAGCCAAATTCTTAGTAACGATCTGTTTGCTAAATTCTCTGATATATTGTTTCGTGGGTTCATTAAAATGTTTAATTGAAGATTCGATGCCAGCAATAACATTTTCTATTTCGGAATTATGATCAGGTAAAGCAAATTTTAAGCCTTTATTTAACAACTGCAATTCTTGGTCATTAAAAGTTTGTGAAGAGAGATTCTCCACAATATTGACCCTATCGGAGCATACCCCGGATCCCCTCCTGTGATTAAGAAGTTTTTTCAATTTAATCTGTTGGGAAGAACGTTTTTTCTGAACCTTAAAATTGATAGATCGAAACATATTTCTTTGAAATTCACACCAATCTAAAAATTCAAGTTCATTAAGATGTGCTGTTAATATTTTCCACAGTTTATAAGATTGAATTTCCAATCTGCTCCTCTTAGAATAAAGGTATTTAATTTCCGAATCTAGCCACTTTTGTTTAGTAAATTTGGTTATTCTCTCTCTATCTCTACAATTTTTTGACACATTTACCTGAATGAACTTTGGAAAAACTGATTCTTTTTTACAATTCTTCAAAAAGGCAATGTCCAAACCAATGAAACTTATTTTCATACTTATTTTATGGTATAAATTGTGATCAGGTTTCCTAGTCATCATATTGAAATCAGTCTAATAAATCACAATATCGGTAGCGATATGACTTACAAGCACAATGTGGTTATAAGCTGAACATAAAGAAACCCAAGAGTAGAATACCAAAGTGTGGTTTAGTTTTGAAGTTGAAGAAATTCGTAGTCTTCAAAAGTCGAATTGTATAGTGGCAGAATTAAAACAGGCAAGGTGATATATTTGCTGAAGATTTATAAATCCGCTGTGTAGATGATTAATTGAAGTTAATAAAATCGTAGATTCTTCCACTGATGAAATACAACACTGAATTACACACTTAAAATTCACAAGCAGGGTCCGGTGCACAAATCCGACTGATAACAATATGTCAAAACATCAAATACTCATAGCTATATTATTTGTCAATAGTCAATAAAGATCGAATTGACCTGGATGTCCAATGTATTTAATACACAAGTGATCTTCTTGGTGATATAATATTAAAATATATATGTAGTCAATATGCCCATTTCACCAATTAATGTTTTCAGACTCAACAGAATTGAAAAATCTGGAGTTGCCCAACATATTTCTGAGTACGGTCATGCTATCAATAAAAGTAACCTTAGGCTGGTTCGTTCGGTCATGGATTTCAAATTCCTTAACGTCCTTGAAAGTTTGGAAATTTATAAAAATAAGGATAAAATAATGAATAAAGACAAGGGCCCTATTCCGTACAGCGCCCTCTTTTCTCTAATTGAAACAAAAGAGGATTAGTTTTAGTATGTTTTATTGTTCACTTATGAATGATTGCGTCATGTGACGTAGTTTGTTTTTAACTGAATTTGTTTCTTTACTTATTATCAATTCTGTCTTCAGTCAATATCTGGTCTTGAGAATGACAGCTTGGCTGTAGAAACTTGTTGACCATTTTAAAACATTAATTGGTGAAATGGGCATATTGACTACATATATATTTTAATAATTCGGAATGAAAATGGGGATATGATTGCAGATTCCAGGAGTATATTAAATAGATGGAAAAGTTACTTTAATCAGCTATTAAATGTACATACAGAACAGGACATTGTGGAGGATAATTTACAGACTGCAGAAATGCTAATCGCAGAGCCAAGTGCATTAGAGGTTAAAATGGCGATTGAAAAATTGAAGATGTATAAAGCATCAGGTTCAGATGAGATCCCAGCAGAACTGCTAAAATCAGGGGGAGAAAAATTGATGGACAAGATACGCTGTGTGCTTAGGATGATTGGGTGAAAAGAGAAGCCCTCTTCCAGATGAATGGAAGCGAATAAATTATCGTACCAATTTATAAGAAACCGTAGGTAACATAAATACTGGATTGCAACAAAGTTACAGGGGGCATCTCATTACTTTCAACTTTGTACAAAATTCTAACAAAAAATATATTAGTAACCAGACTTACTCCCTATATTGAGGACCATTCTAGGAGTATCATCAATGCGCACTTAGAAGAAACAGGTCCCAAAACTGATAAGGATTTTGGTATAAGAAAGATTTTAGAAAAGAATGTTGAAGATATAATGGTACTGTACATCAAACTGTACGTAGACTTCAAAAAAGGCATATGATTCCAATTAAGAGGGAGACGTTATATAGTATACTGCTGGAGTTCGGAATTATTTAATAAGACTAGTTAGACTTATTAAGAAGTGTCTTTCCCCATAATGGCACAAAGACGTAGGGTTGCGTGTAGTGACAACAGTTTTCGGACACTTTTGAAATCCAGAATAATTAAACTAATAACCTTCAAAGTTGTAAATAGAGGAGCTTCTTTAAATCTTTGTATAACCGCGACTGCTGGCACATATTTTATCAATACTTAAAAAAATAACTAATTCTAACCTACATTAATAATTAATACCTTCCACTGCAATCTTACCGGTTGAAGCAAGGAGATGCATTATCTCCTCTACTATTTAATTTTGTACTAGAGCATGCCATTAAATCTTTAGAGAATGAGGAAGGCTTACAACTGAATGGTATTAATAAGTTGTTAGTTTATGCTGATGATGTAGTACTATTGGCTGATAGTGAGGAGATACTAAAGCACAACACGCACATGCTATTGAGTAACACTAAGAAATTAGGATTGGAAGTAAATATCAATAAAACTAAATATATGGTCACACGTAGAAATACATTATATGATGGAAATGGACAGCTAATGACAAATGAGGGAAATTTTGAGGAAGTGGCTGAATTCAAATACCTAGGAACAATAATCACAAGTAGGAATGAGATGCACAAAGAAATTAAACATAGGCTCAATTCTGGAAATGCGTGCTATTATGCATTGCAAAGACTCTTGATGTCCAAACTCCTTTCAAAAAACGTTAAACTGAAAATATATAAAACTATTATTCTACCCAGTTATATTATATGGGTGCGAAACATGGACTCTTACTTTAAGAGAGGAAAGAAGATTACAAGTATTTGAGAATAAAGTACTTAGGAAAATTTTTGGACCAAAGAGAGATGAAGAGACAGGTGAATGGAGAAGACTACATAACAATGAACTACATGGTCTTTATAGGAAGCCAGATATAATAAGAACAGTTAAGTCTCGTAGACTGGGATGGGTAGGACATGTTGCACGTATGGGGAATGGGAGTCTTGCATGGAAGCTTTCTTGTAGGAAAGCCAGAGGGAAAACGCCCAGTTGGTAGACCAAGAATGAGGTGGGAGAATAACATTAACTATGATTTGAGGGAAGTAGATTATACAGGGAATGATTGGAAAGCATTAGCTCAGGATAGGGATGTATGGAGAGCTTATGTCCGTGCGGCCATGAACCTACGGGTTCGATAGTGCCAGTGAGTAAGTAAGTAAGTATCATTCCATATTAAGCTTGCATTGCTCAATGTTAAACATTTAATTATAACATTATATATATATATATATATATATATATAAACTTTTCAGCTATCAGTAGATGTACTCATTTGTAAATAAACCGAAAGTGGACATAACCCATTTTAATACTCAAAGGCTCGTCTTTCCCTTAAACAACTTTTCGTGTCAGTTATTTAAATATGTCGGAAAAAACAAAATAATGCGTAGCCATATTTTTTAATGCAATATACGTTAATATCGCTTCATTAAAAACATTAAATAAATAAAAACAACGTATCTTATGGAAACATTGCCAACTTATTGGATATACAAATGAAGGGGAAAAAAAAAGTCGCAAAATTACGAAAATATAGATACTGTACTCCCAGTGAAAAAAGTCCCGTGCGGGGATGATGGTTCTGATGATTAACGAGGGGTTGAGTTTACATGCAGGTCGAATACCATTGTCTAGTTATGACGTGGCGATTGTTATACAATTATACTACACAAGGCAAATTAGATTCCTGCTATTAACCAAGTTCTATCGTCTTAATTTGGCTATTAAACTCATATGACGTCACACTAGATTTAAATGTTAAAAACTAATCTAATTATGCTTACAGCGCATTGCCAAGCTATGTTTTCGAAATGTACAATACAACCCAGACTAGCGTGGTATTCGGCTCAGCCGCATTAGGTCTACTTCTTAGGACTCTCTTTCTCTGGGAGTACAGTAGGAACCCTGACGTCTGGTACCAATTTTATGCTCCTTTAAAAGGCAATAATAATCATTGGAAAACATAGAATATCCCAGTGAAACTATCGGATCTAATAATTGTGCTATGCTGGATAAAAACAAAGATTGTTCAAACATTAAAACTAAGTTATCTCATTCTTGGTTTAGAATTGAGCTAGGAGGATTATGTATTGAAGGACATCAAGATAAAGGGAATAATAGGCTGGAGAACTGTGGCTTTTAATAGACTATTTAACTCATGCCATAAATGCTAGTCAATGACCAAACACGTTTCAATGAATTTTGTTTTACAACCAATGTCAGTCGTGTTTCACCTCGCTCTTTATCGATTTTTCTTTATCAGCTCCTGCTTTTGTGATAAAGAAAGCTTCTCATGTTTAATGTTCTGAACAGGTCAAAGCATTATTTTTCTCCAACAAATACATTGAATATAGCAAATAATGAAAAGATTCCTTGATTTTACTGAGTTGTTTACTAAAAAAATAAATGAATAACCCGTAATGTTGATTATGATATATAGTTTGATGTGTTTCATTATTTCTCCACTTGGGTGCACTCTTACAATATTGCGATCTTATTTGGCAATAAATAATATGATCAAGCAGCAGTGAATGAACATAACCTCACATTTTTTATTTGTTTTCAAACATCTTCGTTTTTATTAAATATATAAGTATTTTAAAATAACTATAGTTAAACAATGATTTGTGAGTAAACAGCTTAATTTTATTCGTTAAATATTCCTAACAAATGCCACTCTTGATTACCAAATTCTCTAGATAAATTCACTCCTCGCTTCGTGAGTCGTGAATTTATCGATAATTCGGAAATCACTCGTGGCATTACTTATGAAAAGACTGGCTGTATACTTGTGAAAAAAGTGAAGGCTTATTGGGTCATAATTGTAGTTGATAGCTAATGCGAAGGCTAGAGACTGAAATGTTATCTGGTGCTTACGAACACCACAATGCGCAGGGGTCCATTCCCTTCTAAATAACGCACTAACTCTCACTGGCTCTATCGAACCAGTAGGCTCATGGCCGCGCGGATATAAGTTCTCCATACATCCCTACATTAACCAATAATTTCGTGTTAGTGACATTATTATTAATTCTAACTCAATTTAACAAAAAGTGCAGAGAATATTTAAGAAGGCTAATGTTTTCTTCACTGGTTACATCAATATATGTAGGTCTACTTGATTATGTTATAATAAATATCTATCCCTCTCTCTCCCTCCCCCTCCCTCTCTCCCACCCTCTCACCCTACCTCCCTCCCTCTCTCCCTCCCTCCCGCCAATCGCCTTGTTGTTGTCTTGTTACATTACCACCCCATGTCCACTTTGGAGGGCTTTTTGAGTAATGTTCTTTGAAGTTGTAATTTTCTGTAGCGCCATGTTGGAAATCTTATCCCGGAGTGAGACACCCACTATCTTGAACATAATTAGAAAAAATGAATGTTAAGAAATGGAGACTTTAAGCTTTTTAAAGGGAGGAATGGATAGCATTATAAGAGAGGCTAGAGATTTTCTTGAACTGTAACTAAGAGAAGTTATAGCGTTTCTATGTTTAATCATAATACAAGGCTATCTTCAGGTTCTAAGAACATATTTATCATAAGTCATGCCACGAGTGATTTCCAATTTATCTAGAAGATTTGGAAATCAAGAGTGGCATTTGTTATTTCTATTTAATTAATAAAATTAAGCTGTTTACTCATACATCATTATTTAAATATAGTTATTTTAAAATATGTATATATTTAATGTAAACGGTGATGTTTGAAAACAAATGAGAAATGTTTGATTATGCTTCTTTCGATCATCCACTGCAACTAGATCATATTATTTATTGCCAAATAGGATCGAAATATTGTAAGAATGCACCCTAGTGGAGAAAAAATGAAACACATCAAACTGTATGTTATAACGATCATTATAGGTTATTAATTATGTTTTTAGGAAACTACTCCGTAAAATTATTATTTATAAATACAATTACTGAACACAGAATTATCGAATGTGTAGTTCGAAGGAATCTGTTTATTATTTGCTATAGTCAACGAATTTGTTCGAGAGTTAGTCATTGCAAATTAATGCACTGACCTGTTCAGAATATTAAAAAGGAGGAGCATTCTTTATTTTGGTAAACAGATGTAGATAAATATCGAGGTGAAACACGACTGTCATTGGTTGTAAAACAAAACTCATTGAAACGTGATTGGTCATTGACTCCCAATTGGGGCATGAGTTAAATATTCTAACTAACCAACTCTTTCGACCAAAGTACTTTTTCGTCTAGCTTATCGCCTTTGACCTGTCCGGCAGGGTACCCCTTTCGGCTACAATGCTACCGCCGCGCCGGCACCGCTGACGGGGTCATTTAAGCATGTAAAACCACTCCAGCACGACAACGTAAAGATACCATGGAGGGTCTAAGAACATTTCTCGTATCTTAACCAATACAAAATTTTACACACACGTACAAACTATTGACACAGCAAACATTCATCCGTTGTTAATTAAATTAATAATGCAAAAAATAGTATATTACGATGCTAGGTTGGAAAGTGGTTTTTACAGAATCGAGGAAAATTGTTTAAAACCGAGCGATAGCGTTGTACAATATTTTTTGCGGGATGATGTTTTCAAAATAATAAATAATAGTGAAATAATAACATTATAAAAAATTGACTAACGTTAACAGTGTGGACAATGTTTATTAGCTGAAACAACAGGAGGCCTTGAGAACAATTATTGATAACATGGCCGCAGGTACGTGTTTATTGTATTATATTGTTTCAAATAAAGTTCAGTCCATTTAAAATGTAGTGATTTGTTTGTATAATGTATATTAACACTACCTTTTGGATGTTTTCTGTAATATACATTGTACGTAGTATACATAGAGGGCAGTGGTTTTACTTCCCGCACGTGGGTGTAAATGTAATATTAGTGTATAGTTATTTAGGTTGACAACCCCTAGATGTAGGAAGTTGAACTTTCAATAATGGTCCCCATTGCTGGTAAGTACGACAAAACGCACTATCGCGTAAAAAATAATATTATTTCCTATTTGTTTTATGAATTGTTATCAGCAATTGTGATGTAATTAACTTAACAGCTCGTTGAAGAATATTTTAAGATTTTTATTTACTGCTTAGATGTGAAAGTGCTATTCTTGATATAAGCCATTAAGATGTCAGAGTGTGATATTCTCACTTCATTTATATCTTACTTTATCATTTCGATAAAAAAATGAATCTTTTTTTTTGCCAATATTTATTACACAAGTGATTAAATTAGTTTTATCCACAGACATAAGTGTTTAGTTCAAAACTCATACTATAGTTAAATAAATGATAACAATATTGGATTAAGTCTAATTAATGACGAGTTTAAAACTTTTAATCTCAGGTGCCAATTTTATATTTTTAATTTTTTACATAGTGTCCAACGCTATAAATCTATCCTAACATAAAAAAGTAAATTATATTCTGCTGCCATTCGCGCCACAATTACTTTCACATTGACAGGGAGCACGAGTGAAATATATAAAGCATGAGATCGTTGAATAGAATAGATTACAAGAAAGCTGGTGACATTTTTCACTGAACTTGTTAAATACATTTAAAATAACTGCTTTTGATCACTAGTCAAACTTTTGGCAGACTTGTGTTTTAAAAATTTAGATGACACAGCAAGAGAAGATTCGAAACATTCAGCCGTTTTTGTTGCATCAGAATCGACTGAAACATGGCTCAAATGCATCATCCATGTAATAAACTATTTTAAGTTGTAATTATTGATTAGGAATATTTTATAATATTTTCTATGTTTTGAATATAATTATTTTCATTCACAAAGAATAACAAGAGTATTCAGAGGACACATTTTTAATTTAATGAAGGGAACTACTTTTTTGTGTACTTATTGCTTCTGCATCGTATGTCGGTGTCCATAACCAATGAAAAACGAGCAGGTCACATGGTTTTGTTTTGATGAGGATCGTTCTAAGAGCGGACAGACTTTAGTCTCGAGGTAGCGTGCTGCCTTGTCACGCAGCGGACACGGGTTCCATCCCCGGTCGGGACAAGTTTCTTGGGTGAGACAAATATCAGAATTATTTAAGGCCCATATGATCCCCGAACATTATATGACCATCATAATCATCATAATTCATATTCGCCTTAGATTAATTTTAGGATTAACGACTCTCCTGGCGCACCACTATCATCATCATCACCCATAATATCATCGGGACATCGTAATCCCGCCTTCCAGGCGTCCCAACCTCAGAAGTGGGTTACAATTACGCCAATTTTAGGAGAGAACACCAGAAATGTGGAAATGACACCTGGGGGATCGAATAAAAAATTACTAGTGATCTCAATGGCGTTTCATAACGAATTTTAAAAGTATTGATAAATTGTCTGATATTCTTTATTTTTATCCAAATCAGATCTGAATTTCTTCTAAATTTGTCGTAAACTGAGTATTTTACATTTTGTTTATTATCTTCAGCAATCCTGACTACCTCAATCGACTTATTCAATGCAATTCCACTGTCTTCGAGGCGTATTATAGTCTGTGTAAAAAATGCAAAATTTTATTTAATGGAAGACAATTTACATTGGATTTGAGGATCATTAAAAAACGAGTTCTGTGCACTCTCAAATTGCCTTAGAAGTTGCTTACCAAAAATAGTCACAACGTCTCTCATTATCTTGAAGTCGTCACGATGGTATATGCATGCTGTTAACTAAATACCCAGCGTGCTAAATCTATTGACAAGCTATATTAGGGGCCTCATCTTTGAAATATTTAGTTCGAGACAGTTCTTTCAAAAATATTTCCTTTATTGTGGAAATTATCGGCCGCGGTGGTGTAGTGGTAATGTTCCTTGTGCCTATTCCCGAGGGTCACGGGTTCAAACCCGGCCGGGGTCGATGCATTTTTTAGGATTGAAAATCCAAGGAGCAAGTCCTCGGGGAGGGAATTTAAGCCGTGAGACCGAGGAGTGAAGATTTCAGGATCTTAAAAAGCACCTTAAGCCTGAAAAAAAGAGACAATCCAAGTAATGCCTTAGTTGTCTTCTAGATGTCTCATTGGATCGGTATGCCACGACATCTGTAGGAAAATAAGCGTAATTATAGTCTGTCCGTAGAATCTGTAGAGAAGCTGTTCCAAATAAGCCATCTACACAGGAGGCGGGCAAAAATGCACACCAATGAGGCCGCGGAAGGAAGTGCAGGAGGGAGAACAATTCTGACATTACTCATTTCGCTCTTGAGCTTCAAGCGAGAAAGATGTGTAATCAGAAAGCTGGAAAAATTCTCTACACATTCCACGGACAGACTATATATTACTTTGAACTAGCAACCCCTAACAAAGGAGAGGCTATGGCTAGACTCGAAGGGCTGTAAAGCCAATAAGTAATTACGTACTGTGAAAATTAGCGTTTCCACATCAGGAAATGTTGATTTGACTTATTTTACGATTCGATGTAAAGCATGGGGCAAACATGTAAAATGATTTGATCTATTTTACTGACCGCACCATTTAAAGCTATTAGGTTGAAGGGCGCGTTCTCGTTTTCCAACCAGTGGTTCGCAAAATATTTCGAGGGGTTCGCCAAAACGTTTCCGCAATGGCAGGTTTCGAGGTTAGGTCTATTATTGTTTCCATCATTTCTGCAGCATTGTAATAACAACAATATTAATAATAATAATTATTATTATTATTATTATTATTAATATGTTAAGATTAAATTAACCCTATAATTCCCCTTGTTACATATGTGTAACATCGGAAATTTATCATATCTCCACATTAAATTAATATTTACCGCGAATGCCTGATTTACAGTTAAGTAACAATGTTAGGAATGCATTTGATTTCACTGCAACTAAGGCCTACACGTTGTGTAACTTTTAAGCCGTAACTAGAGTAACTTTAGGTTTTAACCGTTAAGAGTTAAGTTAATTTAAGGTCATTAAACCTTTTGTTTGGAATTAAATTTTATGCACATCTATTGTATGTATAGGTTATTTAAAAGTCAGTGGTTCACCCAACTTAGATCTTTGTGGAAGGTGTTCGCGAGTCCAAAAATGTTGGAAACCGCTGCACTAGACCATAATAAACAAATAGATTTATCGAACAATTTTCATATCTGAGTGTCGTTAACGGCCTTATAAAACTCAGAACAAAAAATTTGTCCGGCACTATTAGATTGGATACATAAAACTAAATTAGCTACAAAACGCCCCTCTAAATATCTTTTATTTGGCACGTACCCACCCCCAATTCTCAGATTCACGTACTCGGTTTCGAGTCTTGATAAGATGTTTGAAGGTAGTTTTTTTCGCAATGTTAATTCGTCTAAAATTATATGACCACTTACCAGTTGGCATTCAAGAAAATCGCGTAATTTGCAATTGCTAAATTTGTCCATCTTATGCATCAACAGGCTAAGGGCCATTTGAAAAATGATATTTTGATGTCAACTATTGCACTGGCTCATGAAGTGTAAGCACAACTTTAGCGTTAAATCTTTAAATAACTTATAGCTTTATTATTAACTATGACTATGAAACCACAGCCTCATAAATACTAATCTAAATTTGCATCATGCAACTAAGTGCCAAATGTTCCTGCTCTTAGATTGTTGATACATAACTGTCAAAAAAGGAAAATAACTTGCAATCAAGTATTGTTAGTTTGGAGCTACAATAAAAGTAAAGATTGTAGCGCTAAACAAACAATACTTGATTGCAAGTTATTTTACTTGTTTGACAGTTACTACAATAAAAGTAAAAACGTCCACCGCTGTGGTCTCGAGGTAGCGTGCTGCCTTGTCACGCAGCGGGCCCGGGTTCAATCCCCGGTCGGGACAGTTTTTCTGGGTGAGGTTTTTATCGGGGTTTTTCCTCACCTGTAAGACAAATGTCAGGAAAACTTTAAGGCCCAAACGGTCTCCGAAATCATATAGCCATCGCAATCATCATCATTCATATTCATCTTGGGTTAAGCTTAGGATTAGGGACTCTCCTGGCGCACCATTATCATCATCACCCATCATATCATCGGGGCAACGTAACCCCGCCTTCCAGGCGCCCCAAACTCAGAAGTGGGTTACGAGTACGCCATGCCAGGAGAGAAACCAGGAATGTCAGATAACAAACCTGGGGCATTGAGAGAAAAAAAAATTTAAAAAAGTAAAGATTGACTTAAACTTTAAACGTATTTTTCTCGAAACTTACATAATGGCACTTAGCCGGTTGATGCATAACGCCGTCCAATTTTCCTAACGGAACATTTGCACTAACAAACACTTTGTATTTTAAAACCTTAACCCCATTACCCTAAACATGTATTTCATAAGAAAACGCAAGAAAAGCTAAAATGGTTACATATAGGCCTAAGTCAGAATTTGCAGTTTTGACCGTTTTTTGTAACATTCTACGAGTACATTTGTACTCGAATACCTTATGGCACAGCTAACGTTGGTTCAAAGATTTTTAATAGTTTATCCTATAAAATATTACATATTTATAACATTTTATGTTGAAGTGCTGATAATATTACAAGGTGAATGATACTAGATGCACAGCACAAGATCAAAGTACAAATTAATAAGAAACGATAATAAAGTGTAAGAGACAGTTGAAAAAATGATAACCTTTATCTATGTTAAGTGATATTTAAAATGTTCCGCTGTGGTCTCGAGGTAGCGTGCTGCCTTGCCACGTAGCGGTCCTGGGTTCGATCCCCGGTCGGGACAAGCTTCCTGGGTGAGGTTTTTTCGGGGTTTTTCCTCACCTGTAAGACAAATGTCAGGAAGCTTAGGGCCCATTGGTACCCCAAAATCTCCGGCCATCATCATCATCCTTATCATCACCACCATCGTAATCATTATCATCACCATCCTTCACCGGTGTGGAAAGCAACGGGAAGCTACCACACATAGGCTACAATTCCCTAGTAAAGCTGCAAAGCATAGCATGAAATTCTATGACTGCAGTGAAAGACCTACCCTCAGGCAGAATTACTATGAATGGATGGATTTAAAATGTTAAAATCGTCCGTCGCTGTGGCGTAGTGGGGTAGAGTCCCTACCTTCCACTCCGGCGACTCGGGTTCGAATCCCGGCAGGGTAAGGGATTTTTAAATCTCAACTTTGGAACTGGGTGTGTTTGTGTGAGTGTGTCGTGCCGTAAGTTGTACCCATTGGGTTTAATTCCTCAAAAAAGAAAATCTTAAAATCCGTAACTGATCTATCAGTCGTTCTCAACTAAAACAAGTGATATTTACAGAAAACATGTTTCATTATTTAAACTATAAGTCTAATTTAAACGACTAAACGTAAAGATGTAAAAAATAAAACTGGAATGAACCGATGTAATTCAATTCATAGTAGTTTCAACCATTTTTCAGTTTTAGTAAGAGGACCTATAGAAGATAAATGAATAGCCACCCTAATATTTTTCATAATCTTCACCGAACATTATATCTTACTCTAGAGCAGCTATGAACATCCGCTTCAGAGTGAGAGAAGCCCTCAGAACCTTCCTACAGCTCCAAATGACTGACAAACCTAGGAAAGTATCCATCCAAATTACACTTCCAGATTGGCCTAGAAGAGTAGCTGTTGCATCATTCCGTACAGCAACAGGACACTACTCCCTAGGTAAAAACCTTCATCGCCTCGGTCTTCTACCAACTCAACAATGTATCCTCTGCAAAACTATCGAAGATACGGATGCATATCACATCCGAACTTGCCCATCCCTAACAACCAACAATTTCGTGGACGGATACTGGCGAATGAAAAACGTGTATGGAAGCTTCTTGTAGGAAAACCTGAGGGAAAACGCCCAGTTGCTAGACCAAGAGTGAGGTGGGAGAATAACATTATGATTTGAGGGAAGTAGATTATACAGGGAATGATTGGAAAGCATTAGCTCAGGATAGGGATGAATGGAGAGCTTATGTCCGCGCGACCATGAACCTACGGGTTCGATAGTGCCAGTGAGTTAGTTAGAGTTAGTTGGCTAGATACTGCGAAGCCAGGGAAATGATGAATCTTTTATAATCTTTCTTGTTATTGTTTGTTATTGTTAATGTTCGTTTTCCCCAGTCATTGTTTGCTAATGAGAAATTTCAAACGTCACTGCATTTAATTAAATAAATAAATAATTGTTTTCATAATTTATATTTACATAGACAAACGTCTTACGTGTCATTAAGAAACAGTTTGTTATGGGTGTGAAACACGGTCTCTTACTTTAAGGAAAGAAAACAAGTTAAACGTATTTGAAATTGGGACACTAATTCCAATATTCGATCTCAGGAACGAGAATGGAAAATGTAAGAAGCTTTCAGAACGAGAAACTCCAAAATTTTAATATCCTTATAGCTATAATAATTCTAAGACATTCACATGATCAAGGTCATATAGTTCGAAAGGGTGATTGTAGAGAGCTTACTTTTAACTCATTTATTTCCGACATGTTCTATTATTTCATTTGTAATACTACATGCTAAACAACAAAATTAATAAATATAGAATTATTTTACATTCATACATACGATCTCATATATTTTTCTCTCATGCCACTATTTATATTCAACCTTATCGAAGTTTATTTTCTTTACGTATTTTTTTATGTATTTGCCCATTAATTCACCATTTCCTGCCAGCCAGAATTTAATACATGTTTTTGGAAGGTTCTCTTTCACTTTTTGTGTATTTATACACTCCCCCTGAATATTGTCCATTGTTCCATGATCTGAAGGAAGTGGGCTATACAGA
This sequence comes from Diploptera punctata, assembly GCA_030220185.1. Classification (NCBI taxonomy): domain Eukaryota; kingdom Metazoa; phylum Arthropoda; class Insecta; order Blattodea; family Blaberidae; genus Diploptera; species Diploptera punctata. The sequence continues at coordinate 377,649 of JASPKZ010006057.1, forward strand.
AGATAATTGGAAAACATTAGTTCAAAATAAGGATGTACGCGCGGCCATGAACCTCTGGCTTGGATAATAACAATGAGCGCTCGCTTTCAGGCTGCAAAAACAAACTTTCCATAACCCTATTTTATTCCGCATACATGCCCTGTCCATCGCAGCCTACGAGAATAATATATATATATATATATATATATATCGGTATATTTGTTTTAGCCCTCTTCTGTGATCTCGGGAACAGCGTGCTACTTCTTCACGCAGCGGGCCGGATTCGATCCCCGATCGGGACAAGTTTCTTTGGTGATGGTTGTTTTTCCTCACCTGTAAGACTAATGTCAGTAAACATTAAGGCCTAAATGGTCCTCGAACATCATCTGGTCATCATAATAATCATCATTGTTTAGTAAGGATGTGATTGTGAATAGTGTGTTTTGTTTTAATGTTGTGTTGTCTCAGAGCAGACCCTGATCAATCGGAGAAGCCTTCCATGTCCTGTGTGGTCAATGCAGTATGTATGTGATCCACAGTTAAAATCCCTATCCCGCCAGGCCGTACGCCGGGTGGCCTATAGCATGAGAGAGTACCTATAATTCGAAAGGTAAAACTAAGTAAATGACATTCATTTGTTTTTCTCATAAAACTGACAAATTGACAAGTGACAAACTACAACAAATAATATTTTTTTTAAGAATATCTGATTCGACTTAAAATAAACCTCTTAAATATAGGAAACAATTTATTTATAATAATAAAGATAAAATAAGATAAACATAGTTTCAAGCAATAGAATAAATTATATATGCTAATTGTGGAATGCAGGCTTTGACGGCCGGTATAATTAATATAAAATTATAGATTATTCACCTGAAAGGTCCGTCTCCTCAACTTAATTAATTATTTAACTGTAGCGCTTTCGGGACTTGTCCCATCATCGGCAGGATTCAAAACTGGTGTTTCACTTAAGATCTGGTAGAGGGGGTTGCATGTATTGAGTTCGTTTTCGTTTATCAGCTTGTCGTCGTCGTGAGCTGCTTTCATGAAAGCAATACATGCAACCCCCTCTACCAGATCTTCAGTGAAACACCACTTTTGAATCCTGCCGATGATGGAACAAGTCCCGATAGCGCTACAGTTAAATAATTAATTAAGTTGAGGAGACGGACCTTTCAGGTGGATATTCTATAATTTTATATTAATTTTGAATAATACCTCAACGGAACACATCATGAATCTTATAAAAGTTGAATAATCATAATGTTAAAAGATTCCGGGTTATGCGGCCGTGGTCTTTAACTGGTGTTTCTTCCAGACATTTCTCCCTCAACTGTGGAGGGTCTTTAACTGGTGTTTCTTCCAGACGTTTCTCCCTCAACTGTGGAGGGCATCTTCAGTGGCGAGTGCTTCTAGGTGGTGTTACCACATCGTAGACTCGGCTTACAGCCCTGAAGATGCCCTCCGCATTTGAGGGAGAAACGTCTGGATGAAATACCAGTTATAGACAACGACCACATAGCCCGGAATCTTTTAACATTATATATGCTAATGCTCGCCGTAATGCTAGATCAAAGGATGAGATAAGATGAAACCCTTAATGTTGAAGGTCTGTGATATACAAGGATCCTGGCTAACCAGGGGTAGGCGAAATGAAGTAGTAGGACTTTAAAGTAATAATTGGTACTAGTGTAAAGAAAAATAAACAACAAAAAAAGCAATAACATTACAATTACATAAAGAAAACACAATAATATTACAATTAAATAATAACACAATAGCATTATACACTAAAAAAACATTAACATTACAATTACATAAAGAAAACACAACAATATTACAATTAAATAATAACACAATAGCATTATACACTAATTAATTTATATATAATTGTTAAGAATTAATGGTATTGCATTTTGATAACATATATTTATTCATGAATGAGTACTGTCCTTATTTTCCGCGTTTTGTCCAGAAATTTACCGAGGTTTATCCAATTTTCTGGATTTACCAATAACTCGTAGCATGCCAATCTTTCCCGATTTGAATTTAGAAATCTTTCCGGTAATAAGTGACTTCTCCAATATTCTAAATCATTACATTTTCCTAATATATGTATCTCATCTTCAAAGTTCCCGCACATTGGACATATTCGCGTATCGTGATCGTCGCTAATTTTTAGAAATTTCCTTGCCCCTAGCCTAAACCAAGCAAGCCCTGATCTCTCCTTAAATCCTAGGTTAAGTGTATACGATTCTTTTCCCCACACGTGTTTTAGGTCTCTTTGTAAACACAGTGAGCGTTTTCCTCTACATTCGGCGAAAGTATCTTGTTGGTTTATATCTAAGTACCTCCTCCTTATTTTTCTCCACACGTTCTTGCGATTTTCAGTCCCTTTTTCCCATATCCAGCCCATCCCAATCTTTTGGACTTTTCTCCTCACCTCGTCTGCCCAAAATTTAACATCTATGTTTTTAATTTGGTGGTCGTAACAAATTGCTCTAAGCATTGTTTGTTCACCTTGGATTACTCGCAACCAGTATTTGAGTACACGAATTTTACAGTTTATGTCGTCGTGAAATGCCCCGAATTCATATAAAATTCCACAGTTAGAAACGGCCTTACTAAGTCCTGTAATATATTTTAGAAAATGCGTATATACCTTATTTAGTACTTCCGTTCTTCGGAAACCCCAAATCTCACTACCATAGTGCATTACCGGCCTGACCATCGCTCCATACATTTTTCCTAATGTGCTGACTGGAATATCAGGCACTCGACCCAGAATACCGAGTACACTGTTAAGTGCTATATCAATATTTTTTTTTTCCACTTCCCGTTCATTTTCAACGTCGTACCAAGATATTCAAAATGTTTCACGTTTTGAAGTACTTGATCTCTGTATTTCCATTCCTCTGCTCTACCATAAACCATCCCATTTTTAAAGGCCATTGTTTTTGTCTTACTAACATTTACAGTCAATCCCCAATTCCTACAGTATATTTCCAGTAGGTAAATACCTCTTTGCAATCCCTTGATTGTCTTGGAACAGATAATTAAATCATCTGCATACAACAGGACTGGGACTTTAACATTTCTTATCTCCGGAGCCGCAATTTCTCCTTCTAGCATTACGTCTACTATATCATCAACGAATAGATTAAATAGCATTGGTCATAAAATGCAACCTTGTCTCACTCCCCGATTGGCTTCACTGCTCTCTGTATAGATATGAATTGGAGAAGTGGTGAAATTACGTTTTCTCAGAGAATCATCCACCATGACCCCATTCAGTACCGAGGGTCTAACTCGTAAAACAGAGACGAAAGGCGGGCGTATGACAACTTTCGCCATAGAATTACATGTCGCAAAATAGCACTAAATATAATTAGGAGATACAGTAAATATATTTTCTTTGTGAGATGTGTATTAGAAAACAAAACAAAAGTTACAATCTCGATTGGGCTGATTTTGAAAGAAAGATACTCACAAGGATATATGGACCTATTAAGGAAAATGGAGAGTGGTGAATGAGATATAACAGGGAATTGTATGCGCAGTAAAAATCATCAGATATCATTACAGATATTAAAGTAAACAGGCTGGGATGAGTGGGTCAAACTCAGATCATAACCAATAATTGAGTAGTTAGAAGAATTATAGATGGTAAGCCAGAAGGAAGACGGAGAACTGGAAGACCGAATTTGAGAAGACTGGGTAGAGTATTACACGTACAGAATGTCAAATCTTTAAAACTCAAAAAATGGTGGGCGATTGCTAGAGATAGAGAAGCCTGGAAAAAGTTCTGAAGGAAGCCTTGATCCACCCAGGGTTGTTGGGCTGATGATGATGATTAGGGAAATGATTTTGAGGTGCGGCACCTTTCCAAAATGTTGCTGTTTTCATACCAATAGTTCAATATAGGCCTATGTACAGTGTTTGGGGGGATGAAATGAAGCGAAATGAACACAACTTGTTACACCTTTTTGCACTTTTTCGTTAGATTAGTACATTTCGCCCCTTTTCTTCCTCTTTTTTATGCTTCGGCACCTTTTCCTCCATTACTCTCTGCGTTTTTAAAAGATTTGACAGAAAAATGTATATTTTTCTTCTTGAAGAGCTTTTTAAAATCTCAATCAGAAGTCAACAGTCTAATATATAAAAATCAATGTTTGTTTGTATGTTAGTGTGTTTGTTCGTATTTTATCATCAGATTGTCATGGGGATTTTTGTAAAATGTTCAGGAGATTCCCGGGATGAACATAGGCTATAAGAGAATTGTGATATTCAACTCCTACACCCTTAAAAATCATACTTTGTAGTGAAAAACGTAAAAAAAATCCTTTTTTTGTCGCTTAAATGGCTTACGCCGCCTAAACCATAACAAGTACACCAAATTAATGTACACAGAACTGAATATCTCATAAAACTCTACAAAGAAGTCCCCGACAGCATATGTTTATCTTTTATGGATAACTCACAATAATCATTTTTGTCTTTCATTGATGCCAAGAGGATCGGGTAAGTAGATTCTTGGACAAGAAAAGCAGCAGCACAGATAACTCAAAATGACGAATTTTGTCTTTCAGCTCATTTATGCCAAATACATCGCATATGTAGACTCCCGGGTAATCAGCACGGGGTATCTAAAAATAATAACGATATAAATTTATAATTATTTTTCCTTTTACTTAATCAACTAAACGTAAAAACACATCATTTATTTAGGCGTAGCAGCGCACGCTGGATATTAGCTAGTATTAAATAAATATTAAAATATAATTTATGTAAATTATATCCCAGAAACAATGGCCAATCTACAGCTGTGAAGTCAAATTTAGATTTAAACAATGTCGCTGCTTACTTACTTACTTACTCACTGGCACTCGAACCCGTAGGTTCATGGCCGCGCGGACATAAGCTCTCCATACATCCCTATCCTGAGCTAATGCTTTCCAATCAGTCGCTGCAACAGTTTAAAATAAGTTCACTTAGTACTGGCAATAATTTAACAGTTTTCTATATATCGACATGTTGTTGGCTTTGTTTTACTAGTCTGAACCATAATGCATTTTATTAGCATTACAACTGGGTTTTCACGACAATAACATGGCGAATGTTAAGAAAAATAAGTTGTACGCACTTTCAGAAGAATTCAAAACGCAATTTATCGAAATTCATGGCATCATTCTTGAATGATCCGTCTGCGAACTAAATATTACAATAAACTAAAGAACTATTAATTACCTCTTATGGACTCTATAAAGAAGAATAATTTAGTGCAAAATGATATGCTTATTATAGAAAGTGAGTTGGTATAACTGGTTTAAACCTTATTTCAATTTATTGACTTAGGCTTACACGGCCGGAGTTACTATGATGATCTTGTAGACGATTTCCGGGCTGTTGGCCATGGTCTTGAGGCTTGTAGTTCCCCAACGTTTCGCAAGAGACTGCGTCCGGCATCCTCAAGGGTTGTCTTGAGACTGGCAATTTTATAAATGTATAAATAGAGCAGGTAGTCGACAAAATTGCCAGTCTCAATACAACCCTTGAGGATGCCGGACGCAGTCTCTGGCAAAACGTTGGGGAACTACAAGCCTCAAGACCACGGCCAACAGCCCGGAAATCGTCTACAAGATCATCTTAATTCAATTGTTTCAGCAGCACCTTTTTTTGTATGTATTTTCAAAACCTTTTCTCTCCCCTTTTACGACTAAAACTTGCACCTTAAAATCAATTCCCAAATGATGATATTTTCTTTGTGAGATGAATATTAAAAAATTAAACTAAAGTTACAATTTTGATAGTATCATGCACAATAATTATCATATGTTTCAGACCGTTATCTTAAAACGCCAACCGCGGCATCTTTGACAGTACAATGAAATAAACACTTGAAGGAACGACAAGAGTTGAGGCAATGACTTGGGTAACCAGTATATAAAAGAACAGTTGGAACTGTTGTGTAGTTTAGTAACAATGCAGGTGTTAACATTGTTTGTTGTACTGCTGTGCTACCGGAGCGCAGCAGCCAGCCTTATCATCGTACCTGAGCCTGTACAACAGAGTACTGCGGTATCACAAGATGCAGCCGAGGCTGCTGTAAAGGTAAACAAATTAACATATTTCTATAGCTCCTCCTCATTTAACATCACTTACTCGTATTAACCTCTATATTATTATAATTAACTAAATTCTACTTAGATTTGAGAATAGAGTAGTTAGGAAAATATTTGGACCAGATGAATGGGGAAGACTTACATAACAGTGAACTACATGGTCTTTATAGGAAGCCAGATAAAATAAGAACAGGTAAGTCTCGTAGATTGCGATGAGCAGGACATGTGGCACGAATGGGGAATGAAAGGTGTGCATGGAAGCTTTTTGTAGGAAAACCAGAGGGAAAACGCCAGTTGGTAGACCAAGAATGAAGTGGGAGAATAACATTAACTGTGATTTGAGGGAAGTAGATAATACAGGGAATGTTTGGAAAACATTAGCTCAGGATAGGGAAGTATGGAGATCTTATGTCCGCGCGGCCAAGAGCCTACGGGTTCGATAGTGCCAGTGAGTTAGTTAGTTAAATTCTACTTAGAATTTCTCATTTTTAACTCATTTGAACATTTCTTGCAATAAAAAAGTTAAAAATATTACTGGGCTTAAATATCCTCAACTCGTATCCAACCCAGGATTAGGTCGAGGAATGAAATGAGATGAAGCCCTTATATATTTATAGCGGTCTGTGAACTATAAGGGTGCCGGTCGACCATCACTGACGCACCGTCACAAGGGGGATGGACGAAATGGATGATATGATATGGAGAAAATCGTGAAATTATTTTTTGGCAGGGGAAAACGGGAGAAACCCCGAGAAAAAATCTGCCCAAGCTCCGTTTCGTCCACCGCGAAACCCTAATGGAGTGACCGAGACTCAATATTGAGACTCAATATTGAGACCCCAGCGCTCGGAGGCGAGCGTCTCTGACAGTGCAATGAAATAAACCCCTATCACCACGGGCCAGAATCTAGCAATCCAGCAATAGTAACCCGCTGCGCGTAGCAGATGGACCCCCTGCTTGACTTAGAATGCAGTGGAGTGAGGCGGGTTCAGCGCGAACGGTAGGTAGTGCGGGTTATCTAATCCATCAAGTTAGGAGACGTATTAGTTCCGTGTAGTTTAAATGAGAGGTTTGGCGCTGGATTTTAATTTCTCACAGTTAAAAATGGCAAATCATTTTTTGGACATAGCCTGGGAGAAATTTCAACCGATCTTCATGAAAATTTGTACGTACATGTTTTCAAGTACGGCGAGTATGTATTTCTTTATGTTTGAAAAATGTATTTGTAGTTCGTAGCTGGTTATACATACAAAAATCTCTTAAAATTATCCCTTTCTTGTAGTATTTCGAGTATTCAAAGTTTTCCCCATTATAGGTTACCAGCCTATAGTTGGGTAAGTCCAGTGGTGGGGATGCCACCTCAATGCCTCTTGGACAGGCATGCTCTTCTGTAGGGGATGCTCCCTTAACCTTTGAAGTTTCTCCTTCTCCGCAAGGCGGCGGTTCCTCTCTCTTTCCCTGAGTGAGGGTAGGGTGCCTCTTCCGCCAAATCTGCCGTATTAAGGGTATCCCTCTCCGCCTTCATTGCCGTTGAGGTCTTCACCGCGTTCCCTGGTAAGGGGCCCTCACATGATACTATCAGCCGGGCCAGCTGAACCAAGGTTTTTTATTTACGAGGTGTTACTCCTCCCCCTCCTCCTTTCTCATCCGGGCTTGCGACCGGCAATGGCGGGTATTAGCTTCTAAATTTATAAAATATTTATAACATGTTCTCATGTTTTCAGAATAAAAATTATAGTAAAATCCTAATAAAAGTTAGAAAAATTAAGTATGTTATATAAAATTACTAAATATAAATAGGAATGTTAAACTCTATATTTGGAGTATCTGGAGTACACATCATTAAAAGAAAGAAAGAAGTCCATACTAGAATGTATAATGTTATATGAATCGGAAGTTTGGACAATCACACAACACATTGTCAACAGAATAACTGTAGTTGAAATGGATTTTTTGAGAAGAGCTGCCAGAAAATCTCGACTGGAAATAATTAATAATACAGAAATTAGAAAATTGATGAATGCAGAAAAAAGTATAATGGGTGTGATTGAACACAGAAGGCTAATATGGTATGGACACGTAAGAAAAATGCAGAATGGAAGGCCGTCCATACATGGAAAATTGAAAGAAGGAACAGAAAAGGAAGACCAAGAACAACCTAGAAGAATAACATTCAATGAAAAAAATTGGTGTAACGTATCATGACACAGAGGACAAAGAACGATGGAGAAGTTTAATTAAGGGAAATTTGTCAATGTGTATTACAGACTGATAATCTATAAGACTGTAGTAATTTATATATTTTTTTTAAACTCATGTTGATTATTGAGATTGGTTGGAGAAAACCCACAATGATGAGGAAAATTCTCAATGAATAAAAATGTACAGTGAAAGCTCCTTATTCGCAGGGGGATATGTTCCATAAATATGTTGCGAATACAGAAACCGTGGATATGGAATGGTAATTTGTTTAGGTATATAGGGGATATGTTCTAAGGTTCCAAAATAAAGTAAAAATTATCATAAGTAATATCATAAGTGTCCCGCGCCGTAGCCGAGCGGTTAAGGTAGGAAACCTTGGCGCAGAGCTACGGGACTTGCGCTGGTTCGAGTCTCCGTGTGGGAAGAAATTTTCTCATGGTATTTCGGCCAGTATGGGACCGGTGCCCACCTAGCATCGTGAGGCAATTGGGTAGCTACAATAAGTAGCGGCTCCAGGTTGAGGAACCAGCTATAACGGCTGGGGGACTCGACATGCTAACCACATGTCACCCCTACACCGGCTGTTGATCATCTACCTCTGTGATTGACACATGTGGATGTGAAGGGCCAGCAGCCGGCTGGTAAAAGGACAACTGCTGAAAAGTTGAAAGACCCTCAATCGGAATGTCATAAGTGATTTCCAAATTATCAATAAATTCAGGATGTCTGGAAATCAACAGTGGCATTTGTTAGGACCATTTAACGAATAAATTTAAGCTGTTTACTCACAATCACTCTTTGTAAAAGCGGCCTTGGCATGTGCCTGCAGTAAAAAAGTCACCGATGCGTTAATAAAGGATAGCCTATGAACCCTTCTAATATACCGACTGGATCCGCGAATAAATACTTTTTTAGCGCGAATACTGGAAGTGGGTCCCAATTTTTTGACCCGTTTATAATGAAAACGCCAATAAGTGAACCGCGAATAAGGAGTTTTTACTGTATAAAATATGTCACTATTTATTTTTCAGCCTTACATGCACTATTTTCACGTGGAGTCCGACATCAAGTATAGATACGCAAAAACACTGGCAACTACTAGGATTGAAAATCCAGCAAATGTAGCTCAAGAAGTGTCCTTTACAGCTGTGCTTCCTGATACTGCCTACATATCTGGATTTAACATGTGAGTTTACTTGATTTTCCGTTACTGTATTTTAGTTTTTATATGATGATGATGATAATAATAATAATAATAATAATAATAATAACAGAGGATTCTAAGCAAAATTTTGGAATTCCTTAGATTAGGACAGGGTGTATCTTTCTAAAACTGCCATCGCTGCCATTAGAGGATCAATTTCAATTTTAAGAAACCATATTTACAAAATGTATACTTTATTAGTATGTATACTTCAATTAAGCCTACAATTTGAATTTTTTAACTGTATTTACGAAATGTATTTCATCAATTCCAAAAATTAATTGTCTGTATCACTTTGTCCTTGAGGCAATTCTCTAATGAGGAAATTTGTATATAATAAAAATATATATAAAAATAAATATCCTCAACTCGTGTCCAACTCAGGGTCGGGTCGATGAATGAGATGAGATGAAGCCCCTATATTTATAGAGGTCTGTGAACGAAAAGGGTGCCGACCGACCACTCCTGACGCACCGTCACAGGGGCGGATGAATGAAATGGAACGAAATGGATGAGATGAATATGAAGAAATGGTGGAATGAAATTTGTAGCGGGGAAAAACGGGAGAAACCCCGAGAAAAACCTGCCCAAGGTCCGTTTCGTCCACCACGAAACCCACATAGTGGGATCCCAGCGGTGAGAGGCTTGCGGAAACGAGCCGCCAGTAATAATAATAATAATAATAATAATAATAATAATAATAATAATAATAATAATAATAATAATAATAATAATAATAATAATAATAATAATAATAATAATAATAATAATAATAAGAATAAATTGATTTGGCGTTTACTTGATGAAAATCCGTATGTTTATTAAATTAAATAAAACTGTCAACATTTTATACGATTTTCATATTTATTTTAATCAAAATTTGTTACAATAACAAAATTAAAAAGAAGGACCAGTTATCAAGTGTATATAATGTAGAGTGTGGCACATGGGACAATGTTTGTATAGTACAAACTGGAAGACATTTTATTTCTCGTTTAAAAGAATATATTTATAACAAAAATGTAGATACATCAAAATACACTTAACCACTTACTTCAATACAATCATTGTTTTAAATCAAATTTTAAAGTTTTACATATTTGTAACAACGAGATAAAACTAGATGTTTTTCAAATTTTAGATATAAATAAATTGAAGAAGAGTGGTAGGTTGTTGAATCCCCAATTGAATTTAAATATCACCCATTTTAAATTTATAATAAGAAACATTTTTATGCATTGCTTTTGTTTAAATTCAGTTGCATAGTTACACTTACGTAATATAATAATATCCTCAACTTGTGTCCAACTAAGGGTCCGGTTGAGGGATGAGGTGTGATGAAGCCTCTTGTACAGAGGTCTGTGATTCACGGGTACAAGCCGACCAAGCCGGGCGCACCATCACAGGGTCAGATGAACTAAATGAAACGAAAATGGATGAGTATGGAGAAATGGTGGAATGAAATTGTGGCAGGGGAAAACGGGAGAAAACCCCGAGAAAAATCTGCCCGAGCTCCGTTTCATCCACCACGAAAACCACGTGGAGTAACCGCGTCTAATCGGTGGCGTCACGGAGACGCCACTTATTGCGTATTTTGTATCCGTAGTATTCGTCTGAGGAAGGTACAAAGTACTGAAACAGCTTTAACGAATTTTCATTAAAATAAATATGAAAATCGTATAAAACTTTGACAGTTTTGTTTAATTTAATATGCCTAAATAATTAATTTTATCGGGTAAAGTTGCCGTTTCGATATAGCCTACAGGACTGCCCTATCTGGGTTCCTAGATTCTAATCCCATCGCTGGCAGTTCCGGAGGGGTATAGGTGGTAGGCATACCTGGATATTTCGAGTTTTTCTCGAAGTTCTTTAGTTTTCCAAATTTTATCCCACCAAAGCTTTTCATTCCCCTTTCATGTAATTTCATTTCTCATTTATTCATATCACCATTCACCTCATCTCACGTTAGGAAAACAGAGTTCGGCTGGTACTCACAAGTGTTGAAAATATATGACTATGGAAATCCAGAGGGGGAGCAGCCTACCAGGGAGCTACTTCATGACTAGAGACTGAGCAATAAAAAGGGCAGAAAAGGTCAAAGGAAGGGTTGTAGCGGCATGGGTCATGGGAAGAGAACCTGGGATGTCGCATCCGGAAGATGGACTAAAACTTACGTAACAGCATAGAATAGACTTTCATTCCATTCATCCATAATATACTGGGATAGCGCAATAGATATTTCAGGTTACGATGCTCAGTGTAGTCTGCCCGAGCAGTCTGGATAAAGAACTAAAGAACTTCACGTAACATTTTTATAAACAAGACTTTTATAATTGAGGCTGTTAGAAGCAACTTTTTCAGTATTGAGAAAATCATGTTTAAAGTTGAAGTTGCATAAGAAAATCATAGATAACTTACTTACTCACTGGCACTATCGAACCCGTAGGTTCATGGCCGCGCGGACATAAGCTCTCCATACATCTATGCCGGCGGTAGCATTGCTGCCGATAGGGTTACCCATGCCGGACTGGTCGAAGGTGATAAGCCAGACGAAAAAAGTACCTTGGGCGAAAGAGTGACGATCTTTCACCGTAAAAATACAACCGTCAAGAAATGCGGACATGGGTTCAAATCATAGATAATTGGAAATAAATTTTCAAAAAGAATAATACATTCCCCTATCACATTATCTACGCAAACACTTTATACTCTATTGGCACTAAATAAAATTGTACATCAAAAATGTAATTACGCCCCAAACTTTTTTTTGCAAAAAATCACTTGCACTCCTTTGCTTCTAGCCGCGTCAATTGAAAATGTATTCATTTTATTATTTTTGTAATAAAATCAGATAAAATCAGAATAAAATATGAATTTTCATATTGGCTACTGTTGCCTACATGCCCAACCTAAGGTAACTTAGCATTTATACGAGTCTCCTATAGGGCATAAGAGACCCTTGAGGTAGTAGGAAGTTTTCTAAACAATCGGCACTTGATGTCAGCCAGATTGTCTGCCCTGCGTGACGGCCGCCTTTACCCCCAGAACAAGCGTCCGGTACCCATTTTCATTAGAGGCTGAATCGACTCCAGGACCATGATGCAATCAGAAGATTTGGGTCAGTTTAAAAATCCAGACCCCACTGGGATTCGAACTCTCGGCCTTCCGGTTTGTAGCGTATTGCCTTAACTATCCGCCTATGGTGTGCCCCCTATAGCCTATATGAATACCCAGATATCTAGTATCTAGGTATAAGAAAATAAAATTAATATAAATGTTATTAAAATTTTGAGTTATAGATTTTCAGGACTACTGTTTTGCTTTTTTCAGGGAGGTTGATGGTAAAGTGTATGTAGCTTACGTAAAAGAGAAAGAAGCAGCACAAAAGGAATACGACGACGCAGTAGAACATGGTCAAACTGCTGGTCAAGTGGTGCAGACGTAAGTTTTTTATTTTGCTTCCTTTATTTTGAAATTATAATTTCAGTTTTCATTAAATTTTAACTGGGATTGCTTATTAATATGTCCGACAATAAGGAATTTGACTGTTAGCTGGTCGGCCCGGGTTTGATGTCAGTCAGCGATTAGGAATCCTGAATTTCCCTCTTATCATTAACTAACAATCGTTGATCCCTGCATCCACGATCCGTCGTGACCTTTTAAGAGGTAACTTCATATTTTACTTACAAGGAAACTGTCAACCATTGCATGCCGAAACCTACTTACAAATTTCTTCCAGAGCGTTGTGATTTACATAGACCACGACCAAAAAAATGATCTGCAATTTTCAAAACCGCATGGCACTATCTACAGAGAAGTAATACAACTGCTGAATTGCTAGATTGGATAACCGTCACTACTTGCCGTCCGCGCCGCGTCCCGCCTCACTCCACTCCGCTGTTTCTCATGCTGGGAATCCATATGTTCCTTTACAGTGAGTTGCCATTGCTGGATTCTGCTTCGATTTATGTGACTTCTAGTTAAAAAGGCAAATATTTTTAACACTGCCTTGGTAGATCACAAAGCTTGTATGGGAAAAATTTCAAGGTAGGTTTCAGCATGCAATGGTTGACAGTCCCTTTCGTATTAACCCTTAAATCAAACAATAATTTCTCATCCCAGTTTTTTAAACGTTACGGATCACAAGGAAAAACAAAATCATGCAAAATCTAAGTTATTATCGCATATTATTATGCAATTGGACACAAATTTAAGTGATTTCTTCTCCTTTGTTTTTCTATTGATTTATAAACTATATTACATAAATGAAATCAATATATATTATAAGATACATTACCAATTTAAGGGTTATCATTCTGGCTTAGGGAACTATCTGCGCCGAACATTCTTAGTACAAACAGATCATGTAAGCAATAGGAAGTGTGTCATTACTATTCATTTTTTTACTGTAACAGTGACAACTACATAGTTAACTCATCACGGTTCATATCCATGTTGATAACTGTGAATTTCAAGTAATCACTGATCTTCAACATTAAATTTTATATTTAATTTTAGGAAGTTATATTTTGAGGTTATTTTAATTATATTATTTTTAGTCTGGACATCTTACCTCAATATTAGTGTTCAAGAACAAATCAACATTAATATTGAGGTGAGGTGTCCAGACTAAAAATAATATAATTAAATTTTATATACAAACTCGTCACTTTTCTTAACGTGTGAAAAATAATCACGCGTATTAGTATCCTAATAAGAAGGTAATACATTTATTCGTTTTTTTTTCAGAGCTCGGGATTCTAACCGATTCACCGTGTCTGTGAACGTGGAATCGAACAAAGAAGTGATATTCAACTTGACATACGAAGAACTGTTGACCAGAAGACTCGAATTATACAGTGACGTAATTAATTTGAATCCTGGTCAGGTTGTCAATGACTTTAGTGTAACTGTGAATATTGAAGAATCAAGTAACATCAGATCTCTGAGAGTTCCAGCTCTCAAAGTTGATGAAGAGAAGAGTGTAGAGGGTAAGTTGAATGAAACAGCATTCTGTACGTTCTGCGGAGGTGGTGAAATTTTGCATTTCCACGCAATGGTAGAGACGAGGAGTGATGAGTGATAGTGGGATGAAATTCGAGAAAAATCTCGGTGGGGCCCACAACCAATACCCCTCCAGCACCACCAGGATTCCAATCTGAAATTCTAGTCGGGACTAGTCACTCATCCACAGAGACGACATAAATACCTGTAGAGCGATGTTGAAGAAGCGAATGAGTATAATAGCACAAAGCTGGGCGTTAGGGGATCCTGTTATTTGATTATGTTGAATACCTCTTATTCTGTGTTACAAAAACTCATTTATATAATTATGAATAACTGAATTACTTCATTAACACATTATTTAGAAGTTCATCATGAATCAAGTACTCAACTGTCATATTTAAAATAACAGAATATCTCTACAGATAATTTATCCATCCATAGTAATTCTGCCCGAAGGCAGGTCCTTCACTGCAATCATAGCATTTTCATGCCATGCTTGCAGCTTTACTAGGGAATTGTGTAGGTGTGATAGCTTCCCGTTGCTTTCCACACCGGTGAAGGATGATAATGGTAAGGATGATAATGATAAGGATGATGGCCATATGATTTCGGGGACCGTTTGGGCCTTAAAGTTTTCCTGGCATTTGTCTTACAGGTGAGGAAAAACCCCAATAAAAACCTCACCAGAAAAAATGCCCCGACCGGGGATCGAACCCGGGCCCGCTGCGTGACAAGGCAGCACGCTACCTCGAGACCTCAGCGGTGGACAGATAATTTATATAGCAGCAAAATTAAATATGTGGTCACAGAAAACAAGTTGTTAAATATAAAATCGTTAACTTTCATGGAAACATTTATTTAGCCGAAAACGAGAAATATTCTTAAGAGATGCCAAGACATAACACACACACACACACACACACACACACACACACACATATATATATATATATATATATATATATATATATATATAATTCTTAAATTATTGTAATCCTTCTTCAGAGAGCATAGGGCACTTGGGAGATTATCATAAGACACTTTACCCAATTCGGTTATTTTTTTTACTTAAATTATACCCTGTAACCACATCAATTTTCTCCCGCAAAAGGCATTTTATAGTGTGTACAAATACAATGTTATGTTATAAGGGACTGTGATAGATAGAGGGTATCATGTGATCATACTTCGTTCATAAACATGTCAGAAACACTTTGAATGTTCTGAGTCCTTCGCCAATATGAAGGGAATACCTGTAGACTGGCATGTATGTATGTATGTATGTATACATACATATTTACCAACTTATTTAACAACACGTTTTCAACATTTGTCGGCTCATCACAATTTAGGAACAAGATCACAAGACTCTTCTTTACTTTTGATACCACAACACAGGACCTGTCTGTACTCTGAATCTTACACAATATCTATGGCTAGAGCATGGAACTCACTTCCCAGTCATGTCAGGGACTGTCAATCGCTATCATTATTTAAATCCAAATTAACTGATATCTTAAGTTCGACACAATGAAAACATTAACTACATAACAACTATATAGAGTATTCTATTAATAATCATGTAGGAAGCTACTTACTTTATTTTATATCATTTTAATTTTATTATATTCTATGTTTTTGTTAGCATTAGCTAGTATTAGATCCATCATCATTGTATTTTGTTTAGTCTGTATTTTAATATCTTAAAATTGTAATATGTACGTAATTTTTGTATAATTTTACTATTCGCTGGTTGAGTGGAAGAGAAGGCCTTATGGTCTTAACTCTGCCAGCTAAAATAAATTATTATTATTATATATATATATATATATATATATATAAGCCCCTATATTTATAGTTGCTTAGCCTTAGTACGTCATTAACTATTACGTGATACATAACAGTCCTTTCGCTGGGGACATATGAAACACCTGGTGTATGAAACTCCCGTGGAGGAGCACAAGAAGACATTGTGGCACGTATTTAAATAACAACTGGAATCATCCGGAATATATCGAGAATCTTTCAAATCACTTAAACAAGAATACAAAAATACATCGAGAAGTTGGCGATTACCAATAATATGTTGATGTGTTTATTTACTTTTTAGTTTTAATACGTTCGTATTTTTGTGGTCTGTGCTTAATATGTCTACAAATTTCAGAGACTCTAAAACTAAAACATTTCTGGACACTGGTCTCCGAACAAAATATGATCACAATGTACCTACAACAGCTCATATTACTTGCTATTTGTGTATTTGATTGTTTTGTAGGTACAACCAATGCCCTCGCCTCCATAGAAATGACAAGTCCTACTACAGCTGTTGTTAAATTCACGCCTACGCCTACCGAACAGCAAAACGTATCTGCCGATGGAATCATTGGACAGTTTATTGTGGAATATGACGTGGACAGAACTTCAGATGGTGGTGAAGTCTTGGTTAGTTTTGATTTAGTTTTTTTTATTATAGTTAAGTTAATCTAATTTTAAAAACGGTCATACCGTAATTGGCATAAATATTACAAAAATATTATAATAATAACTTCTCTTCATATTCGTTATTTGCAGGATTTTCGACCTGTTTATTTCCCAGATCACTCCTCGGAAGAAGACGTATTGGATGTGCATCCACTGTCTATCCATCTCTTGGCTGCTCTTCCTCTTGCTCTTCTCCCATCCATTGGTCCATCTTCTTTAGCTCTTTTTGCAAATTTGTTGTCTTCCATTCTTTCTTATGATCTTTCCAATATTTTTGTCTGTCCATAATAAATTTGTTATATCTTGAATATGACTTTTGTCCCTAATTTCTGTATTGTGTACCCTTATCAAATAATGCACAATACAATAATAATAACAATACTTAAAATCTCTTTTGTGTCCGCTCTGAATTAAAATGTTACAATATTAACTGTTTTATATTTTTGAACCGAAAGTGCGTTTTTCGGCTCATTACTGCAGCGTCGTTATCCTCCCTAGACTGTAAGATTCATGAACTATGCCAATATTCCTTTCTCTATGCATCTCCCCCCACTCTCCTTCTTTACCTCTCCTGGTGCGCTGTTTCTACGGTGCATCTCCCCTCTACCTCGGAACCTTCAAATACGTTATGCACAGCGAGAACGTTATCATTCATTCATCATTCATTCATCTGTCCATTCCGGGATGGGATCGGACTTTTAAGTGGACAAGGTCGTCTGGAGCCGCGAAGTGGCGGAGTTTATGTTGGTCCTGAAGACCGGGGAAGAAGCCACCCTGGCTTGGACTCTAGCATGAGTGTGGTATGTGGTATGATGTGGTTTTTTGTCCTGTAAGAGTATTATTTATTTATTCACTTTTTTTTTCTTTTTGAATGATCAAATGTTTATCTTGGTTATGTTTTTACTTCAGACTTCTTGTTTACATTAAATGTCATGTTTTTTTATAAATTAATGTTCTAATGATTTATGTGCATGTGGCTGTTTATAATCCTATACGAAAACGCACTCGTTTAGGAGATCATTCCAGCTCCCGTTATTTTTTCTGTCTAGCTTTCCTGATTAATAATTATAGTGAAAACACTTATTTTAAGTCACTCTGTTGTTTTGAGAACTATTATTGAGTTATGCTAAAACGCCTAGGAAAGAAAGATGAATCAATTCTTGCCTCCTATGGGCCCGGGGCAAGTAGCTTTGTGATTAATAACCTTGGAGGTAATCAGATCTACGCTAGTAGAAGCAACAGAAACAAAAGACGATCCGGCACAAATGGTCGCGAGGAGTAATGACAGCCGGCACATTTTCATCATCATCATCATTCATCATCATCATAGTACATTCACGCATTTAGGCCATTTGTTGACCTGTTTCGGCCTCAAGAGAAACACCATCCAAAAGTATTTTGAGTGGACGTCCTGGTCTTCTTCTTCCTGCAGGTTGATATCTTAACATTTGTTTGGGTATTCTGTGATCTTCCATTCGATGAACATGTTGCATCCATCTTGACTTATAATCAGAAATGTTGTTTTCTAAAGGTTCATTTTAAAAAATAATATATCTGTAAACTTCTTAAAATTTTTCCTCCACAATACACAAACAATTGTTATTAATACCAGAACTGTAATGTTGTAGGTAAATGACGGATATTTTGTGCACTTCTTCTCGCCTGAAAATCTGAAACCTCTGAAGAAACATGTCACATTTGTGCTGGATCTCAGCGGTTCCATGATGGGCCGCCCAATTGAACAACTAAGAGAAGCTATGCTCACCATATTGGACGATCTTAACAGTGGAGATTTCTTCAGCATAGTTTTATTCTCACAAACTGCACAGGTAATTTACAAAAACCTCAACTCATAATGCTATTACCAATCCTACAATAGACAATTAAATAAGATATTCGCAAAATATTCCGCTATAGCCTATGTTAACAAATTTCATGAAAATCTAAATGTTGGCTAATCACAATGATTAAAAAGAAACAAATGAGATTTTATTAATTCTAAAAATATTACATTCCCCAATTGTTTCTATGAATAAGACGTAACTTAATTTCACTTAGGTATTATGAAAATTAGATCGATGATTATTATAAAAAGAATAATTTATATTTTTAAAAATCCACTGAACAGGTCTGGGATCCAACTATTAGTGATGATGAAATGGATCAAAGACTGGCACTAGTAGGATCCTACACTTATAATCAAGAAGGATTTCCACTACCGGCAGCAACACCATCCGTCATCGTAAAAGTGACAGATAAACACATACAAAAGGCAAAAACTTTCATCAATAAACTGCAAGCGACTGCATGTAAGAACAAAAATATATAAAGTTTTGTTACATGTCAAATTTGAGTATCTTTAGTTAGATATCTACTAATATGACCTGTACTTATCATTTCAGCTACTGACATATACGATGGCTTGCTTTTGGGTCTGAATATAGCAAACCTTAATCCAAAGAAATTGCAAAACCAACCAAATGGCAAGCAACCAGAACCAATTATAATCTTCCTCACAGACGGATTGCCAAACGTCCACATATATGATCCAGACACTATTGTATCTGATATTACAAAGGCAAACACAAAAGATGCTTCCATTTACAGTTTGGCTTTAGGATATAGCGCCGATTATGACTTCCTAAAGAAATTGTCCCTCAAAAACTCTGGATTCTCCAGGAGGATCTACGAAGCGGCAGATACAGCTCTACAGCTGACCGATTTCTATAAGGAAATTTCTTCTCCTCTCCTAGCTGATGTTGAATTCGAATATACACCTGACCAGGTAACAACAAGCGATTTTCATTTCTAAAGTATTTAATTAATTCTATTTTTTTAAATTGACATTAACTAAAAGTATAATTAATATTGGTTACATTCGAGTAAAAGCTTCCAAGTTCTTTCAGAGAAATATTTTATAGGCATATTCAAATTTAGCATGAAGAACCGTCGAAATAAAATAACTTAACTTACATTGAAACATATAGAAACATCAATTAATTTTGCTTGCATGTTCCAATATATTTTGTTCTCGCCCTTCTATTAGTGGATTTTAATCATAAACATTTCAGTCATGTGAACTCTACCGAATAAGTACAGCCCTTATTCCTATCTAAACTGAGGAAGAAATCATCTCATGAAATTTGGGCAAGTATATGGGAGGGACCGGTGCCTGTACGTTTCATGAAGAATTCGAATAGGTATGAAAAATAGCAGCTCAGGGTTGAGAAAACCAACTAAATGGCTGGGGAACTTACCTGCTGACTATATACTTTCCCTGTACTTATAATTCTTTCTTCCGTAGTGCTAGTGTTAAATAAAATTTAATTTTTTCTCACGATTTACTGAAAAAATGTCCTTAAAATGATCAGTACAATTTAAACACAAAATTGTGCACATAATAGAGCAAGTATTTCTCTTAGAAGTACTGTCAGTGGATGTAGATATAAAACTATTCTGAAAAACATAAAAAAGTATATATAAGTTTATAAAAAATCATGTTTATTTTATAAAGAAATCCTTATATTGATTACAGTCAAATTCCTCATAAATGACTATCATATTTTCATTTGCCTATTATGAATAGATTCCAAGAAAACCTTCAATTTGTATAACATACTGTTATACGATATTCCAAAACCGTTAAGCAGGAAAAATAATCCACATTATTCCAAATATTTCGGTGAAATTACGCTGTACAAATCTGCGGTCTCAATTATTTTGATAGTTTACAGAAATTAAACAATTATAATGGTTTGGACATTTGAAGAGGTTGACTGAAGATAGATTGCCAGTTAGCAGTTTGGAGGGGACTCCAAACGGGAGAAAAAAAAAGAGGGAGACCTAAGAAGACATTGATAGAGGGGATTATGAATGGGTATGAAACATAGTAACTCAGAGTTGAGAAGACTAGTTAAACTGACCTGCTGACCACATGCTATCCCTATAGGGCTGCTGGCAGAAATACTGTCCACTTCTGGATGGACACATGTGGAAGCAAGTGTCATCAACCGACAGGTGAATCAAAGTCATTCTAAGGCTAACAATTCATGCTTTTTTACTGAATACATTAATCTTATATTTCAGGTTGAGGATGGAACACTGACTACACGGGTCTTCCGTCGCTTGTTCGCTGGATCAGAATTAGTGGTAGCTGGTAAATTGCGTGAAGAAATTGACATCAATCTCACAGGCGGCGTAACTGCGATTTCAATCAATGGAACGATCACTTACACGTTTGAAGCTATAATAATACAATATCCACCAATAGACATCCCTCCTCCAGCGACACACACTCCCAGCAACATGGAGCGCTTGTGGGCCTATCTGACAATACAACAACTTCTGGACGAAGATGCTGTTTTGGACTACGATCATAATAACAAGAACTTAACTTCACCTCAGAAACAACAAGCGCTGGAGCTTGCTTTAGATGTAATTACCTCTAAATTATTTTTTTTTCTCTAATGCCACCAGATCGTCTTTTATGACATTTCTGGCTTTCTTGCATTGGCAAGAATTGTAATCCATTTCTTAGATTGGGGCACCTGGAAGGCGAAATTATGTTACCCCGATGGTATGATGGGTGATAAATGATAATGAAGCGCCAGGAGAGTTCTTAACCTAAACTTAACCCAAATTTCAGACTACAGGAATAATTCTCTTTAAAGGAAAATTCATATGGTTTGACCGGGAATCGAACCCGGGACCTCATGAACAGTAGGCAGGAATGCAGACCACTCTCCCACGAGGCTGGTTATCTCAATTAATATAATTTATCTATTATTATAACAATCAGTGATGCTTTAGTCCGTAGTTGCTAGGCAACAAAGCACAAAACACGCTATCAAAACATAAAATACAGGTTGAACAAAACTTAGAATACACTTTAATGATGGTATACACTGTATCTATATATACCGTATAACAATGTTTATTTTTATCGCATTTTTTCAAAAACCCAGATTACAACAATGTTTGTTGATTTATCGTGTCTTTTTTTCCAAAGTTCACATTATTCTTTCTCTAAATGTATCGTTTCCGCAATAAATAAATTTCAGTAAGTATACTAAATATACAACATATACTAAAATACTCTGAACGCAGATAAAATATTGTAGAGAACACGTTACAAAATTAGGTTTAGTAATTAGTCGTCAAAATAACAACTATTAGCTAAAATTTCTTTAACTCTTATTTTATTTTATTTATGGGTACTTGTATGCCTTTACTTCAAAATTTTAATATTCATCTTTTACTGAGTGTAATAGAGTGAGAAGGGTTAGATTGTAGCATTTCGGTACTCATATTAGGGAATCCTCTAGTTCAAACTTCAATGTGGTTCGAGGTTCGCGTTTTCAAATCCAGCCTATGTTTTTTAAAGAAATTAGATAAAGCAGTGGATCCCTTGTCGTAGACTTATGACACTTAAAAGAACCTCTAGCCTGAGATAAGAGGATTCTCAGTAAAATGTGTATCTTTCACGTCTACTTTTATTCGTCCTTAACTGTTAAGGAACGTCATTAAATAAAATAGTATCTATACTATCCACAATATAGGGTTTCAAACTAAATACAAAATTTAACTTAACTGAGCTTTCCTCGGCATTCAAGGCAATTATACTGGCTTCGAGTGTTATTGCCAATACCTATTTTATCATAATCATCATTTCATAGTATTATTAATATTATGGCGCCGCTGTCGTCTCGAGGTAGCGTGCTGTCTTGTTACGCAGCGGGCCCGGGTTCGATTCCCGGTCGGGACAGGCTCCTGGGTGAGGTTTTTTCGGGTTTTTTTCTCACCTGTAAGACAGATGTCAGGAAGCTTAGGGCCCAACGGTCCCCGAAAATCTTTCGGCCATCATCATCATCATCTTTCACCGGTGTGGAAAGCAACGGGAAGCTACCACACCTATAATTCCCTAGTAAATCTGCAAACCATAGGATAAAAATGCTGTGATTGCAGTGAAAGAACTGCCCGAAGCAGAATACTATGGATGAATGGAATAACATTAATTCGGTGAAGTTTTGTATAAAGAAACACAATACAAACACCTTTGAAACACACAGCCTATTTGTTTCATAAAGTAGTTTTATAGGAATTAAACACAATGAGTACAACTAGGACATGATACACACACAGTGCCAAGATTGAGAATTTAAAATCCCTTACTCCGCCGGGAATCGGTGGAAGGTGGACACTAACGACAACGCCACAGCGACGGACTTCATAAAGTATTTTAAATACAATATTACTTTATATATTAAGGAGTCCATATTTAAGAATTGAATAAAAATATAACAATGTAAAATGAATTGCATCACACAATTTTAACTGCTTTCAGCTTAGCCTGATACAAGAATTTTAAGTAAAATAGTCAAGAGTTACAATGAACGCAATTAAGCCTAAATAGAGCTTATTGCTGATAAAATGAAAGTAACAGTCTATATTTAACTCAAAATCTTATTAGGTTCCCTGGGGGACTTAACTATGTACCCTTACTTTAAGGGAGGAAAGGAGATTACGAGTATTTGAGAATAAAGTTATTAGGAAAATGTTTGGACCAAAGAGAGATGAACAGACAAGTGAATGGAGAAGACTACATAACAGTGAACTACATGGTCTCTCTAAGAAGCCAGATATAATAATAACAACAGTTAAGTCTCGTAGACTGCGATGGGCAGGACATGTGACACGAATGAGGAATGAAAAACTTGCATGGAAACTTCTTGTAGGAAAACCAGAGGGAAAACGCCCAGTTGGTAGACCAATAAAGAGGTGGGAGAATAAATTATGATTTGATGGAAGTAGATTAAACAGGGCATGATTGGAAAATATTAGCTCAGGATAGGTATATATGAAGAACTTATCTCCGCGCAGCCATGAACCTACGGGTACGATAGTTCCAGTGAGTTAGTTAGTTAGGGGGACTTGACTTAATAATTGAATAACCCTATTTTCAAAATGTGATGTCTAACCGCTGTGGTCTCGGGGTAGCGTGTTGCCTTGTCACGCAGCGGGCCCGGGTTCCATCCCCGGTCGGGACAGTTTTTCTGGGTGAGATTTTTATCGGGGTTTTTCCTCAGCTGTAAGACAAATGTCAAGAAAACTTTAAGGCCCAAACGGTCCCCGAAATCTTATGGCCATCGAAATCATCATCATTCATATTCATCTTAGGATTAGGGACTCTCCTGGCGCACCATTATCATCATCATCACCCATCATATCATTGGGGCAACGTATCCCCGCCTTCCAGGCGCCCCAACCTCAGAAGTGGGTTACAAGTACGCCATGCCAGGAGAGAAACCAGGAATGTCGAAAGACAAACCTGGGGCATTTGAAAGAAAAGAAAAAAAAATTCTTAACAGTGCAGTGAGGAAAAAAAAGAATTCGATTTTTTGGTATCAGATTTTATTTACTTATGTTTCTGTAACTTGATAATTTTATTTGGAAAATCACGGTTTCCTTATCTCATACAGCTGTAAGCAGTTAAAATTGTCTAGCTTCAATTATTTTCATTTTGTTGGTTTACTTGTATAAAATACACATGTAAACTTGCAATATATGAGTCACAGCTGGGGATATTTCGTTGGAGAATTTTATGTACTTATACTAAATTCTTAATATCAACAAAACGAAATGTATCTGTAAAAAAAATCAATATATATGAATTTAAATGTACTTCTCTCATTTCAGTATTCATTCGTCACATCACTAACATCACTGGTTGTTGTGAAACCGAATGAGACAAACGCTGTAGACCCTCATGACGCCGGTCAAGCAGGTATGTAGGGGCACAATAATAATAATAATAATAATAATAATAATAATAATAATAATAATAATAATAATATATAATTATTATTATTATTATTATTATTATTATTATTAATTATTATTATTAATTATTATTATTACACTGGCCAACAAAATTTGAACTTTTTTATGTTACAAGGGAGAAAATGTGTGTTTCTAACTTACTTTTTTGTGCTGATTTCAAACCTTTTTACGGAACTTTTCCATCACCCAGGGTTTTCGAGTAATCACATGAAAAACATTTTCGTGTCTATACATTACAATTTATTATATCTTAGCTGAAATTATATTTGCTCACCCAAAATATGTGTGAATTGGATTTTCGGCTGTACTTCGCTTTAGGAATATCCCTCTTCAGTGTCCAGCAGTAGTCTGCTAACATATTTGGACACCATTTACCCTGATAGCACCTTTCCATTTCCGCGATGTCTTGGTGGAAGCGCTCCCCGTGTTCGTCGCTCACAGCCCCTAGATTTTCAGGGAAGAATTCAAGATGGGAGTGCAGAAAGTGAATTTTCAAAGACATATTACATCCCATTATCTTGTAGTTCTCAATCATCTCATTGACAAGTTCTCTGTAGTTATCAGACCTGAAGTTCCCCAGAAAATTTGAGACAACATTTTTGAAAGATTGCCATGCAGCTGCTTCTTGCATATTTAACTTGTTCTGAAACTGCGTATCTTTCATCAGATCCTTTATTTGAGGGCCAACCAATATCCCTTCTTTCAATTTAGCTTCACTGATACTTGGAAATTTTATTTTTGAGGACGAGAAATGTACTGCCATCACGATCCATTGCTTTCACAAAATTTTTAATCAAGCCTAGTTTAATATGTAGTGGAGGCAATAGATTTTTTTTCAGAACGTACAAGTGGTTGGTGAAGAACATTTACTTGTCCTGGATTAAGTGGCTCTCTCTTTGGCCAGTTCTTTTTAATATAATGATTACTGTTATCTCTGCTATTCCACTTGCACAAGAAGCAGCAAAATTTAGTATAGCTAAGCTGTAACCCAAGTAAGATGGCTATAACTTTCAAATCCCCACATATCTGCCAAGAAAAAATGTCATACTTTATAGCGGATAGTAAGAGCTTCATATTCTCGTAATTTGCCTTCATACCAACTGCATGGGCTAAAGGAATGGGTGTATATGTGTTTCCATTATGTAGTAACACTCCTTTCAAACTTGTTTTCGAGGATTCTATGAATAAACACCAATCCTCAGATTTATGCTCAACACCCAGTGACTGGAACAACTTCTCAACATCATTGCAGAAAACTAGGTCCTTCTCTTTAGGAAATAAATCCCCAAATTCCTTGTGGCGATTTCGGAAAAAAGTTACTTTGGTGTCATCCTGCAGTAGCTTCCATCCTTTCAATCTTGAAGCAAGTAATTCTGCCTTGCTTTTACATAAACCAAGATCCCTAACCAAATCATTTAAATCCTCCTTTGTTAGAAAGTGTGTTTCATTTATAGCATCATCTTCCGCAAAATCTTAATCATTCTGTAAATCCTGAACATCAGAAAGTTCTTCAATCATTGTTATGTGATCTGGTGGAATTGGTATGGGTAAACCTGGTCCATGAAGTACCGGTCGAATTTCTGAATCTAACATTGGATATTTAACGGTGTGTCTTGACTTGGAAGTTATTCCAGATATATTTGTCAAGCAGAAGTAGCAGTCTGTCAAATGATCCTTAGGTTCGCGACATATCATTGGGAATGCGAAAGTCATATGACGGGATGCTTTCAACTAACCAGTTAACAGTGTTACACATTTGGTACAACAGATTTCCGGGGCCCACATCTTGTTCTGGTCTATTTTGTTGTTAAAATAACAGTGAAAAGCTCTGCTTATTAGAGGAGTAAACTTTCGCTTCTGCGCTTTGAAAGTGAGCTCACCACACACGAAACAGAAGTTGTTTCTATCCTTAACACACTTTCGAGACATATTTCTTATACAAATACAATTTTACTCTTCTCTTTACAATACACTACAATACAATACACTACTTAGTCTTTACAATACACTTCTATCACAATTCACTTGACTACGGAAGTGAGCACAGAATTAGCTTCTTTCTTTTAAGAAAGCTTCTATTCAACTGCGAACTTAAAACATACAATCACAGTTTTGTATGAGAATGTCACTGTTGTAAGTTATGAGTTCAAGGCAACAATCGCAAAACATTAAAGTCCATTGTTGGTACAATGAAATTAAATATAAATGTAAAATAATCCTCCTAATCATCATGTTATATACCAAAAATGCTAATAAATAGGAAAATAATTATTTTCAAAATTACAAAAAATGGTGGGTGATGGAAAATTTCTGACTTCATGTTTGGAATCAGCAGATGAAAATACATAAGAATCACCCAAAATCTTTTATGTAACAAAATCACTGTTGGGCAGTGTTATTTGTGTTCTTCTACTTAAAATCTTGATATATTTACATCCATCAAAATTTATTTTGGCTATTCTATGCCACTTTGCCACCAGTGAATATTCGATCACCGAACAAGTTACTTTCAGCGTCATGTTGGCCAATGTGATAACATATGTTCCAGCTAGAGCCAATTGCCAACATGTTAGCTCACATTTAAGGGGATTCTATTCCAAGAGTCCACCTACAGTAGTGGGCAAGTTTAGGGTGAGAAAATGGGCACGTTAGTGTTACATGGGCAAGTTTGTGTATTTTGGGTAAATTAGGGTGAGGGAAAAGACGTGTTAGTACACCATATAAGTTTAACGTGCACTTGGTTTTCAGCATAAGTTGGTTACACTGTCTGAGTAATGACTAATACACATTTTACATTTTAAATATATTGATTTTAGATTAGTTTGAGCTCAACTTCTCACTTTATTTTAAGGTATTTTTCACATTTTTTTTAAAAAATCAACATATATGTATATGCAGCCTATATCTCAGAGGTAATTATTCATATATTGTAACAGTAAATTGAGTGTTTTCCTTTTTTATTTGAATTTATGTTGGTGGCATGATGGCTTAGAATCCCTTTTATTTTCACTCCAAATTGTTGGTAGAAAAAAAATGTTCCAAATATAATATAACCTACACCAATATGAATAATTGAATGCAAATCAGTCATCTGAACGAGGAACTCCTGTTCATGTGATAAATTATTAAGAATACAAACATACACTTACATGATCAAGAGTGCAAGAAATGTGATAGAATATTATAACATTTTTGTTTTAATCTACATAACAGATTCATATGGAGATGGCGGAATAAATGCCGGTGTAGGTGGTAGTGTAGGATCAGAAGATCGATACGATGGTGGAGGAGATATTCCTGGTGATGCAGGTGATGGGGGTGAAGCAGGAGAAGGTCCTGGTGAAGCAGGAGATGGAGGAGATGGAGGAGAAGGTCCTAGTGATGGAGGAGATGGTCCTGGTGAAGGAGGAGATGACGGAGAAGGTAATTTCCAGACTTTACTGATTTTTTAAGTTACTAACAAAGGAAATGTCAACCATCACATGTCGAAACCTATCTTGAAATTTCTCCCAGAGATGCGTTGTGACGTACCAAGGCCGTGTCAAGAAAAGCTGCCGTTTTTAACTGCAAGGCAAGAATCTAGCAATGGCAACTCACTGTACGGAGCAGCTGGACCCTCTGCACGAATAATAGTGGAGTGAAGTGAGGCGAGACGCGGCGCAGATGGCTGTTACTGAGGGTTAATCAAACCACCAATTCAGCAGTTTATATTGCTTCCCTATAGTTTAAATGAGATATTTGGAGCTTGATATTAGTGTCTTGCAATTAAAAATGCAGGTAATGTTTTGAACATCGCCTTTATATAACACAACGCTTCTCTGGAAGAAATTTCAAGGTAGATTTTGGCATGGAATGGTTGACAATTCCCTTGCAAGTTAAAACAAGAAGAAACGGTAATAATGACTGTTGATTAATGTTATACAATAAGATAAAAATTAAAAATAGACCTGTTGGCAGACGCCATCGTCCTCAACGTTCTTAAAATAATGAAGTTAAAATATTATTTGGAGGCCTTTCGAAAGTTAACTTCCATCATCAGGAGGATGAGTATATGCTACTAGTTGTTGTATCTAATACGTTGTAGGTGTTGTAGATTTGTAATTATTTTTTATATTATGACTATTGACCTCAACGGAATTTGATATGAATTTCATTAGTATTGGTATTATACAATGTTACAAATATGGGGGGCAGCTATATGGTGGACGATTCTTAGAAATGCGACCCTGATTGGGCGGCTATGAAGTCCTTTTTGGGAGAAATATAAGCTTTTATCTGTACTTCCACGGGTTCCAAGGCGGTCTCTTAAATATGGGTATAGAGTCAAGTGATGTATTAAAAATAACACACACGCTAATGCCAAATTCTACAAAATCTAACATATTTATAATGATCAAAACGAAATACACGTAAAAGTCTATAAAATAAAATACCTCGTTATAGAATAATTAATTTGACGGCCATACTATGTTCAAAACCCGGTTTCTGTTCGATTACCGAGGTTATGCATAATTGGGCATGGATAGTAGATATGGGTGATTGCTTGGCAATTGGCTCCTCCTACTAATTGATGTTGGTATTTTTTTTATTTGGCCTAAATTTTCTGGCGGCACTATGGCCTCTAGAGAAATGAGTTCGAGATGCATGCTATGGGGGTAAAGACAGTCGTAACACAGTGCTCACAACCTGGCTGATATCTCGTGCCGATTGCCTAGGAAGGTGGGAGTCTTAAACTCCTATTACCTCAAGAGATTACTGAAGGCCTGTATGTCCGACGCGTTTTCAAACTATGAGTAGCTAACTTCTCAAGAGTTCCGTTAGTTGGATTTCAAGACTCAATCATTGACAATACTGCCACAGTCACTTCAAGGTTTCAAAATATCCACCTCCCATCTCATTGCAGAGCGTACATCAGCGGTGTAGTGATTGGCGCACACGTTCAAATTCGCCTGGCCTCGTTTGAATTATTTGTGTAGCAGCGTGGATTCGGGCTATAAGATCCTTCCGTGACTCTACTGGTGTCTGATAAACAGACTGTTTCATGTCGCTCCACAAAAAGTAGTCGAGAGGGTTAAGATCAGGTGATCTCGGAGGCCATGGAACTAGTCCCTCTGGACCTGGATACGTGGTATCCAAATGTCTCGTCACATTGACATCGAAGTGAGCTGGAGCTCTGAGAGCCAGATTCCTTTGCGAAGCCACGTACCTGTCAAGTAATGAGTCTTCAAATCCTATGAACTAACACTAATCTTGAGACTTAATTAACTAGTCATAGTGTGAAAACGCATCATTTCCGGACATTGGTACCTTGTTAAAATTATCAACATATCTTAATATAATACCTCACCTCCGTTGTTTATGTTTTTTTACAACACACTGTATAACATCACTTTAAAAAAACTCAATTTAAATTTAAATAAATAAACCACGATAATTTAGGCGACACAAATATTCTCAGATCATATCCTATATTTTTTTCAGCAGCATCAGTATGTCTGAAACAACTGGATGACATTGCATGGTTACCACAAAATCATTCACTTGTTCTGGAACAAGACACGCTGGAGGCAGCTGGAGTCAGTGAGGTGAGTAAATATACTTTTCTACACACATTTAAATACTACTACAATGTCGTAAAATCCAAATGTCGGGCCCTAACACCCCTATAATCTTCCTACACTCATCTCTGTCCCTTGTCAGCCTTCCCCATATACCAGTTCCCAAGAAACATCGGTAGTACAGTGGAGGAAATTGGTATAAAGGCACTTGTTAGAAGTGTGAACACAAGTTTATTTACTCTTTCTTTGGCATTTTTCTATCTTAACTTAGGAAGTGATTGAGTATAAAACACACACAAATAATGTCAACATTAATTATCATTTTCGTCCAAAAAAATACATGAAAACTGAAACCACTCTCACATATGGGTGAAAATTAGTATAAAGGCACTTTGTGTATTTCACAGATTAAACCAAAAAGACTGAGTACAAAGTTTACAACAAAGTTCTAAAATTCCATTGTTCTTAATTACTTGGAAGATTCTCTTTGGCATTGACTTCATGAGGGTGTTTATTTCTTCCACTGAGATTGAAGCCCACTCTTCCCGAATAGCATTTTTCAGCTCAGTCATTGTCCCAAACTGCCGTCCATTGCGATACACACGCCTTGCCAGGATCCCCCATAAGTTCTCAATCGGGTTTAAATCAGGACTTCTGGCTGGCCACGTCAAAAGAGATATTTCTTTCTTCCTGAACCACTCCTTTGATTTGGCAGACACGTGAATGGAAGTATTATCTTGTTGAAAAATTAGATATTCGCCAAATTCCTCATACATTCGTATCAATTCGGACTCCAGAAGCTCCTCAGTGTAGGACCCAGAATTCATCTTGGTGCGTATCCATGTCAGTTTTGATCTTCCTTTAAAGCAGAATGCTGCCCAAATCATAACGCCTCCACCACCGAAGTTTCTACTCATTCTAACTTGCTCTTCAGTACGGAGGTCGTGCCAGTAATACTGAAGGCCATCAGGCCCGTCCAGATTAAACTTCTTCTTGTCACTGAATATTACTTTATTCCATTCTGAGGTCCAGGACATGTGTTCTTCAGCAAAAGTCATTCTAGCTTTCTTATGTGCATTGTTCAGAGGTAGTTTACTAAGACTTTTTTTTTTAATTTTAGGTTCTTGTCTTCTGACAGAATTTGTCTTACTCGTCTGGCTGTTAATGACAACTTCAAATCAGCCTGGATTTGAGAAGAAAACATACTCTTATCTTTTGCTTTACGTAAAATGACATGTTTAGTGCGCTCAGACAATTTTCTTGTCCGTCCATTCTTCCCGTTTTTTCTATATTGTGAGCCCAGTTTGACAAAATTATCAATGACACATCTTGAACGTCCCAATTTCGTAGCTATTTGTCGATTGGAAAGGCCCATCTACTTGAAGGCACTAACTCTTGCTTTCTCTTCATTTGATAGAGGCTTTCCACGCGGCATTGTACGTACTACTGACTTGTAACTGATGAACGATGCTCACAGACACGTCTTCTCCATGTAACTGCAGTGTTTTGTTTACATTTATGTCTGTGTAAGAGCCAGAAGTTGACCTGCCTTTTTACCGAATTTCACCCCGGACAGCGTTTTCTTAGTTTTTACGTAATATTTACGTATATAATAAATACAAACTGTGGAGACCTGTATGAAATTATGTCCTAGATAATTATATGTAATCTATGACACACATACGGTATTTGCATAAATATTTCACATTGTTTCACTACTAAAAGTTAGTGTCATTATACCAATTTCCTCCACTGTATATGTATGCATAAATGGTAAGTATAGGAAACCGGATATAATGAGAAGAATTAAGTCTCGTAGACTGCGATGGACAGGACATGTGTCACGAATGGAGAATGAAAGAGATGCATGGAAGCTTCTTGTAGGAAAGCCAGAAGGTAAACGCCCAGTGGGTAGACCTAGAATGAGGTGAGAGAATAATATTATCCATAACTTGAGAGAATTATATTAGTATACAGGGGATGGTTGGAAAATATTAGCTCAGGATAGGGATTATACAGAGTTTATGTCAGCGCGTTTATGAACCTACAGGTTCGATAGAGCCAGTGAGTTAGTTAGTTTTATATATATATATATATATATATATATATATATATAGGAAAAATGCACAGAAGTTGTGCATAGAATCTATCTATATATATATATATATATATATATATATATGAAAACAAAAATAAATGCCTGAACTGGGATTTTAACCCGAGACCTCTAACTTTATATGTTAGAGTGGCTCTTAGTCCAAACACTGGTTTTGTTCTTTCCTCATATACAATTCTGCATCATAAGAGGCAGCGGGGCCATTTCTACGTCAAAATGTAGGGAAATAAGAGCAATTTTTTTTGTGAAATATCTGTTTTCCTTGATTGAATTGGCTGTTTGAATTCTGTGCGCTGTTCTTAAAATAAATTATTGTTTCTTTTAAACACACATTTATAGTGCTACTTCTCCACCAATGTGGTCTCGGAGCAATGCCATTGGCTCGGATGCAGGGATCCCTGGTTCGATTTCCGAATGGGACAAGTTTCTGAGGGAGATTTTTTTCTCATTGACACATTTCTTCAAAATGTAAGGCTCAAATAGTCTCCGCTATTCTAATCTAAGCGTGAAATGACAAACAAATGTTCCACAAAGGACGCTAATTTGGATTATTCTTTTAGGTGCAGTAAATCTACGTCGCCATTATTTGTCTTCCGAAGGAAGCCATACCAAGAATTTTTACTTCCTTAAAATATATTAATCCCACTCACAATTTCCCTTGAACCTCAGAACCAGAGGCGAACATTGTATCCAACAGTCCACTAGAACTGACTTTAAATGATGGTGTTATCTCGGAGGTGGCCCTAACATTGAGCTAATCAGTTATCAGGGAGCTGATCACTCGTGTTTTTAAGTAGTCAAGGAAATATGTATGCGATTAAAATTTTGAAATCCTGTGACGTCCGGGAGGCGTAGAACACGTATAAATACCTAAAAAAGGAAAAGTAAGAAAAAAAAAGAAAGAACGGTAGAAGAAAACAAAACTTATTTCTTACTTTGAAATTAATTTCAATGTATTTGTAAGTTGACCACGTAGTTAGGCACTAGATTACTTCCTCTGTGTCCCGAGTTAGCGTCTCGGTTACTTCATGCGCGTTCGTGTTGGACGAATCGGAGCCAGAACAGGGTTTTTCGTTGTTTTTCCCTGCCAAAAACTTCGTTCCCATAACCTCTTCATACTAATGTCATCCATTTCATCTGCCCCTGTGATGGTATGACAGCTCTGGTCAGCCGGCATCCTCGTATATCAAAGTCTTTCAATAATAGGGACTTCATCTGATCCCTTGACCTGGTATTTTCACCGAACACGAGCAGAGCGTCGGTTATACATTTTTGTTTAAATATAACACATTCCAAGTTATTATTGTTTTTCTTCCAAATGCCCCAGGTAGTCATTTCGACATTTCTGGTGTTCTCTCCTGGCATGGTGTACTTGTAACCACTTCTGAGGTTGGGGCGCTTGGAAGGCGGGCTTACGCTGCCTCGATGATATGAAAGTTCATGATGATCGTAATGATGCGCCAGGAGAGGCCTTAAACAAAACTTAAGCTAATTAGTCGAATACGATATTGATGATAATGATGGCCAGATGTTGTTCGGGGACCGTTTGGGCCTTAAAGTTTCGTGACATTCATCTCACAGGTGAGGAAAACCCTGAAAACCTCACCCAGGAAACGTTTCCCGGCCGGGGATCGAACCTGGGCACGCTGCGTGACAAGGCAGCACGCTACCTCGAGACCACAACGGTTATAATCCAGTATGATATTACTATATTTAATTAAGATATTTGGTCTGTGTATTCTTACCTCTTATGGTTGTTTTTGTTGAGCATATGTTTCAAGGCTTGTGAGCCCCATTTTCAGCAATTACAGACTGTAGATGGGACCCACAAGCCTTGAAACATATGTTCAACAAAAACAATCGTAAGAGGTAAGAATACACAGACCAAATATCGTAATTATTAAATAAACCTCTTAAAGCTACTTCCGATTGTATTTTTAAAATTGTTATTCTTATTTCTACAGATCGACCAGCAATTTTCGGAATGCCTGACACCTTCAGGAGATAATGGATACTGCAGGCACTTGGAGTATTGCGTTCTCAGCACCTTCACAGACAAACTAGAGGATTTCATTCCCTACAAATGTGACGCAGGAGGGTAAGTATATCTTACGTGTTTCGTGGCACTCAATAACTAATAGTTTAAATTACCATAAAAAACAACAAGAAGAACAGTTCATATAGCAATTATACGAAACACATTCTATAATTTAATCCTCTATGAGGTTTGGCTTATTAAAATTGTTAATTTTTGTCTTAATGCAATTTAGGAGAGCATGAAAAGCATATGATAATGATAAATAGCCAAAATTTATGCCGTACTTTCTCTGGAACCAATTAAGATAAAGCAATACAATTTTTCCACTCTCAGTGCATAGGCCAAGAAATGAGGTGGGATAAAAGAAATAACCATCCTACGTAGTCCACAAAATCCCAAATCACCAAAATAACAAGCGACTATATCATTATTAAGACTTAGTACTGAATAAAGACAATGCGTAAAGTAAAAATCAGATAAAAAACAAATCATTATGTCACATGACATAATTTTACATACGAGTAACATTTGACATTGTAGAACTAACCGTCTTCTCCTTTAATTAGCGAAAAGAGGGCGCTGACTGGAATAAATACAACAATAACCATGATTTGAGAGAAGTGAATTATATAGGGGATGTTTGGAAAGTATTACCTCAGGAAAGGGATATTTGGGGAGCTTATGTCTGCGCGGCCATGAAACTACAGGTTCGATAAAGGCAATGAGTTTGTTTTAGTTAATTATAGATTCGTGTATTTAAATTCACTAAACTACTTTATGGAAGATACCTTCATTCGAGAGTGCGATCTATATAGCAAGATATATTCTTAAAATGTTATGTTAACTTTTTTTAAATTATATCTCGCTCTAAAATAAGAAATTATTCGTGGAAGTATATCAGTGAATTTACAAGTTATGAATCCATGCACCGAAAAAAATACTATTGCATTAAGTTAATAAGATGGAGGGATATGATCTCTTGAAGTGGAAACGGTCTATGGCCTAATTCCATGACGTAGAAGAAGAAGACATTAAATTTAAACGGTTTCAAAAAAATATATATAATGTTATCTGGATACGCCTTCTCCGTTAAAAGTTTCGTTTTATGAAGGCTGTATATAAAACTAACATAATTAACTTAGTGCAAATGAAAATTCCAAGGATGAAGAGTAAAATGCAAATTTTAGATAATGCATGC
This sequence comes from Diploptera punctata, assembly GCA_030220185.1. Taxonomy (NCBI): domain Eukaryota; kingdom Metazoa; phylum Arthropoda; class Insecta; order Blattodea; family Blaberidae; genus Diploptera; species Diploptera punctata. The sequence continues at coordinate 413,396 of JASPKZ010006057.1, forward strand.
TGGAATTCAATGCTACGTGAAATTGTATTATGGAAACTTGTTAAAAATGGTTTGAATATACTGTAAATATATTTTCATTGTGGCAATGATTTACGTTTGCTTTTGTTTTCAGATATCTGGGAGTTTGCTGTCCTGTCACTGCAATTCCAAATTGTTAAAAAAGAAAAGAAGTGTACAGTTTGAGAAAATCACATGCATAGATGAATGCATTTATAATATTAAAATATTAGGGATTTTAGGAGACCGGAATGAGGCCGGAACAGGCCTTTCAGTCTAAACCATGAAAAGAAGAATAAAATTGCAATCTTGAACATCATTATCCACTTGATGATTCATGACTTTTAAGTATGTTATATGTTCTAAATAAGTAAATAATAGTTAATATTAAAAATAAAACAATAGCACAATATGTTTAAGAAAATACAAACAAAATAATGTGTTTGGTTTGATTACCTATATAAATACTGAGCGTATCATATCAAGAAAAACAAACTAGAAGAGGAGCTTATCATAAATTCAGACTGACATTCTGACTAAATATTTTTAATTTGGTAATAAAACCAGCACATTTTATAACAGATAAATAATTTAACGGCGTAGCAGTTTGCGAAAATTAATAGGCTTAAATTTGATATTTTATATTTCTTTCTTGTTTTGAGAAAGAAAAATTTAGATCCTCTTGATTACGTATTTCCTGCCCAAATGACAATATATGCTACAATCGTTTTTATTAGTAGCTACTTACGTGGTGTACAGGCATGGATAATTATAATTATACTAGCTCTATATAATACTGCTATAGTGTATGCAATAGTAAATTAAAACAATAATTTTGTTATTTTACACATTGTTACAACTGTCCTTTTTTTCTCTCTCTCTTCACAATTTTCATTTCCTTCTGTCTAAGCAGTCCCTTTTCTTCCGATCCATTCCCCTTTCAAAGTCACTTGGATAACTTCCTTCGAACTATATTTAGGTTGTCCCAATCTCATTCTCCATGGTGGTATCGATTTCATTACCTACTAGCGAACTAAATATTCAGATTTTCCTATATCAATCTTTAATCCAACTTTTTTATAATATTCATTGAGCTATATATATAAAGATAAATATTTTTGATCTTCAGTAATCACTGACTCGTCGGTTGCAAAATAAAGGGTACGCCTACATATAAGTATAGTTACCAGTAACTTGTATTTCCACTTACTTACTTACTCACTGGCACTATCGAACCCGTAAGTTCATGGCCGCGAGGACATAAGCTCTCCATACATCCCTATCCTGAGCTAATGCTTTCCAATCAGGAAAATTTTACCCCAGTTGAACCCATGTTCGCATTTCTTGACGGTTGTATTTTTACGGTGAAAGATCGTCACTCTTTCGACCAAGGTATTTTTTTCGTCTGGCTTATCACCTTCGACCAGTCCGGCATGGGTAACACTATCCGCAGCACTGCTACCGCCAGCATAACTCTCAGGGTCATTTAAGCACGCAAGCCTCTCCACCACGACAAGTTAAAGATACCATGGTGGGAAGAATGCACCCTAGTGGAGAAATTTATAACCAACTTTATAGGTATTAATTCATTTGATGTCCCACGATGTAAATATTCCAATTATACTTTTCTGCAACTTCCGCTGCCAATTGTTCAAACTCTTATCATAAGTAATGCCACAAGTGATTTCCAATTTATCTAGAGGATTTGGAAATCATGTGTGGTATTTGTTAGGACTATTTAACGAATACAATTAAGCTGTTTACTCACAAATCATTATTTAAATATAGTTATTTATAATATTTATATATATGATGTAAACGGCGATGTTTGAAAACAATTCAGAAATGTTTGGTTATGTTTCATTTGTTCATCCACTGCAACTAGATCATATTATTTATTGCTGCCTAATAGGATCGCAATATTGTAAGAATGCACCCTAGTGGAGAAAAAACACACCAGATTGTATAAGTTATAATCAGCAGCGCAGATTATGAATTTATTTGTTTATGAAACAACTCTGTAAAATCATTATTTAAAACACAATTATAGAACACACAGTTATCAAATATGTAGTTGGAAAGAATCTGTTCATTATTTGATATATTCAACTTATTTGTTGGAGAGTCAGTCACTGCAAAATAATGCTCTGACCTGTTCAGAATATTAAAAAGGAGGAGCTTTTCTTTATTGTCGTAAACAGAATTCTATAAATATCGAGGTAAAACACGACTGTTATTGATCGTAAAACAATATTCACTGAAACGCGATTGCTCAATTACTCCCAATCGGAGCATGAGTTAAATAGTCGAAGTAGATTTTAAATAATGTGAGTTATAATCCAAAGTCAAGTAAGATTAACATGCTTAACATACACAAATAAAAATATATAGACAACAAGTGATCAATTAAATAAAATGAAAAGTTGTATGGAAAAGAAATAAAAGCTCAAACTTAAAAATCTAAATTATTTTTGTCAATCATAACTACATTAAAACCTCAAATTTCGGAAATAATGATAAGCGATTATTAATATTCAGGTTTACCAGAATCCATAGTAAGGTTTGAAATGAATGTAGTGCAATTTACACCGTGAATTTAATTTCATGTTGATTTATCAAATTTTACTTACCATTAATAAATTATACTCTTCAACCCCTTTGTTCATTACGATATATGGAAGATTACATTTTTTTATTGCTCTGAAAACAACACAAGACCGCTGTGATTGGTTTTATCACAATTTTATACATATTTTCATTTTATTTAAACGTTCATGATTAGTAAGCAGCAATTTATAAATCATAAAATGGTAATAAAAATTATTGTACCGTATAAGATACTCAAAAAAGCTCTCTCGAATTTACAAATATAGGAAGGGTCATATAGAAAGAATGGAAGAAAACCGGCTTGCAAAAAGAGCTAAAGAAAATAGACCAATGGACGGGAGAAGAACAAGAGGAAGACCTGCCAAGAGATGGATAGACAGTGAATGTGCATCTAGTACGTCTTCCTCCGAGGAGTGATTTTGGAAATAAACATGATGAAAATCCTACAAATTAAGTTTAAGAAGAAGAAGAATTTACTCCTTACTTTGTTTTATTTAATTTATAAATTCAAACACAAAAGACGAAATTATAATTCTCCAAATCAGTTTTTGTCTGCTAAAGAACAGATTTCTTTTTTTTTTTTTTTTTCCGAAACTAATATTTCCGATTGAGGGTCTTTCCACTTTTCAGCGGTTGCCCTTTTACCAGCCGGCTGCTGGCCCTTCACATCCACATGTGTCAATCACAGAGGTAGATGATCAACAGCCAGTGTAGGGGTGACATGTGGTTAGCATGTCGAGTCCCCCAGCCGTTATAGCTGGTTCCTCAACCTGGAGCCGCTACTTATTGTAGCTACCCAATTGCCTCACGATGCTGGGTGGGCACCGGTCCCATACTGGCCGAAATACCATGAGAAAATTTCTTCCCCCATGGAGACTCGAACCAGCGCAAGTCCCGTAGCTCTGCGCCAAGGCTTCCTACCTTAACCGCTCGGCTACGGCGCGGGACTCGAAACTAATATTACTTACATAAAAACCTATTAAACGCAAAACAAAAAATGTATTTGTCAAAATTCCACTTCAGGACTGAATGTGACACATTATCTCTGTCCCTGTCTACTATCGATACAAATCATGAACTTTAGAGGAGATTCTACCGAATAGAAGAGCCCGCCGACCGATATGAAAGTTATCTACAGGAAATTGAGAGTCCCGACTTCGAACCGAACGATCCACAGTCGACTATTAAGATGAAAAATTAGCCTTATAGCTAGTTCATTGTATTTTGTAGGCCACAGGTTCCCTACCTCATACTGTTATGCCACTCTGTAAGCAGTTACAATTGTATACTTTATGTATATGTATTAATACACAGGCCTATCAATAAATCATATAAAAAAACGAATCTCTATTTCTTCATTTTCATTCCTATCCCTCTATTTTCTCTCTCTCTCTCTCTCTCTATCTACCTACATTTTCCTCTAACGCTAACGAATGGATTCCCTGAATAAAATGTATTACTTTTCCATGTCGTTTCCAGAACCCCGAAATTATCCACACCTCGCACAGTAGCATTTCATCACTTTTTTTTTCTAAGTATAAATAGAGAATGGATAAATGCCTTTTTTTGACATGAAATTGTCTAGATTAGGAACCTCCGGAATTGTGCACTGACATAAGTAGTGTTGAGAGAGGTTTTACAGTTTGAAGAAAGTGAAATATATAAATTTGGACAGGTTTCTAACGACTATTAAATGAATAGTGACAGTTGGTTTCTGCTTCAAAATCTTATCCTCGAGAGATTACAATTACACAAGGGTAGTCAGTTTTCTTTACTTATTCATATACATAGTAGCTCTAGTGTCCACTCAGCTTTTTATAAAAAATAGTACTAGCATTCTTGAAATATATACTTTCGGAACATAAGCTAGCGACCTTACCTCCTCCTCTTTCTAAGAATAGAATAGAATAAGAATACATTTTTATTCACAAATAAATGTTGTAAACAGTATTGACACGCGAATGAACAAGTGCTCTTGTTCGGGTACAGTTCGGTTACAAACAACACAGAAAGAATGTAAGCCTACACATTACAAAGTTTTAGTTTTAAAGGGAGAAAGAAAAAAAATAAATTTAGGAGCCAGTTTCAAGACACAAAATAAATGTTGTAACATTCTGCGATGGACAGGACATGTTGCACGTATGGGGAATGAAAGACTTGCATGGAAGCTTCTTGTAGGAAAGCCAGAGGGAAAACGCCCAGTTGGTAGACCAAGAATGAGTTGGGAGAATAACATTAACTATGATTTGAGGGAAGTAGATTATACAGGGAATGATTGGAAAGCATTAGCTCAGGATAGGGATGTATGGAGGGCTTATATCCGTGCGGCCATGAACCTACGGGTTCGATAGTGCCAGAGAGTAAGTAAGTAAGAATTGTAAATTCTTATATTAATGGCTACTTGGGCCTTCACGGACTATTAACGGGGTATCTTTACTTCTTAAATGTATTGTGTGAAGACTGATAGCAAAGTGAAAAAGAGAAACTGAAACCCAATGACGCCACTTTCCTACTCGTATCGATACAAACCAAGATGTAAGATAGGTTTAACTTCCAGCATCGACGGGAATCGCTATCAATAGCACTACTCCAATTCTATTAAAAGAATTCGAAAGATAATTTACCACGATAATAATATGCAACCTTCAAATTCAAGTATCGTATTAATATTATGTTATGTACACACTTCGACAAAAAATGAGTCATCTCTTGAACGCACATTTCTTCTAGGTCATACTCGGCACAGCGCTGGGTTCAAACTAGGAAACTAGTCATAATTGTGCAGTCCCTGTACTACTCTGTTATGTGGCATGAACTGAAGACTCTCCTACGTGTCCTGATAGCTCAGCGGTAAAGCATGCGGTCACTGTCTCTGTTAATGAAGATCGCAGGTTCCCGTCTTCAATTACGCAGTTTTTTTCGTGATATTTTTATTAAAACACTTTATGAATTAAATACATTGTATTTAGAATTTAGACATTTGAATTAATCTATACTTTTTAAGTTCATAATTGTTTTTATACCGTTGAGGTTATAACAATGTTAAATTATATATTTTTTTACCTTGTATATTACCGTCTTCCTCAACTATTTAAAATTTTCGTTGATTTCACTTTAGGCCTTTCGATGCATGCTTCATCTTCTGGAGTTGTTATAGCAGTATTGAATTAACTGTACGTCTAATAGAGGGTTTTGCTCATTAGGCATATTTTCGTTGAGAATGTTTGTATTCTTGGCCTTTTTGATAATTTCGATTTTTTCTAAAATGTTAATTTTATGTGTGTTATTTTCTCTGTGTATAATTGACATTGTATTATCGATATTGTTGAAACTGTGGCCGCTTTCTGAAATGTGTTTAGCGAAATTTGATTTTATTGTTAAAGGAGAAGGCAAATCAAATTCCGCTGTTCACCAGATTTGAGTCCAATCAAAAATGTGTGGGCTAAGATAAAAATAGAGATGAACTCTATTTATTGGCCTGCAGATGCACGAAAGACGAAAGATGACTTATGGGCACAAATTCAAGACGCCTGGGATGCTCTAGCCGATCGTCCACGTGCCTATAGAAATTTGATTGCATCAATGCCCCGCAGATTGAGGGCGGTAATAGATGCTGAGGATTCATACACCCGATATTGATTTTGTTTTTGTTAAAGCTTTCATTTTAGAAGATATTATTTTCTTTCCTCATTTACTTATTAGAATAAGGTTTTAATTTATGTTTTGTGTGTGCATTAAAGCCATAAAACTCAAATATAAATTTAAATATGGCACTACACTACAGCAAAATGCTATTCTAATATTCCGTTAACCCTTAAATTCGTAATGTATCCTTTTGGATACATCAGTTGGTTCAATTAATCTAACATTATAAATAAATCAGAAGAAAACGAACAAAAAGAAACCACTTAAATGTGTGTCTAATCATACAATGTACCTAATAATAACAGTTACACAAGATTCCGTTTTCAGTGCGGTCCGCCACATTTAAATAACTATCGGAAGAAATTTGTGTTTTGCCAATTTAAGGGTTAAAAAAAGGTAGAACGGGAATCGAACCCGTGAGGTTACGAACGCAGACGATGTCTATTAAACCTCTCGACCACGGAAACACACTAAGCCAAACTCTGTTTTTAATGTTGCTTGAGTGTGCACTGCATTAACTATCAAATAACCCAGTACAATTATTTAAAACGTGTTGATGTGAATACGGCTTTTGCGAGCGCTCACGAAGTTTCCCGATCGATTGAGAGTATCAGCGGATGACTATTTTTTTTGTCTAAGGGTGTACTTATACGGTAATATGGTTTCGGATACTTATTTTACTATATATTGAAATATCGTATCTTACTTCAAGTAAGGTGAAAAGCTTATTAGTGTCTGAGAATAAAGTACTTATTATTTTTATACCAAAGGGAGGCAGACAGGTAATAGAGGAAATTACGTAAGAGTGTCAAATATGATGTTTTAGGAGACCAGATGCAATAAGGACAGGTATGTTTCACGGACCATGATATGCAAGATATGTGACACGACTGAGAACTGATAGAAGGGTATGGAAACATCTTATGGGAAAACCAGAAGGCAAGCGCTCAGGAGGTAACCCAAGAATGAGGTTGGAGACTGACCATCAACTATGTAATTTGAGTAACATGAATTATATAGAGGATGGTATGAAAATATTAGCTCTGGATAGGTGAAACTGGAGCAAGAAATACGGAGTAAATATAAACGGGAGCAGGCTATCCAACTTAAGATTCGCTGACGACGTGGTATTGTTCGCCAGATCCCCGAAACTACTCCAATCAATGCTACAAGAGCTATCAGAAACTAGCAAAATTGCAGGCCTTCCGATGAGCAAAAGCAAGACACAAATTATGTCAAATGGTCTAGAAAACCGAATCAAAGTCGATGGAATGGATCTTCAATATGTAAGCGAGTACATATACTTAGGACAGCTACTCTCCTTCCATCAGAAAGTAGATAAATAAATAAGCAGAAAAATAGCTCTCGCCTGGAAGGCGTTCTGGTCACTGAAATGTATACTGCTGGACGAGTCACTCAACCGGAAACTCAAAATGGAAACACAACAAACCTGTGTTCCTCCAACACTGTTATATGGCTGCCAAACTTGGAATCTTACTGCCAAACTGAAGTACACACTCCAAGTATGCCAATGGAAAATGGAGAGGAAAATCTTAGGCATAACTCTGAAGGACAGAATCTCGAATACAACACTTCAAGCGATGTCCTCAACAACTGATCCTGCACAACAAGCCATCAGGAAAAAATGGAAGTGGGGAGGCCACGTCGCAAGAATACAGGACGACAGGTGGACAATAAAAACAACCATGTGGGACCCGTACACAGGCAAGAGACAGCGCGGAAGACCAAGACGACGATGGGCTGACATCTTCAAAGAACGAGGAGGGGCGCAATGGTCCAGAGTCGCCAGATGCAGGAAAAGCTGGAGAACGAAGGAGAGCCAACTGTGCATTAACTAATCATAGAACAGACAGTGTATACAAACCAAGTGCTACATCCAAGTCAACTTCTCACCACGGAATAACTCACCGGGTGACACTCACAATAGAGCTTAACCCCTGTACAGGGAGGCCTTTGCCCTAAACGGACATATCGGGCTTTATTTATTTATTTATTAGGTATGTATAGAAGGCTTATGTCCTATGTACATCATTCTCCGGGGTTCGGCAGTGCTAAGGAGTTAGTTAGTTTATTGCATTAGATGAATAATTGTTACATACGTACTAAATATACATCGTATGGGCATTTTTATTATTTTTAGGCTAAATTCTAAATTTTCAAAGGGCCCAGGATCCTACAATGAGAAATATATAGGACTAGATAGATGAGAGAGAGAGAGAGAGAGAGAGAGAGAGAGAGAGGGGGGGGGAGAAAGGTGAAATTTAACACATCGGTGTATTCGGTGGCTATATTTATTCTTGAACACTAAAACAATCATATACACGAACGCCCACTCTTATTGTCATTATCTTTGTTGTAAGCCCATGTTTTCCCTTAACAGATATTTTAGGCGCTCTCCCTCTACAGGGAAGAATTTGATCCATACTAATTTAGTTACACTTGTTTTCGTATAGATGTATTTTTTTTTAGTGGTCCGTGGTCAGCGTTCCGCCTCATACTGACATCTAGGAAACCAAGGTACTACTAGGACGGGAAAATTCGGTAAATTTTGCTTTGAGGCCTTTTTATTCAGGCTTAAGGATTTTTTACGAGCCTGAAAATATTCAGACTCGGGACCCATGGCTTAAAGTCCCTCCCGGAGGACTTGCTCCTTAGATTTTTCCATCCTAAAAAAATCCATCGACCCAGGCCGGGTTTGACCCCGCGATCCTCGGGACCAGAGGTAAGGAGCATAACCACTAGTCCACCGCGGCCGATCTATTGTCATTCTACAACTATTATTTTGTTTAAAATAGCCAACAAATTCCACTACCATCATTAGTGAAACTAATCAAGAGAACATAATCTATAAGACATATTTTAGAAAATAAATGGTAATATGGTACTGCAAATCAACTAATTATAGACTTCAAAAGGCACAAGATTCAGTTAAGAGGGATAAGCTGTATGGTATTCTGCTGAACTTCGGAATTCCTAAGGAGTTAAACCTACTGGTATTCGTATCTGTCTAAATGGCACAAAGGGTGCGGATAGCCAGTTTTCAGATATTTTAGAAATTTACGATGGGCTGAAACAAGGAGATGCACTATTTCCTCCATTATTCACTTTTTTACCTACTACATGCCATCAAATCTTTAGAGGATAAAGAAGGCGAACAACTCAATGTATTAATAAGCTGTTAGTACATACTGGTAATGTAGTATTCTTAATCGATAGACAGGAGACACTAAAGGCCAACACAACCATTCCATTGAGTAACACTAAGAAATATGGCTGGAAGTAAACATCAATAAAGCTAAACATATTGCCACACATAGGCTATAAATTTATTAAAGCCTAATAATTGAAATGGACAGTTAAAGGCAAGTGAGGGAATTTTAAAGTGCGTCAATTCAAATACTTATGGACAATATTTATGAACAGGAATGAGGTGTAGAAAGAAATTAAACATAGGCTCAATTCTGGAAATGCATGCTTTTATCCATTACGGGACATTTGTCATCCCAAATTCTCTCAAAAAAGCGTTGAAGTGAATATATATATATATATATATATATATATATATATATATATATATATATATGTTATTCTCCCAGTTATATGAATGCGAAACATGGACTCTTACTTTAAGGGAGGAGAAAATATTAAAATTATTTGAGAATAACGTTCTTAGGAAAAATTTTGGATCAAAGAGAGACGAACAGACAGGTGAATGGAGAAGAGTTTATAAGAGTGAACTAGATTATATTTATGGGAAGCAAAATGTAATAAGAACAGTTAAGTTTCGTAATTTGTGATGAGTAGGACATGTGCCAGAAATGGGTAATGAAAGAAGGGCATGATAAATAATTGTAGGAAAACCAGAGAGTAAACGACCAGTATGTAGGCAAAGAATGAGGTAGGAGAATAAAATTAACCATGGTTTGAGGGAGGTAAATTATAGAGGGGACGTTTCGAAGACGTTGGCTTAAGAATTTGGATGTATGCAGAGTTTATGTATACATCCAAATTCCTGAACCTTAGATTAAACAATAACACAAGTATTAACAACTTAATGCTTGCCGATTTAGTCTTATTACACCATGATGAAAATCTAATACAATTGGCAGCTTGGAAACTGAATCCAATATGCAATTATTATAATTTTAAAAATTCAGTAAGTAAAACAAAAGTAATGGCATTTTGTAGAAAAAACACTGCGCGCAAAAATAACACTAGTCTGCATGATATCAGATGATTGAAAATTAATATGTTTTATTAGTTCACGTTTGTATTCTGATTCCAGAACTGTTTTTAGTTTTCTTCTATCACGTACAGTTTTTTTTTACAATGGACCTTGTCTGTTTTCATATATTTATTGGTGAGAGCATACTATGTGCCAGACGGTAATGAGTATTGTTGGAGGGAAATTTGTCAATTCAAATCCCTAATTGTAATTGTGTGACCTTTGAAGTGTTGTTCATATCAGAAACTTGCATTATGAATTCTGTTCTCATTTTATCTCTCTATCTTGATTGCAAGTATGGCAATGTCTTCAGACAAGTGTGCGAACAATCCTAACGTTTTCTGCTATATTTGTGGAAATTATACAATGCTTAAGCAAAGAACTGATATTACGGACTTTGAGAAACAAGCTTACTCTGCTTATTTTAAAGTGAAACTTCGTGACCAGGATAAGGCGTCAGCGCCAAAGAAAGTTTGCCGCTATTGCGTTGAGAGGTTAGGATTGTGGACAAAAGGGAAGAAAACGTGCATGCCGTTTGCGATTCCTATGGTGTGGAAGGAGCCTAAAGACCACCTTAATGACTGTTACTCTTGTTTGCTTAATGTTCAGGGGTGTAATTAAAAACATAACAACCAATCCAATCATCCCTTCAGCAATTAGTCTAGTTCCACCTGGAGAAGAACTCCCTGTTCCTCTACCTCCAGCTGTTTTAGAGAACCTGACAGAATATAATGTTGAAAGTGAACTTTATGCAACCACTGACGAGACGATACTGATGATATATATCAGCCTGAAGACGGCTTTCCTCCACAACGGTTCTCTCAAAGTGATCTTAATGATCTAGTTCGTGATATGAATTTGGCAAAGGAATGTGTGCCTGAAACTAATAAATAATAGTTTTAAAAAACTAAAACAGCACGCTTTATTAGAAAACCGAACTCAAAAATGAAAAATAATTTTAATTTCCAACACGCTTGGGATAAATTTAAAGTGGTCAACAAAAAAATCAACTTCACATATAGAATAAAACTAGAATTATCAACAAAAAAAAATAATTTTACCATCAAAAGCGTGGGGTGCTCTATATCAATTAATATATTTTATCCATCCATAGTAATTCTGCCCGAAGGCAGGTCCTTCACTGCAATCATAGCATTTTCACGCTATGCTTCCAGCTTTACTAGGGAATTATAAGTGTGGTAGCTTCCCGTTGCTTTCCACACCGGTGAAGGATAATGATGATGATGATAAGGATGATGATGATAAGGATGATGATGATGGGCATATGATTTCGGGGACCGTTTGGGCCTTAAAGTTTTCCTGACATTTGTCTTACAGGTGAGGAAAAACCCCGATAAAAACCTCACCCAGAAAAACTGCCCCGACCGGGGATCGAACCCGGGCCCGCTGCGTGACAAGGCAGCACGCTACCTCGAGACCACAGCGGTGGACAATATATTTTATAATAAACAGATATTGGTAAAAGTAAAGTCTCTAAGAAGAACATGTAAAGATCATAAAAACACCCCACGCTTTTGATGGTAAAATTATTTTCTTTTTGTTGATAATTCTAGTTTTATTCTATATGTGTTGAAGATGATTTTTTTTGTTGACCACTTTAAATTTATCCCAAGCGTGTTGGAAATTAAAATTATTTTTCATTTTTGAGTTCGGTTTTCTAATAAAGTGTGCTGTTTTAGTTTTTTAAAACTATTATTAATTTTTTTATTTTTTAGTTTTAATATTTTACAGAATAAGATAAGAATGTAAATATCTTTAAATTCCATACTATTGTAGTATGAGCTGAAAGTATTACTCTTCTAAAAAAAATCCTCCCCAGCCGGATTCGAACCAGCGACCTACGGATTACTGAAACTATATACCACTAGAGTTCACCGCTCTACCATCTGAGCTCTTATAACGATTGACTAAAAAGTCGACAAGTCCGCAACCTATTATACCAGTTTAAATTTTTTTTCTGATGTTTCTGGCCAGGAATTTAGAAATAAAATATGAAATTATTGTAGTGTCACGGGTCCTCTACAAGTATACAAAGTTTCAAGTCAATCCAATGTCTCTAAAGTGGGTGAAAATCGTGTTCAAAGATTCCGTTACATAAATACAAAGACATTTTTTTTTATTTTCTGATGATTCTGGCCATGATTTTAGAAAATAAATATGAAATTATTGTATTGTCATGGGTTCTTTACAAGTATACAACGTTTGAAGTCGATCCAATGTCTCTAAGTGGGTGAAAAACGCGTTGAAGGATTCAGTTACATAGAGAGATAGATAGATAGACAGATAGATACAGGTCAAGCTAATATGAAGCGTGTATAAACGTCCTACATGAACCACTTGTAGACCCTCAAAGCGTCTTGCTTCCATCTCTACACATCAAATTAGGCTTGATGAAGCAGTTTGTAAGGGCTCTACCAAAGTACCTTTGCTTCAAGTACCTTTGTAAAAAATGTCTGTCCATCACTCAAGAAGAATTGAAAGCTGGAATTTTTGTTGGTCCGCAAATAAATAAACTGCTGAAGAATGAATATTTTGAATAAAACGATGAATGAAAGATGAAAAGAAGCCTGGACCGCTTTCTGATCTGTTACTGAAAACATTCTAGGCAATAACAAATGTCCTAATTATAAGGTAATTGTGGAAAATATGTTGGAAATTTTCAAAACGTTGAATTGTAACATGAGTGTGAAAGTTCACTTTCTGTTTCCCCATATCGACTACTTCCCCGAAAATCTGCGAGTCGAGAGGAGGTACCAGGGAACATAGAATTAAACTATTGTTGGATGTTGATGAGGGAGACTAAAAATTGAGGAACTTCAAGGAAGTCAAGATGGGAAGGTTTCAAAATTAATGGAACACCATTTACTTTCTGTTTTGTTACAAGGTAGTCGAGAAATTATTAGGACAGTTCTTTACAGTATTTTTATCATGTATTTTTAACAAACATTTATATTGTGTGAAGTGAAGTTTGGATATTCATACTTGTAGTAGCAAAAACATAAAAATATAAATTCATATTTTGTGCAAACGTGATAGACAAAAATGGAAATCATTTCTGGTATCAGTATAAAAAATTGATTTAAAAACACCTATTTTAAATAAATCATTTGAGAAAAAGTTTTAAAATGCAGACTTGTGTAATCATTAGAGACGAAATGACTGAACAATATCCCACTTTAAATATTTAGGATGCGGTATCAGCTATGGATACGATAAAGATTTGAAAATAAAACTCAACAGCTTCAAGCTATTTGTGGCATAATAAATAGAACATTGCATAATAAAGCCCATAAACAAACAAAATTAAATGTTTATAAAATAATGGCAGTCTCTGTTCTTTTATGTGGGAGCGAATCTTGGATTGTAACTACCAAAAAAAAGTAAAACCCTAGCAGCTGAGATGAAATTTTAAGAAGAGTAAAATGATGTACTAGAATGGCCTGATAATAAACGATGATATTCGTGAAAAACTGCAGATCTATTCCATAAACGAAACTATATCTAATAACAAGAAACGTGGAAAGAACATGTAGAAAGAATGGAAGAGGGTAGAATACCAAAGAAAATCTTACATTATTTTCCGAGAGGAAAAAGATAAATCGGACGTCCTCGGAAGAGATGGTCTTACATCTATTAGTGAAGACGGAACAGAGAACCAATTCCTAAATCAGGAAATGGAGAAGAAGAAGAAGAAGAAGAAGCAAAGCTTATGTCTGCGCAGCTAAGATACTATGGGTTCGATAGTGCAGTGAGTTTGTTATTTAACGCAGAAAGACTTCAACAGTATAAATGTTCAGCATTGTACAATATTTAGTCGCATTCACTTCTCTGTATGCTGATAAACTGTGGGTAGGCCTACGTTTTTAAGTTGTAATAGTCAACCTTGATCTGACTTTATCCCCTGTTCAAGATCAAACCTATTTTAATACAATCGGGACTGTACTGTACTGTACCAAATGTCTTAACACATGTACAGTGTATGGATTTGTGGCTTAATCGACATTTAGTGTAAAACTGAATGATTACAATTTGTACTTCACCTACCTTCTTGAAACTGAGATTAAAAATGTTATTCAACACCTCTGCAGGCACTGAACTCAAACCCTCTTGCTATGGAGATATGCTACCGCTTGAGTTTCTTTGATTCTTAAAAAACTAGATGTAAAAAGATTAATCTATCTCACTCCATTAACTTTTAGATAGGCCCTACTTTTTATGTGCCACACGCTACCTTACAGTGATAGGCCTACGACATGTCGGGAGAGGTATTTTAAACTATCAATCACACAATACTTTTTGAACACACAAGGGCATGGAGGGTCTTCCCGATTGAGAGATCAGCTTAATGTTAGGGCTTCCTCCAAGACAACACAACATTAAGGTCAGCATTCAAGAACCAAGCTTTCCGCGAAGAGCGACTCTTAGCCCGTCTCTCCGTATGTGGGTCATGGAGAATCCACTCTAACTGGCTCATTTTATTCAAATCATGCGCTAACAAGATATTTATTTTAAGAAATCCAGGAACAATTGAAAGATCAGAGCCGCAGCTTACGGAATGCGGAGATGGCATGGCCAATAGAGCTTGGTTCTTGAATACCGGCCTAAGACGAAACTCATCATTCATAGAAAACATGGCGAATGCGATGATGATTATGATGGTCAGATGATGTTCGGGGACCATTTAGGCCTTAAGATTTCCTAACATTTGTCTTAAGGGTGAGGAAAAATTCGGAAAACTCCCAGGAAACTTGCCACTACCGGGGATCGAACCAAGCCCGCTGTGCACGAGACAGCGACGTTATTCCGAGACCACAGCGGTTAAATTAGTCCCTATGCAAAAATAAAAACAATATCAATTTAATATCTGTATATGATAAAAGTTGTCAAAATAATTCGCATATGCACTGTAGCATTGCGAATTGAGTGGTCATTAGCCTTTTGTTATCTATGTTCAAGATAAAGGGAATAGCCTATGACAATAAGAGTGAAATAACGTAGGCGTAATTTACAAAAGTGAATTAAACAATACTGAAGCAAAATAACATTGTAATAATCCATCGTTCATTGAACTTCTGTGCATTCGAATTAATAACATTAAACCGGAATAATAGTACTAATAATAGGCCTAATAATAATAATAATAATAATAATAATAATAATAATATAATAGCTTTATTTTACCTGGCAGAGTTAAGGCCTTAAGGCCTTGTCTACCACTCAACTAGGTTTAAAAAAATACAAAAAAAAAATAGTCTTAAATCTAAATTACAATACATATATATATAAACGATTACAAGTTATGAATACAATACAATTTAATATTTATAATGTATTTTGATTTACTCTAAATTTAACGAATTAAGTATATAATATGTACAAGATATATAAAAAAACGAGGAAAAGATTAATGACATAGTATAAAATTAAATAAATAGAGAAAAATTAATTATTAGACAACAGGTAACTGTATAAGCGTGACTTAAAGGTACCAAGTGTGCGGCAACCCCTGATATCTTGAGGAAGGAGATTCCAGGAGCGGGCAGAGGCTACTGTGAAGGAAGTAGAATAGGAGGATGTGCTATGAAGAGGAATTGTTAGCAGACTGCTATCTTGTGACCTAGTGTCAACATTGTGGTAAGAGGATAACTTCTCAAATCTGGACGCCAGGGGCATCGCCATAATTTTTCTTCTATGTCACCAGGGTTAAATAATATTTTTTATCGATGTACTTAAAGGATTTTCTTAAAAATGTCAGTACATATTTAACATATAATTATGCACAATTTAGCACAGAAGTATTATCACTGCATCCAGATATAACATTATTTTGACAAAAGTATAAAAAAAATGAATGTTTCTAAAAAATCGTATTTTCCAAAGAAAAATGTTCTGAAATTTGTGGGGCTAATCACAGATTTATGTCAATTGTTATTGAAAGAATTTCAACTAATAAGTTTATCAATTGAATTTCTAAATTAAGAGAGTTATCAGATGACTGAAAGCAAGTAATGGTCTCTTAAACCAATTTATAGTAAATTAGGAATAAAATATACCCTTATGTTAGATTACAGTCAAATTCCTCATAAATAACTATTCAAGTTACATTTTACTGATATGAAAACAATTCTGAGAAAATGTACACTTTACAAGTCCTATTTTACATTAGTGATATAGGACAGTCCACCGCTGTGGTCTCGAGGTAGCGTGCTGCCTTGTCACGCAGCGGGCCCGGGTTCGATCCCCGGTCGGGGCAGTTTTTCTAGGTGAGGTTTTTATCGGGGTTTTTCCTCACCTGTAAGACAAATGTCAGGAAAACTATAAGGCCCAAACGGTCCCCGAAATCATATGGCCATCATCCTTATCATCATTATCCTTCACCGGTGTGGAAAGCAACGGGAAGCTACCACACCTACACAATTCCCTAGTAAAGCTGCAAGCATAGCATGAAAATGCTATGATTGCAGTGAAGGACCTGCCTTCGGGCAGAATTACTATGGATGGATATAGGACATCCCGGAGCCCTTAAAGAGGAACAACAGGTTAATCACCTGTTCATCTTAAAATAGCTTATTTTCGAAACTCTCAGAAGCAAAACCTATACCCTAAGGATGACGATCCTGTATTTCAAAATAAGTGGTGGTACAGATAGCGATGTGAGAGTAAGAATAAAAAAAGGCAAGGTGTGACTTTGGGCTGCTAAAACCTTAATGAAAGAGTGCTGCGTACAGAATAAAAACTAATTTAAGAATGTTTAACACAAATATCAAAACCGTGCTCTTTATGGCTATGAAAACTGGAAAATAACTAAAACCATTATAAATCAACTACAAGTTTCAATTTTAAAATGTTTACCTTATAAAACAGTCGTCCTCAACTATAATAACGTATGTTATAAACGTCGTCGCACTATTAAAATTATATGCCCTTTAAAAACATGCTTTATCCTCAGGAATTCTTATGGTACTGAAATTATTTGTATATTTCATACAGAGGACTTTGGTTGTTGGGTGTTTTTCATTTAACGTATTTTTATTTTGCTTCCTTGATTATTTCAATCTCTTCCAGGATATTGATTTTTTGTCTATAGCTCTCTTTGTGGATTATTGACATTGTTTTATCTATGTTGTTAATAGATGGCCGGTTCCTGAAGTGTTTTCATTATTAGATAATTGCGAAATATATATTAAACATTTCGGAATCTTTATAATAATAAAACAATAATGACAATAATAATAAGGAAAAAATATGTTCATATTAGTAATTATTTTTTTAACATGTCTATACGTATGGTGATTCTGATAAGTATTTTTGGAATTCAGGGACATCTGATTTCTCTTGTATGCACTCATGATTAAGAGTATTTATTTTATTTTTCATATGTATCATACTAGTAGTAATAAAATATGTTTAAATAAGGCCAATTTATTTCCTAGATAGATATCTAAATTTTAAGAGTATAGCTCACACTTGTAATATATCGCGAACAAGGGGTCACGCATTTAGAAAATTATCTTAATATTTCACAATAACGCTGTCGGTCAAACTGATGCAAATCGAAAAATTGGCCTCTCTGATAAATCAATTAAACAAACACTTGAAAAAAAACATTGTAATAAAAGTTCAGTCAATGACTTTGTCAATTATATCAACAGTATATAAGTGAGCAGCTGAAAATGTCCTATAGTTCAACAACAATGCAGTTGTTAGCGTTGTTTATTTTTGCCTTTTGCTACCGGAACGTGGCAGCCAGCCTTATTGTCCTACCTAAGCCGATACAACAGAGTACTTTAGTGTCACAAGATACAGAAACACATGTTGAAAAGGTAAGTCAGCACAATTTCAATTTCTGTATATTTTTCACTTCCAGACCCGGTCCTAAATTGCAGAATTCTCTCTAAATAATTCTATATATTTAAGACAGTTTATGATAGCTGAGAATGTAGCTTAAAGAAAATGAGGAACCTCAGAATTTTTTTTTTTATTTCAAAGAACAATTTTTATGAAGATCCCGCGTACAAATCCCAGGGTCATGGTCTGGTTTTTTTAAACAATTCAAATTTTAGGTTCAAATTCCATTACCATGATCAATTTCATCTTTAATAATAATTTCATAATTAACTACTAACTAATTAATAGAAATAATTAAGATGGCTTTTAGAATGGAAGGAATGAAAGACTTGCATGGAAGCTTCTTGTAGTAAAGCCAGAGGGAAAACGCCCAGTTGGTAGACCAAGAATGAGGTGGGAGAATAGCATTAACTATGATTTGAGGGAAGTAGATTATACAGGCAATGATTGGAAAGCATTAGCTCAGGATAGGGATGTATGGAGAGCTTATGTCCGCGCGGCCAAGAATCTATGGGTTCGATAGTGCCATTGAGTAAGTAAGTTTAGAATGGAAGAGCAAAGAAAAGAGGAAGATGTATTTGAGTATAAAATGAAAGCTAGAAGACAATGTGCAGACCTATAATTCAATCGAGATATATGATATAAATTATGTGTTAGGAGAAGAGGTAAATAAGAATATCACAGGACAGGAACAGATACGGAAGAGTTCGAAATTCGTCCAGATCGTGCAAAGCATAAAGGAAGGATAAAGATGGAGAAAAAAAGAACTATTCAAAAAGATACACCAATTTATACAACAGGCTCTTCATACAGGTAAACAATGTGATATGATCAAAGATCTTGAACTGTCATAAAAACTGAAGGAATATTATGTGAATTGAGAGCAACGTACAACTGGTCTTGATTTCACATGCCATACAGGATATAACTTATAAGTGCAATAAAGAATCATGGTATCTCTAAAAATGTAATGATCTAGTGGTTATGTTCCTGCCCCTAGCCCCGAAGTTCGCGGGTTCAAACGCGGATGAAGTCAATGGAATTTTTGGATGGAAAAATCCAAGGGACAAATCCTCGAGGAAGAACTTTAAGCCGTGGGTACGAGAGTCTCAAGATTTGAAGATTTTCGGGCTCGTAAAAAACATGAAGCCTAAATTAGTACCTCTGAGCAAAACTTAACCTGCTTTCCCCATTCAGATAATACCTAGTTGCCTACCATATTCTCATTGAAATCTTGAAATTTGGTCAGTATAAGGGTTATACTAACCACATTTCACTCACTGACATATGTAAGGGAAAAAAACATAATTAAATTAGATTTGTGAAGAACCTCCTGCTAGGGAAGCACCCTATCTCTGCGTACGAGTATAATCAATGAATAAAAAACACCATAAGTAATGTATTATTACTTCCTTTGCATTATTACTTGTTGTCCTTTGCATTATTATTTTTTTTATTTTGTACGATTCATAAATTATGTAAACAAGAAACTGGCTCCTAACCTTATCTAATATATAAAAATGTTTATTTGTTTGCTTGTTTGTTTGTTCGTACTTTATGCGCGGCCATACCGTTGATCCGAATGTCATGGTCTTTTCGCAAAATGTTCAGGAGATTCCCGGGATGAACACAGGCTATAAGAGAGTTCAAATACTCAATTCCTACACCCTTAAAAATCGCCCTTTGTAGTGGAAAAGGTGAAAAAAGCAGCTGCCAGAACCATAACAAATGCACAAAACTAATGTACACAGAATTGAATATCTCAAAAAGTTCTACCAAAAAGTCCGCGACAGCATGTTTATCTCTTACGGATAACTCACAATAACCATTTTTGTCTTTCATTGATTCCAAGAAGATCGAGACAAGTACGTAGATTCCTGTGCATGCATAGCAGCACATGGCGGGTATTCTTTTACGGATAATTCACAATAACGAATTTTGTTTCGTCTTTTAGCACATTTATACCAAGAAGATCGAGATAAGTAGATCCCGGGCAACACCGTGTAATCAGCACGGGGAATCTTAAAATAATTACGATATACATTTAAAATTATTTTTCATTTTCTTATTCAACTAATCATAAGAAGTACATTAATTTTCGTCTTTTAGCTCATTTATACCAAGAAGGTCGGGATGAGTAGATTCCAGGACAACGCCGGGTAAACAGCACGGGTTACCTAAAAATAATTACGATATAAATTTTTCGTCTCATTTATTTAACTAAATATAAAACACATCAATTTTCGTATTTCAGCTCATTTATGTCAAGAAGATCGGGATAGGTAGATTCCCGGGCAACACCGGGTAATCAGCATGGGGTATCTAAAAAATATAAATTTATAATTATTTTTCCTTTTACTTATTCAACTAAACATGAAAGGACATGAATTTTAATTTATTTAGGCGTAGCAGCGCACGCCGGGTATTAGCTAGTAACCTATATATTCTGTTTGTATTGTTTCTGTGATTGAGTTGCGCCCGAGCACGAGCACTTGTTCATTCGGGTGTCAATACTGTGTATAACATTTATTTGTAAATAAAATTTATTCTTATTCTTTGCTCTTAATATTGTAGGAATAGCATTTTCCATCGCAATGTTTGATCGAAGTGAAGATAAAATTATAACAGTTAAAATATAAATATCTTGAAAAGCAAAAACGACTGTTTTATCAATTATATATCAAATCCTACAATATTTATTCTATATGAAATAGCAGTAGATTTTGTATAAAAATCTATATTTTTTCACTGACGTTTTATTTCAGCCATATATGCATTATTTCCACATAGAATCTGACATCAAGTACAGATATGCAACAACTTTGGCAACCACCAGAATTGAAAATCCAGCAAATGTAGCTCAAGAAGTATCTTTTACAGCTGTGCTTCCGAATACTGCTTTCATATCTGGATTTAACATGTGAGTTTGTGATTATCACTTGAAGTTAACTTTAGCAGAGTGATATTGCTAAAATATTCCTATATACAAAGTTCATTTCTTTTCCTCTAATGACCTGTCACTAAATTATAATATTCGTATGATTAATGTACATTTGGTATTAAGAAAAATATCTGGTCATAGATGGGTTGGAGACAAGATGAGAAAGTAGGGTCATAGATGAAAAATTGCAGAGATATCACTTAAATTTACTTACATTTGATATATTCCAAAGTGAAAATGAAATAAGAGTATTTATTACAATTGTTATGACATGACTTAGAAAAGTATTAAAGATTGGATGAAGTCCAACTATTAAGAAATAATTATTAAAATTTAAATTTCAGATAACTTTAAAACAGCGATTGTACAGTCTCCATAAATATTAATTAACACGGTATTTATAAACGTATTCTCAAATACAAAGTTCCAATAAAGTGTAAACAACTGTTAATTATTATTTTTATATTTCATTTGTTTCCTAAACCTTTTTTTTTTGTTTATTGGTGTTATCCATCGTTTTTATCTACAATTGTTACATTGATCATAAAAATATTATTTTGAAAAAATTTCTAATCAAGTCTAGCTGGATGATAATATTGTTATAGGCCTATTTCTTCTTCTTCTTCTTCTTCTTCTTCCTTCCAAGTATTAGGCCAAGGCCTGTTACGATCCTATAGAAAATTTTCCCTCCAGCGTTTGAGGGAAATTTTCATGTAAGACTTGAAAGCATAATAATAGTCCCTTCGATTGGTTGCTGGCCAAAGGAAGGCAAGACCAGTGATGGGGTTGCCATCTTATAGCCTCTGGTCAGGCTTTTCTGGAGAAGAAAAGAAAATAAAGGAAAGAAGAAATGGAAGAAAGGAAAGACTCCCTAGCCCTCGGATGGCCTAATAGCATCGGTGTCGAAAAAACAAGAGTTAACCAAGAGAGGTTAGATATTAAAGTTAAAAGAGTGCAAAACACAAGTAAGTGGAAGAAATGTTTTGCACAGCTTGGGTACCTTGTGTTCGCTATCCACATATCCCCTAGATGAGGACCCCTGAGGGGTTAATTTCATATTATTAGTTCAACTTCAACTTTTCATTTATTATTATACATTAAACTATTATTATAATAATTATATTAGGCTATTATTATTATTACTATTATTATTATTATTATTATTATTATTATTATTATTATTATTATTATTATTATTATTAGTGTTATCATTATTATTATTCGGCAGAATTGCAACCCGATTCGAGTATCGGCTTCCCTCAGAACCCTCTTCCAGAAATATCTGTGTCTAAGCAAGTAGCCAACATCATTCGATTCTCAGCTTCCTCAGATCCTCCAAAATTCCATCCATCCATCCAACGCAGTATCGGTCGTCCCACATTAGTGTTTTTCCTTCAAATTTACATTCCGTGATTTTGTTGGGTATCTCATGTTTAGTCATTCATTGTATGTGTCCTGCCCTTCGCAATCTTGAAAATGTAATTAATGTAACCAC
Organism: Diploptera punctata; assembly: GCA_030220185.1. Lineage (NCBI taxonomy): Eukaryota > Metazoa > Arthropoda > Insecta > Blattodea > Blaberidae > Diploptera > Diploptera punctata. The sequence continues at coordinate 436,196 of JASPKZ010006057.1, forward strand.
ATCAGGAAACGTATACAACTGATAGAACTCAAAGTTACATTTTATAAGGATTCTCCCTCGACTAATATTGGGTCATAATTTTTTGTTAATATCTTATTTTCAAATGAATTTAGTCTTGACATATCGGTCTAGAACAAATTATTATTATTATTATTATTATTATTATTATTATTATTATTATTATTATATTTACACGTCTGTAGAGTTCATTTTTCACGTTTAAGTCAATCTAGAATTTTCATTATCACCATCATCCTTTACGAATTAGGTATTTGTAGACCAATTTCGGCCCCACCTAGCAGTCTTTTTAAGAGGTCTTACTGGTCGACGATGTCCTTATGGTTTATATTGCATCGAAAACTTCTTGAATTATTTTATGCCCAGTTACAAGAAGCTTTGAATAAAACAAAAAAATAATTACACATTATTATCTGGATACTTAAACGAAAGAATAGGAAACACTGAAATAAAAACATACTAAAGGAAACTTTAGGGAACCTATCATGAACAATAATCTAGAAAAAACTAATACAGTAGATTTTATATTACAAAATTAAATGAAATTTTCGTTATACACGACTTAAATATTACATATTTGATAAAAAGTATACCTAGTTTTATATTCAAATGAATATTTTCTAATGGAAAGTTTATTTACTTACTCAAAAAATATATTAAGGTTTATTCATTTACAATTTATATCTGGATTTTTTTTTCAGGGAGGTGGATGGTAAGGTTTATGCAGCTTACGTGAAGGAGAAAGAAGAAGCGCAAAAGGATTATGATAATGCAATTAAGGAAGGCCAAACAGCAGGTCTAGTGTCCCAGACGTAAGTACGTTATTGTCTTACATTCCTGTTCATTCGGTTAATGTTGATGAACAGTGCACAGGTAGACTACGCTTAATGAATATGAATATAATACTATCACTTACAATTGGACGACGTTATGCATTAACCGGCTAAGCGCCATTTAAAAATGATGTTTTGATGCCATCTGTTGCACTGGCTCATGAAGTAAGTATACGCACACCCATAGCGCCAAATCTTTAAATATAGCCTTATTATTAAAGAAAAATGTAAACGCTATCAGTCCTATCAGAGATTCTTTTTTTTTCAACAAACGGCTATAAAACCAGATCTTCATAAACGCTTTTCTAAATATTTCATCGTGTTGTTAGTCGCTAAATGTTCCAAATTGTTGATGCATAACTGTAGAACAAGGAAAATAACCTGCAATATCCAGTATTCTTAGTTTGACGCCACAATAAATAGTGAAGATTGACTTAACTTCAAGCGTATTTTCCTTTAAACTTACATAATGGCGCAAAGCCCGTTGATGCAAAACGCCATCCAGTTTTTAATGTTAAAATGTTGCACCTTATTTGGGTATATTTAAAATATTCTATTAATTTTGAGTAAAGAAATACTTTAATTTCAGCGCTCGGGATTCGAACCGATTCACTGTGTCTGTGAACGTGGAATCGAACAAGGCAGTGATATTCAACTTGACGTATGAAGAACTGTTGACCAGAAGACTTGAGCTGTACAGCGACATCATTAATTTGAATCCTGGCCAGGTTGTCAATGACTTCAGTGTAACTGTGAACATTGAAGAATCAAGTAACATTAGATCTCTGAGAGTTCCAGCTCTCAAAGTCAGCGAAGAGATGAACGTAGACGGTAAGTTTAATAACTAGAGATGAAACCTCTCCAACTAATGATGCGAAGTTGTCTAAGCTTCATAGATCAATCTGAATTCTGATCAGCAGTCAGATGTAAACAAGAGCAAGATTCAGACGTGCAAAGTATACTTCGGTGCAATATAAAAGTTGCGCACTGACTGTTTGGAAAATTTGGAGTGAAATATAATTAATGTAATATCTTCTTCTTCCTCTACTAATGAAATCAGGCAGCTTGTTACGTGTTCATTCACTATAGGTCCGGGGTATGGTGACGTCCTTCTATCGTAGTTGTGGTCTTCTTAAGGCCTTTTCCGCTCAGCTGTCCATTCACGTACTTTCTTCACTAATCTACTGTTCTCCATTCTATCTATGTGATCGTTCCAATTTAGTCTTCTATCATTTATTCAGAGGTTTACAGGTTCAATTTCACATTCTTCTCTAATAACAGAGCTGCGAATTTTCCCTCTCAGCGATTTTCCTACGATTTTCCTTAAAACTTTCATTTCGGTTCTTTCATTTTTTTTTTTTTTTGAGTTTCTGTTCAGCATCCACAACCATATGTTAAAACTGGTCTTATGAGAGATTTGTGAATTCTCACTTTTGAATCTATTCTTAAATGTTCATTTTTCCAAACAGTATTGTTTAAACATCCCAATATTTTGTTTGCATTATTTGCTTGATGGAGGATTTCATCTGTTATTCTGTTGCTGCTATTAATTTATATTCCTAAATATTTGAATTTCATGACCTGTCCTGTATTTTCCCTTCTATTTCTAATTTAACACAGCATGGGTCTTTGGATATTGTCATTGATTTGGTTTTGTTTATTTAGATTTTCATGTTAGATTTTGTAAGTGATTATTCTAAACTGTTGATGTAACCATACGGTGTAGAAAACTATTCTAACCCCTTCCCTTTTACGTCATGTATAATGATGGTATCAACCATACACTAACATTGTGTTTACGAAGGAATTTTTTCATCTCTAGTCATAATAGATAGCACTGCACTCTATAGAATTCAAAATGACAAGGATGTTTCAAAGTATTATAAAATAAGTAAAAGATTACTGATATGAAACACACAAAACAGCAGATCGGTTTAGATCAAATGGTAACGTTTAAGACATGTGTTAGGGAGCTCCTGAGTTCAGTCCCCTGTACCGATCAACCTGAATGAGATTCTTCTGTGATTTTGTAGAGTCAACGTAAGTATTGTCCTGTAATATCATAACAGGATCTGTTTCATCATATTCACTATTTCATAGTTCCTATTACAATGGGTGCGAAACATGGACTCTTACTTTAAGAGAGGAAAGGAGATTACAAGTATTTGAGAATAAAGTACTTAGGAAAATTTTTGGACCAAAGATAGGTGAATGGAGATGACTACATAACAATGAACTACATGGTCTTTATAGGAAGCCAGATATAATAAGAACAGTTAAGTCTCGTAGACTGCGATGGGCAGGACATGTTGCACGTATGGGGAATGAAAGACTTGCATGGAAGCTTCTTGTAGGAAAGCCAGAGGGAAAACGCCCAGTTGGTAGACCAAGAATGAGGTGGGAAAATAACATTAACTATGATTTGAGGGAAGTAGATTATACAGGGAATGATTGGAAAGCATTAGCTCAGGATAGGGATGTATGGAGAGCTTATGTCCGTGTGGCCATGAACCTACGGATACGATAGTGCCAGTGAGTAAGTAAGAGTAAGTATAGTTCCTTTAAAACTAAATTACTGACTTTCTGCAGAAAACACGTGACAAATTCAACAATGGAATCACTCAGCCTACTGAATATAATCAAAGAATTTGCACGCGATAAGACCCTTTTATATTAGAAAGATATAAATAAGGACGAATTAAAAGACACAAGAGCTATACTTTACTAATTCCGAGCTAAGTTCCAGTTTTACTATAAACAAACTTGCATAATATATTACTCCGCTGACTCCGACAATTGGGGGAACTGAAATGTGTACGCTAAATATTGTTCTTAGGAAACATCGTATTTTACGGGAAATAAGACTGAATACAACATAAGATACCAATAATTAGGAACTTCCTCTTTTCTTATTTATTTATGGCAAAAATATACAAGGGCCTACCTAACTAGATGTTTACACTTTTTCAATGATGCCAATAGATAATCTTTATTTACCGAAATAATTTCATTATGAGCAGAATTTATGTTACATGCTGACTCATCTATAAATCCTGCTATTATTTTCACCATGTCCTCAACGACTAATGTGTATATTTTTCACTAAATATTCATAATAAATGCCACGAGTGATTTCCAAATTATCGATAAATTCACGACTCACGAAGTGAGGAGTGAATTTATCTAGAGAATTTGGAAATCAAGAGTGGCATTTGTTAGGACTATTTAACGAATAAAATTAAGCTGTTTACTCACAAATCATTATTTAACTATAGTTATTTTAAAATAGTTATATATTTAATGTAAACAGCGATGTTTGAAAACAAATGAGAAACGATAGGTACGCTTCATCTGCTTATTTTGTTTATCACTGCAACCAAGATCATACTATTTATTGTCAAAGGAACGCAATATTGTAAGAATGCTCTCTAGTGGAGAAAAAATGAAACACATCAAACTGTCATTTCTCATGTCGTATGATGTAAATATGACAATTATATTTTTCTGGATTATTACCGGGAAGAAATATATTTAATAAAGTGCAAACAGTGGTTTCTTTTTTTGGTGGTATAATAAATTGCTACAAATGTTTTTATATTAACTCCTGCAACCGCTATGTGTTGACGTCTATGCACTATATATACAATCTGGTAGCCGTATTTATTATAGGCTCAGTCACTGCAAAATAATGGTTAGACCTGTTCAGAATATTAAAAAGGAGGAGCTTTCTTTAATATGGTAAATATAACACTGATAAATATTTCTGATTGGTTGTAAAACAGAAATCATTGAAACGTGATTGGTCATTGACTCCCATTTGGGGCACGAGTTAAATAGTCAAAATAATTAGTTTCTCTCCGCTTTTCAAATGCTTTATCATGAAATTCTACAGATATTTTGCCATTTTGAAACAATTAAAATTCCAAAGTATTCTGCATTGGGCTTGCGTAAGAATAAAACAGTGCTTGTTTAATCTATTAAAACTGTAATATTTTAATATTCTGTCATATAACTTAGACATGTGCTAGAAAATACACATTTTTATTATTTTTATTTTCTTTACAGAGCGAACTGCAGTACATTTTCTTACACGCTTAAAGGTAAAACCGTTATTCGAGCAATAAAAATGCAGTCATACAACTCGTTTGTTTACATTAAAACTGGAACTTAGCTCGGAATTAGTATACATTACTTTGATTGGAATTCCATGTTAAAACACTTGAGATTTTAATTAAAAAGGCAAACCTATGACACGACATCTGAGTAGAGTTAAGACCGATAATGCCTGCCGTTACTGATTGGCAGAGAAAGTTCAGGGAACCATTGTGATTAATGTATGCAATCCATGTACTAAGTTTCAGTTTTGTTGAACTAATTTCGCAACTTGTCCTATCAAGTAGCTTCTATGTTGTCCTCACAAGGTTTAATGGATCACTTTTCATATCCTATGGCCAAAGAATTGACCCGAACTCCCTGGAATGATACATCCTTATTTTATAAAAGGATATAGGATTAATATAAAATCGTTATATATAAAAATGAGTATGAGGCTGTTTGTTTGTCGATCTGTCCTTTATGGACTCAAAAAATCACTTGACCGATTTGAATGGGCCCATCATTTAAATAATTTTCTCGGACAATTAACGTATATAACATATTACCCTGCATACTATAGGGTGCAAGCTAAAAAAAAAGGACATCAGTGCAATTTGTGGATGCTTAAATGGCTTACACTGTCTAAACCATAACAAATACATCAAATTAATGTACACAAAACTGAATATCTCAAAACAATTCTACAAAAAATTCCGAGACAGCATATATCTATGTTTTACGGATAACTCGCATTAAACATTTTTGTCTTTCAGCTCATTGATGCCAAGAAGAAGGGAATAAGTACATCCGGACAACGCCTGATAATCAGCACGGGATATCTAAAAATAATATATATATATATATATATATTATGTTTACTTATTCAACTAAACATAAAAAAACATTTAATTCATGTAGGCGTAGAAGCGCACGCCGGGTATTAATTAGTTTGATATATATAACTCTAACGCACTTTGTTTTTATTTGTAGGTACAACCAATGCCCTCGCCTCCATAGAAATGACAAGTCCGACCACAGCTGTTGTTAAATTTACACCTACGCCATGTCAACAGAAAAACGTATCTGATGAAGGTGTCATTGGGCAATTCATTGTAGAATATGATGTAGACAGATCATCTAACGGTGAAATATTGGTAAGATTTAATTTGTGTTATTTTCGTTATAATTATCATCTTTGCAAACCAAGACTCAATTGGGGAAAATCCCTGTGTTTCTAAAAAAAATACATTCTTGACAATCTATTAATACTACTTAGATCTTCAGCGGCGGTGCCTAAAAGCCAATTTGGGGAGCAGAGTTGATTTCATTCAATGGAATGTGTAGTGATTGAGATAGGTAACGCTATTTAGTGTCGTTCAAATTTTTTGAGATGTTTAATTTTCCTGACATACCTGGATTTTTCATAATAGTAATAAAACTAAGCGATTCTTTGTGAATTTCAAAATTATCTATAAACTATTTGCATCCTACACTTTATGTCATTTAAACACATTCGAGTAAGTACTATCTTCTGGGAATTACGAATATGGGGAAAATTTAATATTGTTGTCATGTTTTACAGCGTTCTCCAAGATTAACACAACTACTACAACAAATGAATAACAAATTATTTAATACGGCGGTGTTCAAAATGCTTCCCATTTACAATATGGTAGTGGCTAAGACGAAGTTCTAATTATTTTTCAAAATTTTCGTTAACATAAGTTTTCTTCACATGAATTCTGTAAGCAAGTCAACAAATAAACTTTACTGTTCATATAGCAAATAAAAAATTAATTTAAACAGATTACATTATTCTGCATGCAAATTAAGAATATAACTACCTTTCAGTAAAATAAGAAGTAAAATTGGTTGGGATTTCAAAATGTTGGGAATACATCATGCTTTGTAGAATAATGGCTGAAAATTGTACATCTTTGTAAAATATATTCTTCAAATAATATTAAATTTTAGTTGTCTACACATTTTAATTTCTTCTTTACTGGTATAACAATATAATAATAGATATTATTGCAGCCAGCGGTCATGTAGAAATAATTGTTTTCATGTCTTACAGAAGTCTGCTATCGATGTTCCTATGTTTTTACACTGTAATAGGTGATATCGGTCACAGTGCGATCCACATAGTTTGCACTTGCACTTTTCTTCTGGGTTATGGCGCTTCACTGTTGTGCATATACTGTGGTGGAAACCATGGACCGCGACTCTCGTCACGGTGTATCTGAAGTCGTATCTGGCTGCTGTCCATTCCCTGTAGATCATCGCATCCATTGCTTAGAACTCAGGCCATATCTGTTCTCTCTTCTCGTTTAGTTCCCTCAGCAGTTCTTTGTAGGCATCTGTTGCCGGCAGGAGAAGGTCCAGGCGGAGCTGTTCTATGAAGAAGGGTTCCTTTGTCAGTATGTATGTTAGGCGTGTATTTTGATACGCTAAGCGTTGCTTTAAAAAGTATAACAATATATTACTTATGAAAAGTCATACATGTAAGTAGCGACTAAGTAGTACTAAACACCAGCGTGTGAAGCTGGAGATCTTCAGTTCAAACTTCCATTTATACAGAAATATTTATCTTTTGTTATATTAACCGATCAAATTAGTGTTATATTATTAAATTATAAAAAAAAATTAAACAATAAAAATTATGTTTGGGCCTATATGCCTACCCAGTTTCCAATTTTACGGAAAAAATCTTAAATACTGTATGGAGCATAAATTAATTTTTTTAAATTATTAATAAAATTATATTTTTCTTATACTTTCCTACAATACTGAACATACATCAAATATCAACAAAGTATCATAATATTGCAGGTGAATGACGGATACTTTGTGCACTTCTTCTCGCCTGAAAAACCTGCAGCCTCTGAATAAACATGTCACATTTGTATTGGATGTCAGTGGCTCCATGGTTGGCCGTCCAATTGAACAACTGAGAGAAGCCATGCTCACAATATTGGACGATCTTAACAAAGGAGATTTCTTCAGCATTATATTGTTCTCAGAAAATGCACAGGTAAGATAAAGTATCATAATATTCATAGATATAATACCGCACTTATGTAATTTAAATTGTTTTAGCAACATAACGATATTTGAAAGGACTTACACACAGTTATTTCAATTAACATGTACAGAATTTAAAAAAATATGTAAATTAATAATTTTGAAAGGAAACTTTGTAAAAACAAATCACTTATTCATCTTCATTATCACTATAATTTCTAGTTTAACACCCTCTGAGAGCTGTGACATCGTAAACTCGCGCCCTTATTATTTTTGTAACTTATTAAACGAATCACTCTTAATAACATTTTAAGAGGCTACATTCCACTTACATAAATCCAAATAAGAAAACGAAAAAAAAAAACATAAATTTATTATTACAGTATGTAAATAAACTACCTGAGATAAATATACATATGATGATTAAAAAATGTGAGAAATGCCTTAAACTGAAGTGAGAAGTTCAGCTAAAATCACTATGTTTACAATGTAAAATATGTATTTGTCATTGCACATAAACTGTAGCAAACTTATCACAAAAACAGGCTAACAAACAAGTAAACGCTAAACTATTCTGATTTACCAACTCGTCATTTTCTCACCCTAATTCTCCCAAACTAACACTAACTTGCCCATTTTCTCGCCCGAACTTGCCCACTAATGTAGGTGAACTCATGGGATAGAATCTCATTATATGCGAGTAAACACGTGGGCAATTAGCTCTAGCGGAAATGTGTGCTATCACATTGGCCGAAATGACGCTAGCAGTCACTTATTCTCCGATCAAATATACACACGTGGTACAGTAGCATAAATATAGCGAAATGTTCCTTCCACATAATGAAATACGTGCTGAATTTGTTAGCAGTTCTCATTTATTACACATAATGTTGGATAATAAAGATAAATATTTTTTTCTTGATATAATTAATTATAACGACAAATCTAGTAAGAAATATATAATAAATATTTAATATTACAAATAAATATATATATTACACATAAATCATTTCTAAATATTCTACTCCATGTAACCATTTATTTTAACGCTGAACAGGTCTGGGATCCAACAATCAGTGACGAGGAAATGGACCAGAGACTTGCATGGGTAGCATCCTCCACGAAAGAAGGATTTCCTATACCAGCTGTAACACCTTCCGTCATCGTGAAAGTGACGAAAAAACACATCGAAAAAGCAAAAACGTTCGTCAATAAATTGCAACCTACTTCAGGTAAGAACATCAATATAAACTAACTAACTAACTAACTAGCTACCTCACTGGCACTATCGAACCCGTAGGTTTATGGCCGCGCGGACATAAGCTCTCCATATATCCATATCCTGAACCAATGTTTTCCAATCATCCCCTGTATAATCTACTTCCCTCAAATCATAGTTAATGTTACTCTCCCACCTCGTTCTTGGTCTACCAACTGGGCATTTTCGCTCTGGTTTTCCTACAAGAAGCTTCCATGCACGTCTTTCATTCCCAATTCGTGCCACATGTCCTGCCCATCGCAGTCAACGAGACTTAACTGTTCTCCTTATATTAGGCTTCCTATAAAGACCATGTAGTTCACTGTTATGTAGTCTTCTCCATTCATCTGCCTGTTCATCTCTCTTTGGTCCAAAAATTTTCCTAAGAACTTTATTCTCAAATATTCGTAATCTCCTTTCCTCCCTTAAAGTAATAGTCCATGTTTCACATCCATATAATATAACTGGTAGAATAATAGTTTTATATATTTTCAGTTTAATGTTTTTTGAAAGGAGTTGGGACGCCAAGACTCTCTGTAATGCAAACATAAATATAAATCTTAAAAAAAACTTAAATTTGATAATCAACATTTGGTTTGTTAACTTAAGACCTTTACTAATGTACACTTTATTGTTTCAGGTACTGACATATATGATGGTCTGATGTTGGCTCTGAATATAGCAAAACTTAATCCAAAGAAATTACAGAATCAACCTAATGGGAAAAAACCTGAACCCATTATTATATTCCTCACGGACGGACTGCCAAATATTCGCGAGTCTAATCCAAATACTATTGTGTCTGATGTTACAAAGCGAAACACCAAAAATTCTTCCATCTTCAGTTTGGCTTTAGGATATGGCGCCGATTATAATTTCCTGAAGAAATTGTCGCTGCAAAACTCTGGATTTTCCAGGAGGATCTACGAAGCGGCAGATACAGCTCTACAGCTGACCGATTTCTATACAGAAATTTCTTCTCCTCTCCTAGCTGATGTTGAATTCGAATATACACCTGACCAGGTAACAACACCAGTTTTATCTTTGTTACGGTTTCCAACAAGAATTTTGATTCAGACTGAAAACAAAATCATTTACACTGGTAGAAAAGTTTAAAAGATTAGAAATAGCTTAAACAATTCAATTAAATGTGAATGATAAATAAATAAATAAATAAATGCACATAACATACAGAAATATGTCTACTTTAAACCTTAGTGATAATAAAGAAAATAATAATAATAATAATAATAATAATAATAATAATAATAATAATAATAATAATGATAGATGAAAGGATGTCTGTAAAACATTACATTTTGAAGCGGAGATCAATAGAAGAAAGGGGACACCAAAATTACAGTGGGATCAAGAAGTACATAAGAGTATTGCGTCGAGAAGGTTAACAGATAGTGATGCAGATAACAGGGATTTATAAAGTAAAGTGATCCCACAACAGGCCCGGAGGCTCTTGGGGTAGTAGGAGGTTAAGGCTCCCACTTTTTTCTAGACAATCGGCACTTTATGTCAGCCGGGTTGTCAGCCCTGCGTGACGGCCGCCTTTACCCCCAGAACAAGCGCCTGGTACTCATTTCCGTTAGAGGCTGAGTCGACCCCAGGGCCATAGTGCCGCCAGAGAGTTTGGGTCAGATTAAAAATCCTGACTCCAACGGGACTTGAACCCTCGACCCTCCGGCTTGTAGCTCAGTGCCTTAACCACTACGCTACGGCGTGCCCCCAACAGGGATTTATGGAGAAATAAATTTACAATGGGTTTTAAGAAAGCTATTGTATTGTAGTGAAATTTCTAATAAATAATAATAATAATAATAATAATAATAATAATAATAATAATAATAATAATAATGATAATAATAATAATAATAATAATTATCATGGTAACCATAATTCTTTTAACCGACAGTGTCAAGGCTGTAAGACCATATACTGTATGTTATATTGTAATTATTTCTCAAGATTTATTTTTTATTTTTTGACTTCCTTAATATTTAAGGTTGACAATAGTTATTACATAAAACGTTCCTCATTAGAGGATTGCCACAAGGACAAAGTAATACAGACAATTTTCGAAACATTGATGAAACACATTTTGTAAATAGGCCCTACATTAAAAAGTTTCAAATTGCAATTGAAGTATATTCTGTAAAGTATAAATTTTGTAAAGGTGGTTTCTTAAAATAGAAATTGATACTCTGATGGCAGCGAAGGAAATTTTAGAAGGTACATTTTATCCAAATATAAGAAATTCCAAAATTTAGCTAAGAATCGTGGTATAGTACCTCTTGCCCCGATCATCAACCCTGTGACAGTTATACATTCTATAGGAAATAAGGAAATAATATGCATAAGATATATGACATCCATCCATCCATCCATCCATCCATCCATGCATCCATAGTAATTCTGCCTGAGGGCAGGTCTTTCACTGCAATCATAAAATTTTCATGCTATGTTTTTACAGCTTTACTAGAGAATTATAGGTGTGGTAGCTTCCCATTGCTTTCCACACCCGTGAATGATGATGATAATGATATGGATGATGATGATGGCCGGATGATTTTCGGGGACCGTTGGGTCCTAAGCTTCCTGACATTTGTCTTACAGGTGAGGAAAAACCCCGAAAGACGCCTCATCCAGGAGCCTATCCCGACCGGGAATCGAACCCTGGCCTGCGAGCTATGCCAATAAATAAAGTTGATTTCATAATATCAATATAGCCCTGAATGAGACTATAACTAAGTCTGTTATCTGATATTTTGAAATACCAGAATTATAACAGAAATTTTGGTGTAGTTTCTCCGCCCTTTATAATTTGCCCTGAGACGTCAATATCCTGTTGTTTATATTTATGAAATAGTAATGCTATTAACATAAATATAGTGTTAAAATATTGTAGTTAGAAATAATTTGTAACGTATCAATTAACTCATGACATTATAGGCCTAATAAAAATACTGCTAATATAAAATTTTCAGAAATGTCAATTTTTCTTCGAGAGAGGGAATTGGTCGGAACTCCTGAGTTGAGCTTTATTAAATTCCAACAGTAGGGATATGCGACAGTAAAAGCAGAATTGATTTTTTGTTTCGCTACAATATAATGTTAATGTTCTTTTTAGTTTTGACTGATAATAATTTTAGCTAACTGATCCAAGAAAATCCTGGTATATGATAGCTGCCAATACAGTTATAAGGCTATAATTTATTTTCTTTCTTTTTTTTTCATGTAGAAATAATAGGAAAATTTACAGATCACGTGAAATGGTAAAAGAAAAAGGTAAAACTTCAGAAAAGAAATAAAAAACTTAACCCTTAAATTGGCAAAAAACAAATTTATCATGTTAGTTATTCAAATGTGACGGTCCGTCGTGAAAATAAAATCATGCACAACTCTTGTTATTAGGTATATTGTATAATTCGACACATATTTAAGTAATTTTTACTCGTTCGTGTTCTTCTGTTTTATTAAAAATTATAATAAATTAAACCAATTTATATATCCTGTAGGCTACATTGCCAATATAAGGGTAAAATACAAGCTAAATATCAATATGTTACATGACACACTTTTTAAATTTGAAGATAAGGTCACACGGGACTTAGAATGCATACATACATTATTGAGACTATTATTATTATTTTTATTATTATTATTAATATTATATTATTATTATTATTATTATTATTATTATTATTATTATTATTATTATTGCGATGGACTAGTGGTTATGCTCCTTGTCTCTGGTTCCGAGGGTCGCGGGTTCAAACCCGGCCGGGGTCGATGGATTTTTTTAGGGTGGAAAAATCAAAGAGCAAGTCCTCCGGGAGGGACTTTAAGCCGTGGGTCCCGAGCCTGAAGATTTTCAGGCTCGTAAAATATCCTTAAGCCTGAATGAAAAGGCCTCTAAGCAAAATTTACCGAATTTTCCCGTCCTAGTACTACCTTGTTTTCCTAGATGTCAGTATGAGGCGGAATGCTGACCACGGACCACTCAAATGACATCTATACGAAAATAAGTGTAACTAAATTAGTATGGTTCAAATTCTTCCCTGTAGGGGGAGAGCGCCTAAATCTGTGTTAAGGGAAACATGGGCTTAACTTATAAGAAGATTCTTCTTCTTCTTCTTCCTTCAAAGTATTAGGCCAAGGCCTGTTACGATCCTATAGAAAATTTTCCCTCCAGCGTTTCATAGGACGGCCCAGTGATCTTCGTCCTCTTGGTATATAATTATAAACAGCTTTGGGGATCCGATTTGAACTCATTCTTTCAAGATGGTGTTTCCAATTTAGTTGGTACTGTTTAATATATTCTAAAATTGGCGTAGTCTTCAATTCTTTTAAGATATCGGTGTTCCTTTTCCGATCCCATCTTGTGTAACCCGCTGTTCTGCGCATGAATCTCATTTCACAAGCCGTTATTCTGCTTTCATGTTGTTTTTTTTAGTGTCCATGCTTCACTACCATAGGTCAACACTGGTCTAGCCAAAGTGTTATATAAACGTAATGTGGTGTTTTTTTTGTACAAGGGATGGTTCAAATTCTTCCCTGTAGGGGGAGAGCGCCTAAATCTCTGTTAAGGGAAACATGGGCTTAACTTATAAGAAGATTATTATTATTATTATTGTTATTAATTATTTTATATTATATTATTATTGTTATTAATTATTTTATATTATATTATTATTATTATTATTATTATTATTATTATTATTATTATTATTATTATTATTATTATTATTATTAAACCTAAACCAAAAGCAATGATGTTCGAGGACTAGTAATGCTAAATTTGTTCTTGCTTTCTATCTAATAATACGAGATCGCCACTGATGAAACAAATGTAATAATCCCTTTCAGGTGCATTTACAGGGATGCTCCACTCATATTTTTCATTTTTGTTAATTGTTTATATATTTCTATAAACCCTTATAGAAGAAAATGCGTAGGATGCTTCTGTCTGGGCTATTCTATATATCTGGGTTCACGAATGTTTGAACACCAAAAAAAAAAAAAGAAGCATAAATAATGTAACTATTCACAGTAAAAATAACAAATGTTCATGACAAAATTACAGATTGAAGATGGAACTCTGACTACACGAACTTTCCGTCGCTTGTTCGGCGGATCTGAACTAGTTGTAGCTGGTAAACTTCGTGAAGATATTGACATCAGTCTCAAAGGCAATGTTAATGCAATTTCAATCAATGGAACAATTGCTTATAATTTTGAGGCTATAATAATACATTTGCCACCGATAATCATTTCCCATCTAAGTAACATGGAGCGCTTGTGGGCCTATCTCGCCATACAACAACTTCTGGACGAAGATACTGCTTTGGACTACGATCATAACAACAAGAGCTTAACTTCACCGCAGAAAGAACAAGCCCTGCAGCTAGCTCTAGAGGTAAATAGCATGTACTTATTATTTTGTTTCTTTCAATACTGTCTTATCTATTCTTTTGAGGCTATAAATGTTTACTTTTTTGTCCATTTACCAATTGAATAGTTGCCTCAAAAAGAGATCTAACCCACAACAATTCTAAAATTGAGTTTTTAGTGGATTAGTGATCTACCCGGAGAGTATCATGGCATGGTGCATTTAAATTATCCACACTCGCTTCCAGACCTGTTTTATTTATTTTTAAAAGTTGACTTTCAAGCGAATAGTGATCTACTCGTATCTGTCACAAACTGGCGGAAGCAGTCAAGTCATTAATAGCTGTGAAGAAAAACAATTACTGCACATGTGCAAATTCATTCATGCACAGTTCCGTGAATTCTAATCATAATCCTAGAGAAATTGAGTGAAAAGAAAGGCACAAAGAATGTAACCAAATAACATTAAATGGAAAATATATACTGAAAACTGATTAAGTTAGACATTTTTCTAACTGAATCAGTGTTCAATATGTATTTTATATTTCTTATTATAGCATTTTTAGTTAAATACGTGATAGGTCATTTTTCCACTCTATAGAGATAGATCACTTTTGCATCTCAGTTTTGTATTAAATTATTATTAGCATATTATTTTGCTTTCAAATTGGCTGCATATTCCAATAAGATGACAGATTAAAAAGTGTATGATATAATAAAGGCAATAGACTCAAAATGAACATTATAATTTTTTCCCCCAACAATTTGTTGTTTGTGGGTTAGATCTCTTTTCGGGGCAACTATTCAATTGTTACCACTCATTCTGGGAGCCCTCCATATCTATGTGTGGAAAAAAAAGTATGTGATCCGAAATTTAAATTCCTCTCCCGACAGGCCATTACACTTTAAGACCCGGGTGACGTGGGGTACCTATTAGATGAGAAGTTAAACTTCGATTTTGAGATGGGATACATTTTTACTTAAAGGTCCTTGATTCTATTCTTTATAGATATCAGTTGTTAATCAATGATTTTCCGTAAAAACTAACTAATAAGTGGCAATGATCAAGCATTGTCTGGAACCAGTTGAGGCTCCCTGGTGGCTAATAGCTTAGTGTTTATAAGTTGGAGTTTACCACTTAGCCCTCGCGTGATAGCGGCGTGTGTTGTTCTGCCGGTAGTCCATGTGGTATTGGATGAAATGAGGTGTTACCTCTCTATAGCAGGGCATCGTAAAGTACGCGGTCGGACAAGCTGAGAGTCCGAAAGCCGACCGAGCGGTTGGAGACGCACTACTCTAGTTGCAGCACAGCACTCATTTCAGTGGTCTGCACAGTGTGCCAGAAATGAAATCTAGCTGCAAAGAAAACTATTTTCACTCACCCTCATCAATCTATCTTTTTTTTTCCACTCTAATATAATTGTCAGATGACAGTTCTTCATTTATATATATATATATATATATATATATATATATATATATAATAAACTTTGGAAAGCAACGGGAAGCTACCACACCTACAATTCCCTAGTAAAGCTGCAAGCATAGCATGAAAAATGCTATGATTGCAGGACCTGCCCTCGGGCAGAATTACTTTGAATGGATATATTACGAATATCAAAATTATGTCTATGTTTATAATCAAATTCTGTGTATATGAGATACATATGTGATTTTTTTTCTTTATTACAGTATTCTTTTGTCACGTCTCTGACGTCACTGGTTGTGGTAAAGCCAAATGTTACAAGCCCGCTGGATGCTCAGGACGCTTCTCAGGCAAATATCGACGAAAGTATTCTTGCAGGTGCAGATAATTTATTTAATTTAATAATATAAACATATTCAAGTGAATACTAAAATCTGTTATTTAAGATTTCTTATTTTGATAGAATGTTTGACAACCTACATCGCACAATTATTGATTATATAGGCCTATATGGTCATCATATTTTTCACATCTCAAAACGTTAAAACTTAGATATTTATATGCATGAAATGCTAAATATATCCCAAGATAATTATTATTCATGTTAAATATAATTACATATTTCTGTATAACCGTGTGAATAACTAAATGTTAAGCATTTGCCTGATTTCTGGATAAAATGTATTTACACCATTATTCCATTAAACAAAAATTACACAACTCAAATATTAAAAAGTAGAGTTTCCCTGGCAAATTACACGATTAAACTCAAATATTAAAAAGTAGAGTTTCCCTGGCTTTTTACAATCTACAAGCTGGTGTGCGGACCCATTCAGTCTTGAGGAAAAAAAACTATAATTTTCTCGACTGAAAAAAAAATCTACTTTTACCTCACCTACATAACGGCTGATAAGGCTAGATTTTTGTCTATACGATATCATAACTTCCGTAGACTAGTCTAGTCTATACCCGTGTATCCCCACATGAGGACAAGCATGCTCCCCAACTGGAGTTACTTAAGTTAATTTAATTTCGCTTATTTCCCTACAAATGACATTTTGCTCAGAGGCTCTAATTTAGGTTTGAGGTTCTTTTACCTGTCCAAAAATCTTCAGACTGGACCCAGAATCGGAAGTAGAAGATACGAGTAGATAGATGGAAAGCTCTGCTGCCATTACGTAAGTGTTGACGGTGAGCGATCCGTTTTGGTTCTCCTTTATGGGTAGAACCCGGATTCCTGTAAAATATATTAGCACGGGTTTTTTTTTAATTTTAGATCTAAATTTGAAGTTTATAGCAGATGGTAGTAGAGGTTTTTTATAATGTTAAGCCGGAAGGGGACCTTTTGGAGTTCTATTCCAGCATTTGCTCTTGGATTGAGATAAACCGCTTAAAACCTCAATCGGAATAGTCGATCGCGCGGAATCTTGCCAAGTTTGGCTTTCAGATAATTCTAAATTGTGTGGGCCAAAATCGGGCACCAGGCTTTGCTTTATTTAAGGTGAAAACGTAAGTTTTAAAATCCCTCCTGAATAATTGACAGGATTTAATATTTTAGGACGACTGAGATTTAAGGTGTAAAATTTACAATTTCAATTTCTTACAAAATACCAATGTCAATATAATCGAATACAATACCAGTGGAATTAATTAAAACTTGGACTTCGCTTCACACTCCACCGACCCATATTATTACGTTACCTGTATACAGCTATGCAATAAGAATGGGCTGCTATTTCTGCACAAATGTTGAGAAATCTTCTAAAAGTCTTCCCTAGATTTGAGCCTGTCATAAAGGCAAATGTAGGCCCCACCCTTTATTAACGTTCAGTGCCTGAGTGTGTATTTTAAGGAAAATGCTAACTTTGAGTTGGTGGTGTGACCATATAGAGAACCGCATTCATTTATTTTTAGAGTTAGTAACATGTGTATTGCTATTCGGGTCTCCTTGGGGGAAAAAATGTTCTCATGGAATTTCGGCCATTATGAAACAGATACCCATTCAGCATCGTGAGGAATTTAGGTAGCTACATTAAGTAGCAGCTTCAGGTTGAGAAAACCAGCTATTACGGCTAAGGGACCTGACATGCTGAACACATGTCACCTCTACACTGAAAGGATGATAGTCTGCCTCTGTGATTAACACATGTAGATGTGAGGCCAGCACCGGCTGGAGGCCAAGGGCCTCCTAGACCTGTCGCACCATGGAGAAAAAATGAATTTGTGTGTATTAATGTTGATCTGTTCTGTGTTCTGCAGAGATTCTCGCAGTTTTAGGCCATTCGTTGATAGGTCTATCTGATTTTGAGTCAGAAACAACAACCACAGATCCAAGTAAGTAGGCCTATTTGTAATTTTCCTGTAAATGTTGTATATTTAATTTCCTAAATTACAAAAAAAGTCTGTAACATAATGATTTTTTCAGCAAAAATATGTTTGAAAGGAATTAATGACGTAACATGGTTGGCAAGTAACCGCACAGTCAATGTAGCTACAGGCGTTGATCTTCAGGTGGCGGGTAACAATGAGGCAAGTATACAATAGTCTACAGAATAGAAGACTATAAAGGAAAAACAATCAAAGTCACATATTTCTCATTGTGAGAAAATGAAACAAAAATTAAAAACGCTCTTATAATAAATGTATTATGAACATTAATTGTATGAAACACTGTTTGTGTAACCAGTTATTATTATATTGCAACTGATATTTGTGTCGTCCTTTAAACAGTAGTTAACAATGAAAACAACAATGGAAAAACAGTCAGCACATTTTTGTATGAAAGAACAATCAAAGTCCACATCATTTTTACACGCTTTATATTAGCTTGACCTGTATCTATCTATCTATGTAACGGAATTTTTCAACGCGATTTTCACCCACTTAAAATCATCGGATTGACTTGAAACTTTGTATACTTGTAGAGGATCCGTGACAATATAATAATTTCATATTTATTTTCTAAAATACTGGCCATAATCATCAGAAAATCAAAAAAAGTGTTTTTGTATCAATGTAACGGAATCTTTCAACGCTTTTTTTCACCCACTTAGAAAAATTGGATCGACTTGAAACTTTGTATACTTGTAGAGGACCCGTGACAATACAATAAGTTCATATTTATTTTCTAAAATCCTGGCCATAATCATCAGAAAATCAAAAAAAGTGTTTTTGTATCAATGTAACGGAATCTTTCAACGCGATTTTCACCCACTTAGAAACATTGGATCGACTTGAAACTTTGTATACGTGTAGAGGACCCGTGACAATACAATAATTTCATATTTTGTTTCTAAAATCCTGGCCAAAATCATCCGAAAAATCAGAAAAATGAAAACTGGTATAATAGGTTGCTGACTTGTCGAGTTTTTAGTCAATCGTTGTAAGAGCTCAGTTGGTAGAGCAGTGAACTCTTAGTGGTATATAATTTCAGTAATCCATACATCGCTGGTTCAAATCCGGCTAGGAGGGTTTTTTTATAGAAGAGTATTACTTTTAGCTCATACTACAATAGTATCAAATTTTGAGATATTTACATTTTTATCTTATTCTGTAAAATATTAAAACTAAAAAATAAAAAATAAATAATAGTTTTAAAACACTAAAAGAACACGCTTTATTAGAAAACTAAAAAATGAAAAATAATTTTAATTTCCAATACGCTTGGGATAAAATAAAGTGGTAAACAAAAAAATCATCTCCAACACATATAGAATAAAATTAGAGTTATCAACAAAAAGAAAATAATTTTACCATCAAAAGCGTGGGGCGCTCTATATCAATTAATATATTTGATAATAAACAGATATTTGTAAAAGTAAGCTCTCTAAGAAGAAAATGTAAACATCATAAAAAGCACCCCACGCTTTTGATGGTAAAATTATTTTCTTTTTGTTGATAACTCTAATTTTATTCTATATGTGTTGGAGATGAGTTTTTTGTTTACCACTTTATTTTATCCCAAGCGTATTGGAAATTAAAATTATTTTTCATTTTTTAGTTTTCTAATAAAGCGTGTTCTTTTAGTTTTTTAAAACTATTATTTATTTTCCTTAAATTGCAAAATTGGGAATAATAATGAACAGTGACTGTTAAGAAACAACGCATAGAAAAGTGCCCTAATGTTTCATTGCAAATACACCAGAAATGTTAAGTTTCATACTTTAAATTTGAGAAAACGTCTTGGGCTGTATGAGAGCACAACTTTTTCAGTTTTTGTAAGTCGTTATGTATCTGTCTTGTTACTTGGATGGGCATCTTGTACAAGTTAACATATTGGTATCTCTTTTCAATAATTAGAATTCAGATTTACAAACATTTATAACGAAAATCAGTTATACTCTTGTAAGATGTATTTTTTATAACTGAGTGGACTCTGATTGATTTAACATACAACTGTGGGACTTTGATTGATCTTCCATTGTACACTTTATTTTGAAGCCAATTTTACGTGGACTACGAATGATATTTCCATGTATTGACATTTAAAATAGTAGTACTCTATGTCAAGAATGATAGTATACCCATAATTCAATTTTTGTAAAAACTGGACTTTGATTGTTTTTCCTTTGTTGTATTCATACGCTATTACATTAATTTTCACCGTTTTTACAATATATTTAATCCCGACCCGTACCCGAGTGGCTAAAGGCATCATCAGGGAAAATACCTTAGTTGGTTGGGAAATGAACAATTACATCTGTATTCTGTTCACTCTCGTATGCACCGCAGCTGCGCACTAGGCTGCGTTTCTGTCTTCGTCGTCACATCGCATGCATACTCCGGTTTCAATTAACCTGTGCTCACTATAGAGCACTACAATGTCAACCAAGGTACTTTCCCTGAACATCATCCATTGGCTCAGAGCTGTAAGAAATGTGCTGATTCGATTTCCCATGGGGTAAAAAGTTTTCTCATAGAATTTCTTCCAGTATCGGACCGCTTCCCACCCAGTATCACGAGGAATTTGGGTTACTACAATAAGTAACGGTACAAGGATGAGAAAACAAGCTATAACGGCTGGCCACATGTCACCCAGATCATACATATCTGTAAATTACACATGCGTATGTGAGACCAGCAGTCGGGTGGTAAGTATGGATCTTAGAGTTGTCGTGCCACGAAGATATTTCAGAATTTAACATAAGCTTAACATATTAATCAGCAGTAACATAATATACATGTCCATAGCTATGGTCTCGAGGTAGCGTGCTGTCTTGTCACGCAGCGGGCCCGGGTTCGACTCCCGGTCGAGACAGGCTCCTGGCTGAGGTTTTTTTCGGGGTTTTTCCTCACCTGTAAGACAAATGTCAGGAAGCTTAAGGCCCAACGGTTCCCGAAAATCATCCGGCCATCATCATCATCCTTATCATTATCATCATCCTTCACCGGTGTGGAAAGCTACGGGAAGCTACCACACCTATAATTCCCTAGTAAAGCTGCAAAGCATAGCATGAAAATACTATGATTGCAGTGAAAGACCTTGCCCTCGGGCAGAATTACTATGGATAGATGGATATATATAGCTGAGAATTGTATATAAGAAAAGGAAAAATAATGTTTGCACTGGGATGCCTGGATAGCGTGGTCGGTAATGGACAAAAGTATAGAGTTAGATTATTTATTAAATAGGATTTTCTTGGTGATAAACTTGCATTTTCACAAAATCAATAAAAACCCAGATCACCAATTAAAAAAAGTTAACATCCAATGCGTTTCAGTAGCAACGCTACCAATATCAAGAATTAATATATATATATATATATATATTTCAAATGCCCCAGGTTGTTTTTCGACATTCCTGGTTTCTCTCCTGGCATGGCGTACTTGTAACCCACTTCTGAGGTTGGGGCGCCTGGAAGGCGCTGTTACGTTGCCCTGATGATATGATGGGTGGTGATGATTATAGTGGTGCGCCAGGAGAGTCCCTAATCCTAAGCGTAATCTAAGATGAATATGAATGATGATGATTGTGATGGCCATGGCCATATGATTTCGGGGACCGTTTGGGCCTTAAAGTTTACCTGACATTTGTCTTACAGATGAGGAAAAATCCCGATAAAAACCTCACCCAGAAAAACCGTCCCGACCGGGTATCCAACCCGGGCCCGCTGCGTGTCAAGGCAGCAAGCTATTCCGAGACCACAGCGCTGGACTCAAGAATTAATATTAAGTCTTGATAATGGTAGCGTTGCTACTCAAACGCGTTGACTCTTAATTTTTTATACTGGTGATTTGGGTTTTTATTGACTTTGTGTAATAGAGAGTTAGAGGTATCGGTTCAAGAGCATTAATTTTTCTTTTTATGACCATATATATCGGAATAAAAGAAGAAGCAAATCATAGTTTAATCTACAATTGTATTAATCAAATTCTTAGGAAGATTTTTGGACTAAAGAGAGATGAACAGACAGTTGAATGGAGAAGACTGCATAACAGTGAATTACATGGTCTTTATAGGAAGCCAGATATAATGAGAATATTTAAGTCTCGTAGACTGCGATGGGCAGGACATGTGGCACAAATGGGGAATGAAAGACGTGCATGGAAGCTTCTTGTAGGAAAATCAGAGGGAAAATTCCCAGTTTGTAGACCAAGAATGAGGTTGGAGAATAACATTAACTATGATTTGAGGGAAGTAGATTATACAGTGGATGATTGGAAAACATTGGCTCAGGATAAGGGATGTATGGAGAGCTTATGTCCGCGCGGCCATGAACCTACGGGTTCGAAAGTGAATTAGTTAGTTATTATTATAATAATTACATTATTCTACCAGTAGAGCAGTGTTGGATAATGTTTAAACTCAGAACTTAAATCTTAATTTTTTACACATTTGCTTCGAAATGAGGAATTGATATTTCATAGTACTATATGCAAAATATTTTATACTTACTTACTTACTCACTGGCACTATCGAACCCGTAGGTTCATGGCTGCGCGGACATAAGCTCTCCATACATCCCTATCCTGAGCCAATGCTTTCCAATCATTCCCTGTATAATCTACTTCCCTCAAATCATAGTTAATGTTGTTCTCCCACCTCATTCTTGGTCTAACAACTGGGAGTTTTCCTTCTGGCTTTCCTACAAGAAGTTTCCATGCACGTCTTTCATTCCCCATACGCGCAACATGTCCTGCCCATCGCAGTCTACGAGACTTAACTGTTCTTATTATATCTGGCTTCCTATAAAGACCATGTAGTTCATTGTTATGTAGTCTTCTCCATCTGGCTTCCTATAAAGACCATGTAGTTCATTGTTATGTAGTCTTCTCCATTCACCTGTCTGTTCATCTCTCTTTGGTCCAAAAATTTTCCTAAGAACTTTATTCTCAAATACTCGTAATCTCCTTTCCTCCCTTAAAGTAAGAGTCCATGTTTCGCACCCATATAATATAACTGGTAGAATAATAGTTTTATATATTTTCAGCTTAACGTTTTTTGAAAGGAGTTGGGACATCAAAAGTCTCTGCAATGCATAATAGCACGCATTTCCAGAATTGAGCCTATGTTTAATTTCTTTGTGCATCTCATTCCTATTTGTGATTATTGTTCCTAGGTATTTGAATTCAGCCACTTCCTCAAAATTTCCCTCATTTGTCCTTAGCTGTCCATTTCCATTATATACTGAATTTCTATGTGTGACCATATATTTAGTTTTACTGATATTTACTTCCAGTCCCAATTTATGCAAAATATTTTATAATTCATATATTTTATTTTCGACAGACAAATACAGAATTTTCTTCGTGCGTAACATCTGATGGAGAGGAAGGACACTGCAGGCATCTGCAATATTGTGTGCTTAACATCTTCACAACAGAACAAGAAGATTTTCTTCCATACTTGTGTCATATTGATAGGTGAGTCTCTCTACTAAAGAGGTGGTATATTTTAAAACATAACTTGAATATGTTTATTTTATACTCTATAGGATAACTCACAGTAAGTATTGCAGGCTTCTAGGGGTTGTAAAGGGGACTTAGTAGATAAAGTTTTGATAAGGCACCCGTGTCCGAAAACGTACCATTTCGATGTAAATTAGGTTTGAAGATCGGAACACAATGGACTGACATCGCGTGTCTTGTGTTTCAGAATAAATATTACAGACTTTTAGGGGTTATATTACAAGTGTGGTTCCACGTGGCGACCCTGATATTCGTTGCACAATGTGTACCTGCTATGCATGTTTTCATGCACACGCCCTACAAGACCTGGTGAATGCTCAATATCTGCTTCCGCCAGAATTCGTGCAAGATCTTCCTCCGACTCGACAGGTGTAATACAGCCCCTAGAAATCTGTAACACTTATTCTGAAACATAAGACGATATCAGCGCATTGTGTTTCGATCTTCAAACTTATTTTACATCAAAATGGTACGTTTCCTGACGTGGGTTCCTTATCAAAACTTTATCTACTAAGTCCCCTCTACAACCCCTAGAAGTCTGTAATACTTATTGTGAATCGCCCTGTATATCAGATTAACTAGCGAACCTCTAACTTTGTTAACAGTTCATAATTGAATCACTCCATACAGATTACTTCACTCCGTCCATTGTTTATGAAATTGTCTTTATGTGTTTTAAAAATACTAGCTAATACCCGGTGTTCGCTGCTACGCCAAAATAAATAAATCGTGTTTTATGTATAGGTGAATAAGTAAAAAAAATATATCGAGCGATCTTCTTGGCATCAATGAGCTGAAAGAGAAAACTGGTTATTGTGAGTTATCCGTAAAAGATAGACATATGCTATCGCGAACTTTTTTGCAGATTTCTTCGAGATATTCAATTCTGTGTACATTAATTTGGTGTATTTGTTATGGTTTAGGCAGCGTAAGCCATTTAAGTGCCCAAACAAAACTACTTTTTAGTGCACCGATACTTTTTTTTGCTCCGGTCCTATAGTATATGTAGTAATATATGTTATACAATTTACGTTAATTGTCCCAGAAAAAATATCTAAATAATGGGAAAAACCATTCAATCAGTCAAAGCAGTTTTTGAGTTCATAAAGGACTGTATAAACTTTAGTTTAGGATGCAAATACCTTTATTGTCTAATTGCTAGTTTTTGTAAATTCTTCGTTTACGAGTATTTTCAACTGTCGGATATGCATTGTGCCAAATTAAATATTTCATCACCACAATCATCATCACCAAAACTACGCATTCAAGTGTACTAATTCTAAGTCAGTAATAACTAACTCTAACTCACTGCATATCGAAACCGGAGGTCCATGGCCGCGTGGTCATAAGCTTTCCTTACATCCTATCCTAAACAAGTATTTTCTAATCATTCCCTGAATAATTCACTTCCCTCAAATCATGATCAATGTTATTCTCCTACCTTAATCTCGGGTTAGCTATTAGGCACTTTCTCACCGGTTTTCCTATACGTCTTCTTGCCCCTATTCCATTCTCCATTCGTGCCAGATGCCATGCCTTTTCTAATCTACGAGGCTGAATTTTCTTATTACATCTGATTTCCCATAAAGAAACTGTACACATTGCTAAGAAGTACCCTCTATTCACCTGACTGTTAGTCTCTCTTTATTGATCTAGCCACAATTTTTTTAAATTCTTATATTATTTTCAAATGGCAAATATGTGTTGCTCTAAATTACATCTTTCATCATCATCACCAACACCACCACCACTTGTTTTCCAATGTACTATAATCCTTTCAATCAGATCTATGGATAAAAATAAAACATTTTCCACCTCTGTACCTATAGGCTATGTATGCATTATTGTTAAGTACGTATGTACGTTTTTCCATTTAGAATATTTTCTTGTAATTTCAGTTATGTGGGAGTGTGCTGTCCAGACGTTCCATTTCCTGAGTGTTAATACTGAAATACACATCAGCAAGTCTGGAAACTTAGCTTTCATTTATTAATCTATGAACTTTACTTCAAATTAAATATTTGCATAACTTTGTTAAAATCCAATATTTAAATGCATTTTATTGAGTTTAAAATAAATGAAAATATGTTTATATCAAACATTCTAATCATTGTTGTTATTTATTCTTTATAACATATCTACTTTCCCTTTCATATATAAATCTTAGAAGAGAAAGACCAATATTATCATTTGAACAATGTCACCCTATTTTACACGCTTTATATTAGCTTGACCTGTATCTATGTGACGGAATATTTCAACGCGATTTTCACCCACTTATAATCATTGGATCGACTTGAAACTTTGTATACTTATAAAGGACCAATGACAATACAATAATGTCATAAAATGTTTTTCAAAATCCTGGCCAGAATCATCAGAAAATCAAAAAAAGTGTCTTTGTATCTATGTAACGCAATCTTTGAACACGATTTTCACCCACTTAAACTCATTGGATCGACTTGAAACTTTGTATACTTGTAAAGGACCAATTATAAAACAATAATACCATAAATGTTTTCTAAAATCCTGGCCAGAATCATCAGAAAATCAAAAACATAAAAACCGGTATAATAGTTTGCGGACTTATCCACTTTTTAGTTAATCGTTATAAGAGCTCAGTTGGTAGAGCGGTAGACTGTAGTGGTATACAATTTCAGTAATCCATAGGTCGCTGGTTCAAATCCGGCCCGGAGGATTTTTTTAGAAGAGTATTACTTTTAGCTCATACTACAATAGTATCGAATTTAAAGATATTTACATTTTTATCTTATTCTGTACAATATTAAAACTAAAAAATAAATAGTTTTAAAAAACTAAAACAACACGCTTTATTAGAAAACCGAACTAAAAAATTATTTTAACTTCCAACACTCTTGGGATAAAATTAAAGTGGTCATCAAAAAAATCATCTCCAACACATCTAGAATGAAACTAGAGTTATCTACAAAAAATAATTTTACCATCAAAAGCGTGGGGTGCTTTTTATGATTTTTACATTTTCTTCTTAGAGACTTTACTTTTACCAATATCTGCTTATTATCAAATATATTAATAGATATAGAGCACCACACGCTTTTGAAGGTAATTTTTTTTTTTGTTGATAACTCTAGTTTTATTCTAGATGTGTTGGAGATGATTTTTTTGTTGACCACTGTAATTTTATCCCAAGCATGTTGGAAATTAAAATTATTTTTCATTTTTCAGTTCAGTTTTCTAATAAAGCGTGTTGTTTTAGTTTTTTTAAACTATTATTTATTATATATTTTTTCGACGTTTGTTCAAGATTAGTGAAAATAAATAATATTTTTAAAAAACTAAAACAACACGCTTTATTAGAAAACCGAACTAGAAAAATGAAAAATAATTTTAATTTCCAACATGCTTGGGATAAATAATTTTACCATCAAAAGCATGGGGTCCTCTTTATCAATTAACATATTTGATACATAATAAACAGATATTGGTAAAAGTAAAGTCTCTAAGAAGAAAATGTAAAAATCGTAAAAAGCACCTTACGCTTTTGATGGTAAAATTATTTATCCCAAGCGTGTTGGAAATAAAAATTATTTTTCATTTTTTTAGTTAGGCTTTCTAATAAAGCGTATTGTTTTCTATTCTATCTATCTTCGGGTTTTTACTGCTGCTGCCGTCTTCCCGTGCCAAACCTCCAAAGCCTACGGTCTTGGGCATCTTCGATGCTTAGCCCTCTAGCTTGCATTACTGTCTTCATGTTTTCCTTCCATGTTAACCTTGGTCTTCCTCTTTTCTTCTTTCTGTTAGGATGCCATTCATATAGTTGCTTCGGCCATCGCTCATCTTCCATTCTTAAAACATGTCCTAACCACTTTAATTCCTTTTCCTCAATTCTTTCAATTATGCTTTCTTCTGCTTCCAGTTTTAGTTTTTTAAAACTATTATCTATTTTTTATTTTTTAGTTTTAATATTTTACAGAATAAGATAAAAATGTAAATATCTTTATATTCGATACTATTGTAGTATGAGCTAAAAGTAATACTGTTCTAAAAAAATGTTCCCAGCCGGATTTGAACCATGGATTGACTTATGGATTACTAAAATTAGGCCTATATACCAATAGAGTTCACCGCTCTACCAACTGAGCTCTTACAACGATTGACTAAAAAGTCGACAAGTCCGCAACCTATTATACCAGTTTTCATTTTTTTGATGATTCTGGCCAGGATTTTAGAAACAAAATATGAAACTATTGTATTGTCACGAGTCCTTTACAAGTATACAAAGTTTCAAGTCGATCCAATGTTCCTAAGTGGGTGAAAATCGTGAACAAAGATTTCGTTACATAGATACAAAGACACTTTTTTTTATTATCTGACGATTCTAGCCAGGATTTTAGAAACAAATATGAAAATATTGTATTGTCAAGGGTTCTTTACAAGTATATAACGTTTCAAGTCGATCCAATGTTTCTAAGTGGGTGAAAATCGTGTTCAAAAATTCCGTTACATAGATACAAAGACACTTTTTTTATTTTCTGATGATTCTGGCCATAATTTTAGAAAATAAAGATGAAATTATTGTATTGTCACGGGTCTTTTACAAGTATACAAAGTTTCAAGTCGATCCAATGATTTTAAGTGGGTGAAGATCGCATTGAAAGATTCCGTTAGATAGATAGATAGATGGATAGATGAATAGATAGATAGATGAATAGATAGATAGATGAATAGATAGATAGATGAATAGATAGATAGATGAATAGATAGATAGATAGATGAATAGATAGATAGATAGATGAATAGATTGATAGATAGATGAATAGATAGATAGATAGATAGATGAATAGATAGATAGATAGATAGATAGATGAATAGATAGATAGATGAATAGATAGATAGATGAATAGATAGATAGATAGATAGATAGATAGATAGATAGATAGATAGATAGATAGATAGATAGATAGATAGATAGATAGATAGATAGATAGATAGATAGATAGATAGATAGATAGATAGATAGATAGATAGATAGATAGATAGATAGATAGATAGATAGATAGATAGATAGATAGATAGATAGATAGATAGATAGATAGATAGACAGACAGACAGACAGACAGACAGACAGACAGACAGACAGACAGACAGACAGACAGACAGATAGATAGATAGATAGATAGATAGATAGATAGATAGATAGATAGATAGATAGATAGATAGATAGATAGATAGATAGATAGATAGATAGATAGATAGATAGATAGATAGATAGATAGATAGATAGATAGATAGATACAGGTCAAGCTAATATAAAGCGTGTAATAAGTTAGGTTATATATAGAGTTTAAGATATAGCATTAACCATGATTTGAGGGAAGTAGATTATACAAGGGACGACTGGAAACATTAGCTCAGGATAAGGATGAGAGCGTATAATAATAATAATAATAATAATAATAATAATAATAATAATAATAATAATAATAATAATAATAATAATAATAATAATAATAGCTTTATTTTGCCTGACAGTTAAGGCCTTGTCTACCACTCAACAAACTAACTAACTAACTCACTCACTGGCACTATCGAACCGGCATGTTCATGGCCGCGCGGACATAAGCTCTCCATACATCCCTATCCTGAACTAATGCTTTCCAATCATTCCCTGTATAATTCACTTCCCTCAAATCATAGTTGATGTTATTCTCCCACCTCATTCTTTGTCTACCAACTGGGCGTTTTCCCTCTGGTTTTCCTAGAAGAAGCACTCAACTAGGTTAAAAAATACAAAAATATTCTTACATCTAATTACAATAAAAATAAATATTACATAGTATGTCTACAATATAGTTATTATTATAAAATATTTTGATTTAATCTAGATTTAATAAATGAAACATAAAATGTACAAGATAGAAAAAAAAAACTATTAATGACACAGAATAAATGTAACCTTCGAGAAATAATAATTATTTGACAACAGGTAACTGTATAAGCGTGATTTAAAAGTACCAAGTGTGCGGCAACCCCTGATATCTTGAGTAAGAAAATTCTAGAAGCGGACAGAGTCCGCCGACCATGGACTTACGGGTTCGAAAGTGCCAGTGAATTATGTGGTTAGTTGGTCTAAAATAGTCTCGTGGACTGTGATTGGCAGAACATGTGGAATGAATGGTGAATGAGAATAGTATATAAAGATCTTATTGGAAAACCAGACGGAATGTTTCCAGGCCAAGGATAACATTAATATTACGATTTTATGAATGTAAATTATACAGCAGCTAACTTAGTTACGTCTATTTACCCATAGACGTCGACGAGTGATATGGGGTCGGCATATCGCCTCAGTGAAATATCTAGTGGGTAATTAATGTATTACTATAATGGGTTCTAAGTTATCAGAACTTTTGGAACCTAAACTGTTTAAATATATCATCATCATCATCATCACTCCAGGGATTAGGCAATTGCCCGTTCCGACTTCATAATGCATCAGCTCAACGTCTTCTAGGTCTTCCAACATCACGTCTTCCTCTTGCTTGATAATTTCTTGCTAACAATGGATATCTCTCCTTACTCATTCCATCCATATGATCAATCCATTTCTGTCTGCAATTCGTGACCTTATCCAATAAAGGCTGTACTTTCAATTCTTCTCTTATATCCTCATTTCTTATTCTATCAAGTCTTGTACATCCTTTAACTTGTCTTAGGAACCTCATCTCCGCAGTCTGTATTCTATCCTTCTGTTTTTTCATTGGAGCCCAAGTTTCACATCCATACAATATTGTGGGAACCGCCATAACATTATACATTTTTATCTTTGTTTCTTTTCTAATTTTATTTTTGAATGTTCTCTGTATTGTTCCACACACCGTCTGAAATGTATTTATTTTGGAGTCAATATCTCTTTCCACACTGTAGCCAACAACACAGCCCAAATATTTGAAACTAGACACCTGTTCTATACTTTGATTTTCTAAAATAATTTTGGATCTCACTGGATCTCTTCCTCTAAAAGCCATGGTCTTCGTTTTCCTTACAGAAATCTTTAGTTCATATAATTTACTTATGTTTATATATATATATATATATATATATATATATATATACACATTTGTTTAGTAGAATGGTTGCGTAAGTGAGCAAAAATGGGACTAGAATTAACAGAAAGAATATATCTACATCACTTACTTTTTGCCGATGATCAGATAATTATAACCAAGGATAGAAAAGATGCAAATTATATGTGTAATCAGTTGCCAACAACATATCAGAAATGGGGTTTGGAAATCAACGAAAACAAAACAGGGTATTTATCAAATGACCCAGATGAATTATATATTGATGGGGTAAAGATAAAGAAGAGCGATAGTTTCTGTTATTTGGGATCAATTATAGAGAAAGATGGAACACCAAATAATTAAATAAATATCAAAAAGGATTAGTAATGGAAGAAAAGCCATACCGGTACGAATGTTAAACTCTATATTATGGAGTAGAAACATAATTAACAGAACAAAACTACTAATTTATAAGTCCATACCAGAAAGTATAACGTTGTATGGATCGGAAGTTTGGACAATGACACAACAACATGTTGACAGAATAACTGTAGTTGAAATGGATTTTTGGAGAAGAGCTTCCAAAAAATCTCGACTAGAAAAAATTAGAAATTCAGAAATTAGAAAATGGACGAATGCAGAAAGAAGTATAATGCATGAAATTGAACAAAGAAGGCTGAAATGGTATGGACACGTAAGAAGAATGCAGGATGGAAGACTACCAAAGGCTGTCTATGCATGGAAAATTGAAAGAAGGAACAGAAAAGGAAGACCAAGAACAACCTGGAAAAATAACATTCAAAATTCAATAAAGAAATTTGGTGTAACAGATGAAGACACAGAGGACAGAGAACGATGGAGAACTTTAATCAAGGGAAATTTGTGAATGTTTGTTGCAAACTGATAGTCTATAAGTCTGTAGTAATTTATGTATTTTATTTAATAAATTCATGTTAATTACTAAGATTGGTTGGAGAAAACTTCTCAAAATTAATGAATGACTAAGATTGATAACAGTTGGTAAAATTTTGCATAGAGATCTCTTTATTCAGTCTTCCGGTTCTTTTACGTGCCTGAAAATCTTCAGACTCGGGACCCACGGCTTAAATTCCCTCCCGGAGGACTTGTCCCTTGGATTCCTCCATCCTAAAAATCCATTGACCTCGGCCGGGTTTGAACCCATTGTCGCTCGGAACTAGATGCAACGAACATAACCAACCACTAGTCCACCGCGGCCGATAAAGCTTTCTGTATGTTTATAATTGATGTTTGCAGTATTTTTATATATAAAATAGACATGAATGTAACAAGAACATAAATTAACCATTAATTCTAATCAGTCTTAAAAATGTAATATTATCAAATACAACACTTCGATGAAGTTAAATAACCATTAATTCTGAATTTAATTAAAATGATCACGAATTTCTGGGGGCATTTGAGTTCGTTGGTTTACAAAACCTAAGTAGACACCGAAAAGGAACTACTTACGAGGGTCCTAGCTGTCAGTCTCGTTGTACAACAGACTCCAGGAATATTTGAAAGAGTTTGATAAAATTTTCTGCGCCGGTGTCATGTCTGCATTAATAATGGTGGTCGCAACTTTGAACAACTGCTATGAACTGTAATGTATTGCTATGGAATGTACATTGTTGTTGCAGTAAATAACACAGGCCTGCGAATTTAATATTTTTTCCTGCGGCACAGGGTTTAACAGGTCTCTAAACATAATTTTGGTGTGCTGGATTCAAATATGTTAACAGATTTTATCGTATCACGTAAGGTTTTTTTTTTTGCCATGTTGAAATTAGATATTTATTACTTTTTCCCAGTAATATAATGTAACATTAAAAACTATAAAAATAGTCACCTTGTAGGTCCGCCTCCTCAACTTAAGTTGTTTTGAAACTCTGTAGGCTTTTTTTTTCGGGATTAGTCCCATCATTTGCAGAATACATTAGGTCCGTTCTTGTTGAACTTTGTTGAAGCACTGACTTGGTTGTGAATATTTTGTATAGAGGATTGTGTGGACTGGGTATGATCTCATTAAGAATCAGGTTGTTGTCGATTTCTCTTAGGACTGTGATTTCCTTCAGTATATATTTTATCCTCGTTGGAATGTTTTCTCTATGTAATATTGTGAGGGTGTTATCGATGTTATGCATATGGTGCCCAGCCTGAATTACATGTTTTGCGTAACTTGATTTTCCTCCATTATAAACAAAATCTCTAAAATGTTCGTTGAAACTAATGTTGAAGATTCTGTTAGTTTTCTCAATGTATAATTTATTGCAGTCTGTACTTGTTAATTTGTATATACCTTTATTATTGAAATCATTTTTTATTCGATATTATTATTTATTAAATTGTGTAATTTATTACCAGTTCTGTATGCTATATTTATATTCCTATCAAGCTTTTTTAGTGTGTTTGCTAATTTTAATGTTTCTTTACCAGTGTATGTGAGAGTTATCCATTCCTTGTTATTTTCGTTAGATTCATTTTCAAGTTTGGTTATGTTGGTAATGCTATTTTTTCTTTTTTGTTTATTTAGGATTTTATTTATTATTTGTTTATTGTAACCGTAATTTTTTTCCATTTGTTTAATGTAATTTAATTCTTTATTATAATTGTCTTTATTTAAAGGGAGTTTTAACATCCATGGGAAGCCCCACTTTCCGCGATCCTAGCAGAAATATTCTTAACTAGAGTTAGAAAATAAACACCTCAAAGAATTAATTACTAAATTCAACATAAAATTATTTACAAAATATGTAGACGATGTATTAATTATTTACGACAATGAGAATAGGAAAGCAAAGTAATCTCACACACAGGAATTCAAATAACATGCACAACAAAATCATCTTTATCACACGAACCAGAAAATCAACAGTATAAAACTATTTGGGACCCTAACATTAACAAAAAAAACCTTTCAACAAACAAAATAGAAATAGAAATCAGCATTTAATCAAAAATCGAGCAGCACCACACTAGCCTTATAACAATAAATCGAGACATCCTTTTCAACTTAAATAAGTTCATGCAAGAGACTAATAATTAGGAATGTTCAAACACTTCTTTTAAATCGAGACAATTATAATAAAGAATTAAATTACATTAATACACACTTGCAAAAATTAACGGCTAACAATAAAATAAATAATAAATAAAATCCTAAATAAAGAAAAAAAAGAAAAAATAAACATTACCAACATAACCAATGTTGAAAAAGAATCCTAACGAAATAACAAGGAATGGATAACTCTCACATACACTGGTAAAAGAAACCATTAAAAATTAGCCAACACACTTAAAAAACTCGATAATAATATAAATATATCCCACAGAACTGATAATAAATTACACAATTTTAAATAAACAATAACATCGAAGAAATAGATGAATTCAACAATAAAGTACTCTACAAATTAACATGTACAGACTACAATGAAATCTACATTGGGAAAACTTATAGAAGCTTCAACATTAAGATTCAAAGAACATTTTAGAGATTTTGTTTATAATGGAGGAAAATCAAGTTACGCAAAACATGTAATTCAGGCTGGGCACCATATGCATAAGATCGATAACACCCTCACGATATTACATAGAGAAAACTTTCAAACGAGGATAAAATATATATTCAAGGAAATCGCAATCCTAGGGAAGTCGACAACAACCTGATTCTTAATGAGAACATACCCAGTCCACACAATCCTCTATACAAAATATTCACAACCAAGTCAGTGCTTCAACAAGGTTCAACAAGAACGGACCTAATGCATTCTGCAGATGATGGGACTAATCCCGAAAAGCCTACAGAGTTTCAAAACAACTTAGGTTAAGGAGACGGACCTACAAGGTGACTATTTTTATAGTTTTTAATTTCACGTTATATTACTGTGAATTAATACCTCAACGAAACTAACCATTAGTTTTATCAGTACCGATTTATTACTTTTTGCAATATATGTAATAGCCCCAATACCTTAATTGTTTCTAAGAACTACAGAGGCTTGATACAATATTAATTGTGTGGTTAAAAGAGTTTAAAATAATTTTAAAAACTACTAATATATCTTAATATCTCTATTTTCCCCACCGCTTAGCAAGAAATGAACGGTTAAGTTGATTGGCATTTGAGCTCTTGCTGAGGATTCTTTCTTACCAAACACCAACGATAGTAGGCAATCAGGACACATCCCATCAATCCCGGTACCTAGTTTCCATATCTTTTATGTCTTGATGGAATCTCTTAGCATGTTCTTCACTTAGTGCTCCTAAATTCTCTGAGAAACGTTGAAAATGAGAGTGGGAGAAGTCTAACTTCAAGCTCATATTACATCCGTGTCCTGAACTTTCGAGCATGGTTTTTACAATTTTCTCTTACTGATCATCTTTAACATTACCCAGAAACTTCTCGAGATGTCCTTGTATCATTCCCAAGCTTGAAGTTCCATGTCAGACATACAGTTTTTAAAGAAACGCCCCAAATAGTTTGCGAATCTGTGGCCATCAAAATGTCTTCCTTCATTTTTGCCTCCGACAGTTTCAATTCTTTTAGCAATGTATTAGTAAAAATGGACATTTTAGTCCAAAACTTTAACAAATTTCTTCATCAATTCTAGTTTTATGTGCAAAGAAGGTAGCAAATATTTTTTTCAGAATCAACTAATGGGCCATTTATTACATTTTTTTTGTCCCTGGCATCATTCGTTTTCTTTTCGACCAATTAGTAACATTCCAGTTTCTTTCCCTTGCTCTAGAGTCTTATTCGCACGAAAAACACGGAAATTTCATGTACCCTCCATTGTTGCCCCAACAAAATACCACAAACTTTAAGGTCACAGTACACGTACCACTTGTGTTCATTATATTATACTTTTTCTAGAATAGTATACATGTTTGTATATGTTTCTTTCATGTACACTGACTGAAATACTGGAACTGAAGTAAATTTATTCCCATTATGCACAAGAACTCCCTTTAGACTTATTTTGCTAGAATCAATAAATATATGCCAATCTCCCATAAACTTTTCCTAGGCGACCATTCAATCTAGGGATATAAGAAAAGTACACTACTTCCCCCAATACTTTTAAATTATTCTTCACTATGGCTATACCAATAAAAGGTTGTACCAAGAGCTAAAAGATTGTCTTCTTTAAATCTCGAATCTAAAAATTCAATTTTTTATTTTGTAAGACCAAAATCGCGTACCAAACTGTTTAATTTTCATTAATTGATAGGACGCGAATTGTTGTCTTTTGATTCTAGGGACAAATTGAAATCATATTTTGTGCTAGAGTTACAAGGAGTGCTGGTACTTATGTTGGTGGTATTGGTGGTATTGGAATTGCAATATCTGGCCTATGTGCTTGGCGGCTTATTGCTTCCGTAGTTCTTCGCCAGAAGCTGTGTAATGTAACAAGGACAGCGACGTAGGATGAACTCTCCCTCTGTTCAAAACAGTAAGAAATGAGTATGAATAAAATCAGTGATTATATTATAAAATTGTATTATGTTTTAAGTGTTTACATATCTTATTTTAATACAGAACATATATACCGCATACAAGTGGTGAACCGCGCGCTCTCATTTTTGTGTTAAAAATAGGAATGTGCAAAATCTGTAT
Organism: Diploptera punctata; assembly: GCA_030220185.1. Lineage (NCBI taxonomy): Eukaryota > Metazoa > Arthropoda > Insecta > Blattodea > Blaberidae > Diploptera > Diploptera punctata. The sequence goes on from JASPKZ010006057.1 coordinate 472,848, forward strand.
GTGATACGAAAAAAACTAGTAACAGTTCCGTTATCAGGGTACTTGACTTAACTTATTTGCATTAAAATATCTCATGCCGAAAAATTATAGCTGGCCTGTGTAATATGACTAGAAACGTACATTTTTATTTTTAAATAGAACATGAACTATGCATTTCCGACCATTTGTTCCTTATATCAAAATGTTCAGCTTGGTGTCCTCTATCTTATATTAAATTTTAACTGAAAAGGTTGGAGACACCATGTATTAATATTTATCATACTGATGATAAACAAATATGTTTCAAGAAGCAATTATTAATGACAATCAGATAATTTCAACGAGACCAAATCCTTTCCTAGATAGAGATCTAAATTTATAAGTATATATCACACTTACAATATATCGCACATATGTGACGAATTTGCAAAATTATCTTGTTATTTCACATATTATCGCAATGTCTGTCAAGCAGATGGAAATCAAAAAATGTCTCTGATAAATTCAATGAAACAAACACTTGAAAAAAATAAAATGCGCAAAGTTCAGACAATGTCTTTTGTCAAGTGTGTGACTTCAGTATATAAGTAAAACAGCTGAAACTGTCCTGGAATTCAGTAACAATGAAGGTGCTGTTTATTGTTTTGCTGTGCTACCGTAGCATCGCAGCCAGCCTTATTGTACTACCCGAGTCGATACAACAGAGTACTGCAGTAACGCAAGATGCAGATAAGAATGTTGAAAAGGTAAGTAAGCACAAATTTAGTAGGGCCTATGTTTCATGTTTAAAATCAGCATAAATGTTTCTAAATAACTGCATATATTCAAGCCGTTAAGATTAGCTGAAAGAGTAGGGCCTATATAACAAATGTGATGAATTTAATAAATTATTTCATTTTGGTAAGTATTATTTTTGCAAGGTCCCGACTTTAAATCCCAGGGCCAAATAATATGGCATTTTTAAACTGTTAAACCAAACGATGAGTTTGTCATTGCCATGAACCATTTTGTCTTTAACTATCATTTCTTAATTTATTAACAAATAACGATCAAATAATATAAAGTAAAAAAAAGGGGTTTCGACATTTGATTAGAACAATAGAAGAAATAAAAGTGAAAGAAATCTTTGAATGTAGTTTGGAAAGCAGAAAAAGAGTAGGCAGACAAATAATGAAATGGGAACAGTGCCTACATCACGAGGGGGAGAAGAGAGAAAGATTTTCGGAAAACAAGAACACTGACACACGACTGAGATAAACATAAAATACGGGTTAAATTTGATCCGATGCCGCAAAGTATAGATAAAGAGTAAGACGAATTTGGAGGAGATACATGAATATACAAAATATAATAGACAAAATTCATAACCTACTGGTGTACAAGTTTACCGATATGCTACATGAAAAATGAAGTTGAAGCGTCTCTAAATAAATTGCAGTAAAATAACTTTAACAGAGCGCAACGTAAAAAGTAGTCTTGCGATTTCACATACCACACAAGATTTTTAAGTTTCTATAGCAAATTTTGGTGTAAATAGACATAGAAATCATAGCAGTAAAAATATTAATAACTCGATCAGTCTGACGGGCTAGTGGTCAGTGTTTCTGACTACTGTTCATAAGTTCCCGAATTCGATTTCCGGTTGGACCATAGGAATTAATCATTCCTGTGGTTGCCCATGGTCTGGTATTTAGGTTAAGTTTAGATTAAGAACTCTCCTGGCGCTTCATTATTATAGTATCGGTGTAACGTAACTCCGCCATCAAGGCACCCCAATTTCAGAAGAGGATTGCAATTAAGTCAATGCCAGGAGAGAACATCAAGAATGTCGAAATGACAACCAGGGATACTGAATAAAAAAATAATATTAATAACTCTAAAATATAATATCCTTTACCATTTATTATTGAATATGAAAAGCAATTAATCCTTAAACTGGCATAATAGTAATTTCTCGTAACAGTTATTTAAATGTAGCGGACCGCAGTGAAAATGAAATCTTCCATAAAGTTTATTATTAGTAGAGTCCGGATTTTATGTAATAAAAATGTGAGATTGTAACATAGTATAATGAGAAGTTGCTTATGACTGTCTTTTGTTTTGGTTCCACACACAAATAGTTGAATAATATAGGCCTAATGAGAAGTAAGACTCCTGACTGTCTTTTATTTTGGTTTCACACATAAACAGTTGGAGAATATATTACTATCATTACACGAAAATCCAGACTCTAATTATTAGGTATATTGTGTTAATTCCACACAAATTTCAGTAATTTATTATAGTTGGGGTAGTGACGTGTGTATAACCTCTCCTACCTAATTCTCATCCTCACCTTCTCGTGGTACAACCCGTTTTCACAAACGAGGCTCTGAGGACCGAGTCACGGCGGTATAACCGTTCCATCAGGTACTGAGTAAATGCGGTATCCTAATGTCTGTCCAGAGACTAAAAGGTAGCAGCCCTACCACTGGACTACTTAGCGTCAGGCCAGTAACCTGTCCTAAGGAACTTCAAAACTACTTTCAAGTATCAACACGAAAAAAGCCAGAAGGAACTGAAATATGACGACCCACAGCAAAGAAATATGGTTAAAAGAAAACGGCACAATGATATTGTAAGATATGCAACCTGGAATGTCCGAAGCATCCATGAAAAAGAAGAGGAACTAGACAGTATATTTAAAAATAGAAACATTGATATTGCAGTAACTACAGAAACTAAGAAGAAACTTAAAGGAACGAAAGAAACACAAAATTATGTACAAATATATAGCGGTGTCAACAGGAAAACCCATGGACAAGCTGGAGTAATGATTTGGATTAATAAAACCATAAGAAATAAAATTCAACACTACACTTACTGGAATGAAAGAATATTAGAGCTTCGACTGAAAATAAATAGAGGTAATTTGACAGTTCTTGGTGTATATGCACCAGAGGAAGGCCGTGAAGAAGACAATGAAGAATTTTATAAAATATTACAAGAAATTTATAGCAAAATTAATAGAAATGATTACATTCTCATAATAGGAGATTTAAATGCCAGAGTGGGCAATGCTCAAATCAACAATAATATTGGAACATTTGGCGAACCAACCAGCAATAGGAATGGGACAAGATTAACTGATTTTGCTATCTACAATGAACTGAGAATAACGAATACCTTTATAATCATAGAAACATACATAAGTATACCTGGCATCGTCAGGACTCAAATCAATCATTGATTATTTCATTGCAAATAATAAGATTTTTAAATTGTTTCTCGATGTCAGAGCCTACAGAGGATATGATATCGGTTCAGATCACTACCTAGTAGAAGCAAAAATAAGATTTCCACCAAGATGGTTAAAAAGAAGAAACAACAACAGAGCATAGAACAAAAGTACAAGGTAAAATTATTTTATGATGACAGCATTAAATGGTTATATTCGAGAAGAATTCAGCAATATATGGCTACAACTCCAGAAAGTAATGATGTCGAAGAAGAATGGAAAAACATTAAAATGATAATTCAAAATGCAGCTAATGAAACTTTAGGAAAAGTAAATATACAACAAAGAAGAAATAGAACTCTAAAAATCTGGGATGATCAAATAAAACAATTGATTGAAGAAAAAAATACAGCTTATAAAAAAATTTGAACACAAAGACAGTAGAAAATGAAATAGAATTCAAACGCTGTAGAGTTATTGTTAAGAGGAAATAAGAAGAGACATAGGAAAACATGGTTAAATTGTTACACATTTAGAATCAGATTTGCATAAGCTCCAACCTAATGCCTTCAAAATATTAAAACATTTGAATAAAGATATTAAAGAATCTACCAAAATTAATTGCGGAGTAACAAAAGAAGATTTTTTCAATTATTATAAAAGTCTTTGGACTGACAATAGCTATGAAGATACAATTTTCCGAAATAATAATGAGACAGATTCCATAATATCATTGGAAGAATTGAACAATAGTTTAAAGAAATTAAAAAATGGGAAGGCAACTGGCACAGATGGCTTGAATTCTGAATTGTACAAATATGCAGGCAAACAGTTCCATGAAAGACTGTTGTCCTTCTTTAATAATGTATTCAAAATGCAGATATACCACAAGAATGGAAGACAAGCATTGTTATAACCCCTGTTCAAGAAAGAGACAAGAGAAAAATGGACAACTATAGGGGAATCAGTTTGTTAAACACATGCTACAAAATGTATGCAGACATTTTAAATGGAAATTGAAAAGTTTCAGTGAAAAATTCCTTATGGAATGTCAAAATGGATTTAAGAAAGGACGATCTTGTATTGATTCAGCATTTTCTGTTAAACTACTGCTTGAAAAAAGAAGAGAATTCAACTTAGAAACACATTTTGCTTTCATAGATTTTGAAAAAGCATTCGACACAGTCAAGAGATCAAAACTCTTAAATATATTGGAAGACAGAAATATACCAAATTTACTTCGGCAGAATATACAAAATATTTACAAAGACAACACCATAAAGATTAAATTAAATAACAGATTTTCTGAAGAAGGAATTATAAATCGTGGTGTGAGACAAGGCTGCCCCCTATCCCCAACACTTTTTGCAATTTATATCAATGAAGTAATATGTTGCTGGAACAAAACATATAAATTTGGAATAAGAATATCAGAAAATAGAAAATTAAACACCATACTGTTTGCAGATGACCAAATAATAATAGCAAATTCCGAAGATAATCTACAGAAAGGTCTGTATGAACTTAACAAAATTACGAAGAATATGGATTAAAGATATCTACAGAAAAAACAAAAATTATGGCATTTCAAGGTGTAGATCCTGTCAGAAGTAAAATTGTACTGGACAATAAAATTTTGGAGCAGGTGAATAATTTTACATATCTAGGATGCAATATCTCATATGAAGAAGAAAAGGATGTAAATGCAAAAATATCTAAATTTTTAAGAATTTTAGGGTTAATAAATTCTATCTTCAAGACACAGTCCAAAAACATTCAAAACTAAAAGTGTATAAAACACTGGCTCTTCCAACTCTTTTGTATGGCAGCGAAGTACGGACGTTGAAAAAGAAGGATATACAGAGACTTAGATCTGCTGAAATGAGATACCTTCGGAGGACTGCAGGATACACACTACTAGATCACAAAAAAAATGAAGACACCTTAGAAGAATTACACATGGAACCTTTAGAAAACAAATTTTCTGATTATAAGTCAAGATGGATGCACCATGTTCATCGAATGGAAGATCAGAGGATATCCAAACAAATGTTAAGATATCAACCTGCAGGAAGAAGAAGACCAGGACGTCCACTCAAAAGACTTCTGGATGGTGTTTCTCTTGAGGCCGAAACAGGTCAACAAATGGCCTAAATTCGTGAATGTACTATGATGATGATGATAGTTTTCTTCTGTTTTATTAAAACTTTTAGATAAATTAAAACAATTGATGTATCCTATAGAATACATTGCGAATTTAAGGGTTAAGCAGAGTCAATTCTGGAAACGCACGCTATTATGCATTAGAGAGACTCTTGTCATCTCAAAACAATGCTAAGCTAAACAAATATAAAATTGTTATTCTTCTAGTTATACTATATACGCGGTGAATCATAAATATGGCTATACTTTTGATCGCGTTGTGTGATGAAAATATTACCATTGCAGGAAATATGAAATTACCGTTGGAAAGACACTTATTCAAATTACAACAATGGAATAAAACAAAACAGTGTAGATCTTACGTCATTAGTCAAAATGGCATTGAATATGCAACAGCAAATTACAATTGTTGAAGCCGCAAGTCGGGCAAGACGTGTGTTTAACGTAGGATTGCAGCCATAGACTGTGGGGAGGTGGAGAAAACGACTGCTGGGAATGGGAAGGATGCAGAAAATCAATCCTCCTGGAAGGCCTCGCATTAGCACGATGCAAAAAAAAACGAAGAGAATTGTAGAGGCATTTGACGCTACCCCACAAAAATCAACCCGCGAAGCTGCACGTGAGCAGTGATTTGTTTTGTTTTGTTCTATTGTTGTAATTTGAAGGATTCCCTTTCCAATGATAACATCATATTTCCTTTAATAATAGTATTTTCGTCACAAAATGCGATCAAACGTATAGCCATATTTCTGAATCACTCTGTAGATCCACCGCTGTGGTCTCGAGGTAGCGTGCTGCCTTGTCACGCAGCGGGCCCGGGTTCGATCCCCGGCCGGGACAGTTTCACCCGTAAAACAAATGTCAGGAAAACTTTAAGGCCCAAACGGTCCCCGAAATCATATGCCCGTCATCATCATTATCCTTCACCAGTGTGGAAAGCAACGGGAAGCTACCACACGTATAATTCCCTAGTAAAGCTGCAAAGCAGAGCATGAAAATGCTATGATTGCAGTGAAAGACCTGCCATCGGGCAGAATTACTATGGATGGATACTATATAGATGTCAAACACGGGCATTACTCTAAAAGAGGAGAAAAAACTACGGCCATTTGAGAATTAAGTCCTTAGGTACATTTTTGGACCAAAGAGAGAAGAACATGTAGAAATGAGTCGAGTACGTAACAGTGAGCTACCCGATGTTTCTGGGAAATCAGACGTAGTAAGAAAGGTTAAGTCTATAATATATTCTATAATATATTATGTATATCCATTCTATAATATAGATTCTCCATAAAATTACATTTACTTTTATAGAAAAATGTTTAATCTATATTTAAATTATTATTTCAGCCATACATGCACTATTTCCACATAGAATCTGACATCAAGTACAGATACGCAACGACTTTAGCAACCACCAGAATTGAAAATCCAGCAAATGTAGCTCAAGAAGTGTCTTTTACAGCTGTGCTTCCTGATACTGCCTTCATATCTGGATTTAACATGTGAGTTTACTTGAATTTCAATCGAAGTATCTTGCTTCAGCAGAGTGAAAATGTTAAAATAATCCTACAATAAATGTTAATTTTATTTCGATTTTATATAGCTGTCAATAAAATTATTCGTAAAATTTAATATACAGCCAATAGCGTGTTTCAGAATTAAACAGCTATAAATAGGTAGGTTGCAGACAGGCCATTTGAAATAAGAAATGCAGGGTCTTAGAAAAAAATATTCCAAGTTTCCATTTAAAATTGTTTGCATTTAAAACTCATATCCCAAAATTAAATCATCATCATCATCATCATCCGGTATCATGGCAGCTGCCGCCGTCTTCCGGAAACCAAACGTCATTCCTCTCTATCCATCCACTGATCTTCCTCCATTCCTCTGATATTCATAGCTGCTTGTACCCCTTCTATCCAAGTTTTCTTCGGTCTTCCTCTCTTCCTCCTTACCATTGGGATCCATTCCATAACAATTTTTGGCAATCTTTGCTCTGGCATTCGTTTGACATGACCATACCACTGCAATATTTTCTTTCTATGATGTCTATGATGTCCGGCTCCTCTTGTACACCCATAATTTCCCTTATTTCTTTATTTCGTATTCTATCCGTTCTAGATTTTCCACCTGATCTTCTTAAAACATCCATTTCTGTACTTAAAATTATTTTCATTTCCCTGGTAGGAATTTGCCAGACTTCAGCACCATAGGTTAAAATGCTCTGAATTATGGTTTGATATATTTGTAATTTTCTATTTTTTGTAGTATTTTTGCTCCACCAAACAGAGTTTAAAGCATTTATTGCTTGTTTTGTTTGTGCGATTCTATTTTTAATTTCCACTGTGTTATCGCCTGAATGGTCTAATTTTGTTCCTAAATAAGTGCATTCAATACTAGATTTTAGTTCTTCTCCATTGTTGAAATTTATATTTTCCATTTCTTCTCCTATACACAGGTATTTAGTTTTCTCAATTTTTATATAAAGTCCCCATTTTTCATATTCTTCTTTTAGTTTTTTAGCCATATATTCTATGTCATCGTGGTCTTGTGCTATTAATACCTGGTCATCTGCAAAATTTAATGAATATACATGTGTATTTTGGATAGGTATGCCCATTTTTTGACATTTTTTCCTCCACTCTCTTAGTACTTTTCGAGATAAATTTTAAATAGATATTATAATAAAGTTAGACAATGGTCTTGACGGTTATTAAAGATTGGCAGAAGGCCAATAATTTAAAAATAATTCTACTTTATAGTGTTCTGACCTAGGGCAGGTCTTTCACTGCAATCATAGTATTCCCCTGCTATGCTTTGCAGCTTTACGAGGGAATTATGGGTGTGGTAGCTTCCGTTACTCTCCACACTGGGGAGTGATGATGATGATGATGATGATGATGAGACCAGATGATGTTCGGGAACCGTTTGGGCCTCAAATCTTCCTCACATTTGTCTTACAGGTGAGGAAAAACCCGAAAAAAAAAACCTCATCCAGGAAGCTTGTCCTAACCGGGAATAGAACCCGGGCCCGCTGCATGACAAGGTAACACTCTACCTCGAGACCACAGTGATGGACATTAAAAATATAATTATCAACATTTAAACATTAGACAAATGTGAAATTCTCAACCGTCCATGCCTCGGGGTAACGCCATTCCATCGTCCGTAAGCAGTGAGCCCGGATATAAACCCCGGTTGAGACTAGTTTCCTATGTGAGAATTTGTTTCCCCTCACCTGTAAGATAAATGAAAAACTTTAAGATCCGAATGATCCTCTTTAGCCATCGCAAAAATCCATATCATATCCGCCTTTTTTTGACATTAAAGAATGAGTGAATAACGTGTCTTGTCTTAAATGTTCATATTGTGAAGGAGATGGCCCTTGCGCGATCACTCGTCGAAGAGATCCTCCATGCTTTGTGTGGTCAAAAAAGTATGAGTGTGATCCGGAGTTATTAAACCATTCCCGATAGGTAGTGACCCAGTAAGGCACAGGTGGCGTGAGGCACGTAAAATATATGTAACTAAGGTATTGAGTGATAGAGAGATTGAGTGAGTGAGATAACTCTAAAATTAATTAGTAATTATTATTTGACAGTCTCTACAAACGTTAAATTTTCGTATGCTCATGAACATCTCATTTGAGAGTTCGCAAAAAAATGTGACTGCCGATTGATTTTAAACTGCATTTGTTTTCGGTACTAGTAAAATTCATGGTAAGTTTCCGTTGAGGTATTAGTTCACAGTAATATAACGTACGGTTATAAAGTATAAAATAATTACCTTGTAGATCCGTCTCCTCAACTTAAGTTATTTTAAAACTCTGTAGGCTTTTCGGGACTAGTCCCATCATCAGCAGGATGCATTATCATTATTCAATGAATACTCACCCAGTCCACAAAATCCTCTGTACAAAATTCTCACAACCAAGTCATTGCTTCAACAAGGGTCAACAAGTACGGACCTAATGCATTCTGCTGATGATGGGACTAGTCCCGAAAGGCCTACAGAGTTTTAAATAAAATAACTTAAGTTGAGGAGACGGACCTACAAGGTAACTATGTTATAATTTTTAACCGTACATCATATTACTGTGCATTTGTTTTCTAAATATGTTATTTCGTTGATTGGTGTAATGCATTTTTATCTATTTTCTGTTATCTTCCTGACAACTATGTCTGTGAAGAAATTCAAAACAACTCTGGATAGATAATATTTTTATCTTTAATTACTCATTCGACAATTCACATTTTATTAATATGCAATATTAATAATTAAATTATCATGATTGCGTGCTGCCTTGTCACGCAGCGGGCTCGAATTCGATACTCGGTCGGGACAAGTCTCATGGGTGAGATTTTATTTTGGGGGCTTTTTCCTCACCTGTAAGAGACATTTCTGGAAATTTTAAAGCCCGAATGGTCTCCGAATGCCATCCAACCATCATTATCATATTCTTCGCATTAAGCTTAGACTAAGGCCTCTCATGGCGCATAATTACAATCACCACCACCCCTTATATAATCGGGGCAGCGTAATCCCATCTTCCAGGCGCCCCAACTACAGAAGTGGCTTACAAGTACGCAGTGCCAGAAGAGAATACTAAAAATGTCGTACCGACAAACCAGGTGGCATTGGTTAAAAAATATCTTGCCTGTCCAATTCACTTTATAAATGTAAAACAATCCAAAACTTTCATTAATATGGCTTACGTATTAAATGTAGACTTATGATAAAAATGAAATAGTTTAACATTAATAAAATGTTACTAGAAAGTTGATTTATTTGTTTAGTGAAAAATATGTTGCTATTATTTATTTTATTATAATGTAGTTTTGTATTTTTTCAGGGAGGTGGATGGTAAGGTATATGAAGCTTACGTTAAGGAGAAAGAAGAAGCGCAAAAGGATTACGACAATGCAGTTAAGCAAGGCCAAACAGCAGCTCAAGTTGCTCTAACGTAAGTTTTGCAATCCAACGTATAGTATTCTGTGACTATTTAATTCATTCCCCAAATGGGAGTCAATAACCAATCACGTTTCAATGAATTTTGTTTTACATCTAATGACAGTCGTTTTTCACCTCGCTCTTTATCGAATTCTCTTTATCAGCTCTTGATTTTGTGATGAAGAAATTTTCTTTTTTAATATTCCGAACAGGTCAGAGCATTATTTTGCAGTAACTGAATCTCCACCAAATACAATGAATATAGCAAATAATGAACAGATTCTTTCGAAATACACATTTAATAATTGTGTGTTCTATAAATGTGCTTTAAAATAATGATCTTACTGAGTTGTTTATTAAAAAAAATTAATAAACTATAATGTTGGTTATAGGGATACAGTTTGATGTGTTTCATTTTTAATCCACTAGGGTGGATTCTTACAATATTGTGATCCTATTTGGCAATAAGTACTATGATTAAGTTGCAGTGAATAGACAAATGGAGCATAACCACACATTTCTAATATGTTTTCAAACATCTCCGTTTATATTAAACATAAATATTTTAAAATGTCGGTAATTATATTTAAATGTTGATTTTTAAGTAAACAGCTTAATTTTATTCGTTAAATAGTCCTAAAAAATGCCACTCTTGATTTCCAAATCCTCTAGATAAATTGGAAATCATTCGTGGCTTTACTTATGATAAATATAGTAACCTCATTGCATCTATATCAAAGTTTTCATTGATTACGAGTAGAGAATTGTACTTTAATTTCAGAGCTCGAGATTCTAACCGGTTCACCGTTTCTGTGAACGTGGAATCGAACAAGGCAGTGATATTCAACTTGACGTACGAAGAATTGCTGACCAGAAGACTTGAGCTGTACAGCGACACCATTAATTTGAATCCTGGTCAGGTTGTCAACGACTTCAGTGTAACTGTGAACATTGAAGAATCAAGTAACATCAGGTCTTTGAGAGTTCCAGCTCTTAAAGTCAGCGAAGAAGCGAACGTAGAAGGTAAGACTAATAACCAGGGGTAGGGAATGGGATGAGTAAACAGAAAAGTTTCCTACACGACTTTGAAGTGCGCTATAAGAACGGATTTTGAGTGCAAATAAACTAGAACAATGATACTGCAGTCTGATAAATATAAGAACAAAATTATACGAAATGACAAATAAAATAAGTAAATCGCTGCTATGACTTCTACTCGTAATAACACAATTTCTAATGCTTATGTGGTCTGTTTGTGCTGATTGCATGTGGAGTGGCTTGAGTGCACTAATGTCACATATAGTCGAGCCGTAACAGCACCACAAACCTAAGTCATCCCGCTCTTTAAGCCTGCAAGTAACACTCCATTCTGTAGCTTTTATAAGGATGAGATAAACTTTCGTTTAGAATAGTTTAATAGAATTGCAAGCTTGTGGATACGAAACAGCTGATAAAACCACAGATCGAGTTGGTTCAGACGTTAAACGTTCGAGACTAATAGTATTCAAAAACTCCTGAGCTGTAATTCCGATACTGATCAAACTGACTTTAGATTCTTCTAAATGTTTATTCAGTTAAGAAAAACAGAGGTTTAAAATTTCGTAACAAAGTCTATTTAATCGTGTTCATGATTCATATAATAATTCCGAGCTAAGTTTCAGTTGTACTGTGAATAAAGTTGCATAATGTATTATTCCATCGACTACATCTATTGGGGAACCGTGGTGCTACTTTTTATCTACCATATGACTGAATAGTGTAATGAATTGTCATCGATGGGAACATTGTTCTTAGGCAACATCATATTTTACGAGAAATAAGACTGAATGCAAGGTAAGATGGTACCAATAACACTGGACAACAAAAAAGGAACTTTTTTTTTGTCTCAGAAAGAAACATATGTGACTCTGATAGTATTTCTTCTCCTGAATTCAAATATGATACCGGATTTTCTCCATCATGCAAGGTTTCCGAGAGACAGATTTTTTATAATTTCAAACACGTTATTATTTTGTACATTCGTAACTGCACAATATTTGAACATCCCTCTTGATGGTCCAACAATAATCGGTCAGCATGTTAGGATTCCATTTGCCTTGATATCTCTTTTCCATAGCTGAAACCATTTGAGTTAGCTCATTTAGTTTTAATTTACAATGGACAAATGGACGAAAAAAGTTTATTAAAAAAATAATAATTTAAATACATTAATTGAAATTGAAATAAAACTGTGGGTGATGGAGAAATTCCGAATACATATTTGAAAACACGATAAAAACTGCATTAAGTACAACTATTGGTACTCATGAGACAAAAATCATGTTGACCAGTGTAATTAAGAACTTTCATTTCTTATTAATTTAAGACAGAACATTATATATGGGCCTATCTAATCAAACGTTTACTCTTTTTTCCATGAAGTCGATTGATATTCTTTATTTGCAGTTTCATTACAAGCCGAATATAATATATTATGCTCCATGCTGACTCATCAGTAAATTCTGCTGTTATTTTTCCCACATCCCCCATGACTAATGTAGGTTTTTTTTTTGCTAAATTGTTTGAAAGCACTAAAAAAATGATTTGTTTCTCTCTGCTTGTCAAATGTTTTGCTTTCCACTGGTTTAAGTAATTCTACAGAAAGCGATCAATTTCCAATAATAGAAATCCCAACGTACTTTGCTTTGTGCGTTCTTAAGACTGTAACAATGCGTATTTAATCTTTTAAAATTGAAATTATATAGGCCTATTTTAAGATTCTCCCAAATAACTTATATAGACATGTGCTAGATAATATACATTTTTAATATTTCAATTTCCTTTATTTCAAGTGTGAGAGAGCAAACTACATTTTCCTACACGCTTAAAGGTAAAACATTATTCGATCAAAGAAAATTCAGTCATACATAATATAGTTTGTTTACAGTACAACTGGAAGTAAACTCGGAAGAGAGATAATATTATTAAAATTAAATTACTGGCTTTATGCAGAAAACTTATGACAAACACAGCCTTGTGAATGCAACCAAAGATTCTGCATGTCATATGCTAAAACATGAATCAATAATGTCAGATTAAAGCATAAAACGGTCATACTAAATTTATTTTATGATATTACCACGTTAAAGCATTTTTAAAATAAAAAGCAAATCTGTGACAAACTCTCATTAACACAATGCCGAATGATGTGATTGATAATATTGGTTAGCATTGACAATGAGCCATTACGATTAACGGTGTTATTAAACGAATGTCGTTACTTCCATTACGTTGGTACAGCGTTACTCTCACGAAGCTTCGTGGTCTGTTCTTTTGACCCTATGATGAAAGAGTCCACCGCTGTGGTCTCGAGGTAGCGTGCTGCCTTGTCACGCAGCGGGCCCGGGTTCGATTCCCGGTCGGAACAGGCTCCTGGGTGAGGTTTTTTCGGGGTTTTTCCTCAGCTGTAATACAAATGTCAGGAAGCTTAGGGCCCAACGGTCCCCGAAAATCATCTGGCCATCACCATCATTCTTATCATTATCATCCTTCACCAGTGTGGAAAGCAACGGGAAGCTACCACACCTGTAGTTCCCTAGTAAAGCTGCAAAGCATAGCATGAAAATGATATGATTGCAGTGAAAGACCTGCCCTCGAGCAGAATTGATATGGATGGATGATGAAAGAATCAACCCTGAATCTCTGTAATGATACAGTTTCTAATCTTTACTCCATAAAATAGGCGCTGTAGTCCGAATACAAAGTTTTATATATAACACTAAATTACTTTTGTTTCTTATAGGTACAACCAATGCCCTCGCCTCCATAGAAATGACAAGTCCGACAACAGCTGTTGTTAAATTCACGCCTACACCAAGTCAACAGAAAAACGTATCTGATGAAGGTGTCACTGGGCAATTCATTGTGGAATATGACGTAGACTTATCTTCCAATGGTGGCGAAATATTGGTAAGGTTTTATTTGTGTTATGTCAACAATCATCATCATTACTATGGTTCCAAAATTAGCTTATTTCCAATTTTCTCAAGATAGTTTGTTTTTGATTAATACAATAATGCTTAAGTGTTATAAGGCAGTAGGAATTTTTAATGTACAAAGTTTTGAGATCTCATTACTATCGCTTTTGTAATATTAAATGTGCTCAAATAATAATAATAATAATAATAATAATAATAATGATAATAAATTAAATAATGTTTAATTGGTTTAGGCCTGTGTGTAATTTTTTTTTCATTCTTTCAAGACTGGACAGGTTCATATTTTCATAAATGTATTAATACTAGAATTATAATTTTGTAGGTGAATGATGGATACTTTGTGCATTTCTTCTCCCCTGAAGACTTGAAGCCTCTAAAGAAACATGTCACGTTTGTATTGGATCTCAGTGGTTCCATGGGTGGCCGTCCAATTGAACAACTGAGGGAGGCAATGCTCACCATATTGGACGATCTAAATGATGGAGACTTCTTCAGTATTGTATTGTTTTCACAAACTGCACAGGTGAGATAAATAATTATGTATAGGTAAATTTTGGAATATAAACAGTTTCGATATTTCAAATAATTTTACACATATTTATTACAATCGATGTGTAGTCGATAATTCACAATACATTCTGAATTAATAATCTTGAATTTGTTACATAGGTTTAAAATAAAATCACTTATTCTTCTTCTTCATTATATCTATAATTTAAAATGCAATACCCTATGTCAGCTTTCCCATAATAAAGTCCAGTCCTACGTTAATTTCGATTATTTATCAGACGTTAAAATATCAATCTTCATGCATTCTTCTTCATTTCAACACTTCTCAGAAAATTTGTCCTTCCTTATCATAAAATAATGAGCTTACATTGTTATAGTTATGAGCTCTCATTTGTTAAACAAAATCATGACCAATAAAATAAATAGAACTTTTTTTTACTCACATATTTAAATGAGAAGGGGGCACGCCGTAGCGTAGCGGTTAAGGCACTGAGCTACAAGCCGGAGGGTCGAGGGTTCAAGTCCCGTTGGGGTCAGGATTTTAAACTGACCCAAACCCTCTGGCGGCACTATGGCCCTGGGGGTCGACTCAGCCTCAAACGGAAATGAGTACCAGCCGCTTGTTCTGGGGGTAAAGGCGGCCGTCACGCAGGGCTGACAACCCGGCTGACATAAAGTGCCGATTGTCTAGAAAAAGTGGGAGCTTTAACTTCCTACTACCCCAAGGGCCTCCGGGCCTGTTGTGGGATCACTTTACTTTTACTTTATTTAAATGAGAAAGTCAAATCTACGTAATAAATATTTTGGAAAATCCTAATTTAAGGCAAACATGTATTATACATAACAATATTTCTAAACGTTCTAGTTCACATTACCATTTGTTTCACCTCTGAACAGGTTTGGGATCCAACAATCAGCGACGAGGAAATGGACCAGAGACTCGCACAGGTAGGAGCTTACAGTTATGGACAAGAAGGATTCCCACTACCGGCTGTAACACCATCCGTCATCGTTAAAGTGACGAAAAAACACATTGAAAAAGCAAAAACTTTCGTAAATAAATTGGAAGCGACTGCATGTAAGGATAAAGTCCATATTCTATTAATGTGAATTAAATAGTCAAATTTAATTTTGTTTCCTTCATATTTCTAATGTTTTACGCTTAATTTATTGTTTCAGCCACTGACATATATGATGGTCTGAAGTTAGCTCTGAATATAGCAAAACTTAATCCAAAGAAATTACAAAATCAACCTAATAACAAAAAACCAGAACCGATTATCGTATTTCTCACAGACGGATTGCCAAATGTCCACGTGTCTAATACAGATACTATTGTGTCTGATATCACAAAGGCAAACACCAAAAATTCTTCCATCTTCAGTTTGGCTTTAGGAAATGGTGCAGATTATAACTTCCTGAAGAAATTGTCGCTGCAAAACTCTGGATTCTCCAGGAGGATCTACGAAGCGGCAGATACAGCTCTACAGCTGACCGATTTCTATAATGAAATTTCTTCACCTCTCCTAGCTGATGTTGAATTCGAATATACACCTGACCAGGTAAAATTCTAAATTTAATTTTTGTTGCGGTTTCTATCAAGAATTTGGATTCAGATAATACGAATAGGACTAAATCATTAGTAGAATAGCTTAGAAGATTTCAAATACTGACTGGATTATCGTCCATCTCTTCGTGAACAAATCTGGATATAGGACCTGAACTCGAATTGTAGGTCAAGGACCTTCTAGGCCTGTCTTACCATGTCAGAGCAATACTATCCTTTAAGTAATAATATTAATAATAATAACAATAATAATAACAATAATAATAATAATAATAATAATAATAATAATAATAATAATAATAATAGTACGTATCTACCTTC
This sequence comes from Diploptera punctata, assembly GCA_030220185.1. Lineage (NCBI taxonomy): Eukaryota > Metazoa > Arthropoda > Insecta > Blattodea > Blaberidae > Diploptera > Diploptera punctata. The sequence goes on from JASPKZ010006057.1 coordinate 489,535, forward strand.
GGTTTTTTTTACAACTGCTGTCACCTTCCCGTGCCAAATTTTCAAAGCCTACGGTCTTGGGCATCTTCAATGCTTAACCCTCTTGCTTGCATTGCTATCCTCATTCTTTCCTTCCATGTTAAATTTGGTCTCCCTTTTTCTTCTTTCTGGTCGATTGCCATTGATATATTTGTTTCGATCATCGCTCTTCCATTCTTAAAATATGTCCTAACCATTTTAATTCCTTCTTCTCAATTATTTCAATTATGCTTCCGTCTGTTTCCATTACATTTCTAAATTTCCTTATTTATGACATGTTCTAATTTTGACTTTCTGGCACTTCTGCGTAATTAATCCATTTGTAGAGCTATTATAGTCTATTCTTGTAGTACTTATTGATGCATTCATATGTTAATTTAATAAAACGTAAAATAATTATGATATAGTGTCTGTGTAGGGTAGATTTTGGTAAATATATGATAACGTTTTCGTGATAGAATATTTAATTTCCCTAAATATATAACTAATTTCTGTAAGCTCAATTTTAGTGCACATATAAGGTACATTACATATTCTTCTGGTACTATCGAACCCATATATTCATGGCCGCGCGTACATAAATTCTCCATAAATCCCTACCTGAGCTAATGCTTTCCAATCATTCCCTGTATAATCTACTTCCCTCAAACCATAGTTAATGTTATTCTCTCACCTCATTCTTGATCTACCAACTGGGCGTTTTTCCTCTGGTTTTCCTACAAGAAGTTTCCATGCACGTCTTTCATTCCACATTCGTGCCACATGTCCTACCCATCGCAGTCTATGAGACTTAACTGCTCTTATTATATCTGGCTTCCTATAAAGACCATGTAGTTCACTGTTGTATAGTGTTCTCCATTCACCTGTCTGTTCATCTATCTTTGGTCCAAAAATTTCCCTAAGAACTTTATTCTCAAATACTCGTAATCTCTTTCTTTCCTTAAAGTAAGAGTCTATGGTAGAATAATAGTTTTATATATTTTCAGTTTAACGTTTTTTGAAAGGAGTTAGGACGTCAAGAGTCTCTGTAATGCATAAGAGCATTAATTTCCAGAATTGAGCCTATGTTTAATTTCATTTTGTATCTCATTCATATTTGTGATTAATGGTCCTAAGTATTTGAATTAGCCACTTCCTCAAAATTTCTCTCAGTTCTCATTAACTGTCCATTTTCATTATATAATATATTTCTACATGTGACCATATATTTAGTTTTATTGGTATTTACTTCCAGTCCCTATCAATAAAAATAAATATATGGTCACACGTAGATATACATTATATAATGGAAATGGACAGCTAATGACAAATGAGGGAAATTTGAACACAGTAAACAAATGACAATAACAAGGTATTACGTGTATAATTTTTATTAGTTTTAAAAATGTATCACGAAATATCATTTGCCACTCATTTACTTATCTTCACCTATTTATTGAATAGTACCGGTATTCCAGTTCAATAGTCTTCAACAAAGTATAAAGAAAATGTGTAATTAATTTTTTTAAAAGAGCAATCAGATCACAATTAACTTTAAATCCTCTTTACAGTGTACCCTCTGTACAGTATTGCTGAATTGATTGATTTGGACAACACAATAATTAATACAACAATGGATGTGCCATGCATTTTGCTATGCCTGTGACAATATATATATATATATATACATATATATATATATATATAGCCTATTACAAAGCCACGTCTCCAAATCGAACACACAAGAGTTTCTGTCTACAGTATGTGTTACTCTGCCTTACAACAAATCCAACTAAAGTATGTTCTCTAATGATAACTTGATTATGTTTCAGATTGAAGATGGAAGTCTGACTACACGAACTTTCCGTCGCTTGTTCGGGGGATCTGAACTAGTTGTAGCTGGTAAACTTCGTGAAGATATAGATATCAATCTCAAAGGCAATGTTAATGCAATTTCAATCAGTGGAACAATCACTTATACGTTTGAGGCTATAATAATACATTTCCCACCGATAGTTTCCCCTCCAGTGAAACGCACTCCCAGCAACATGGAGCGCTTGTGGGCCTATCTGACTATACAACAACTTCTAGACGAAGATGCTGCTTTGGACTACGATCATAACAATAAAACAAAAACTTCACCTCAGAAAGAACATGCCCTGCAGCTAGCTCTAGAGGTAAAAATTGTACTATTTTATCCTCACTTTTTTCTTATCTTCTATTTATCTTTTATTTTGAGAAGATAAATGTTGGAAGTTTTTGTTTACTTTCAGTTACATTTTCCTAATATTAACCTTTATATGGATTATAGCCCCTAGCTCGCTAGTTCGTTGCAGTAGATAGAGACAGAGGGAATCCCGTTAATCCATTCATATATGAAGAGTCCAGGGGAAAAACCTGATAAGTCACAATTCTTATTTTTTTCAGGAAACAAAATTTAAAGTTTCAAGACTTATAATATTTAATTTTCTCAAGTTATTTTTTTTTATTTTTGTTTAGGATAATAATGTATATACCAAAGATACATTAGTACTGAAAAGGTATAGATCTGATTAAGGTGTATAACAATATGCTGCATTTTTTGCCATGAATGCAATTTGTACAGAGGAAAGATATGACAAGTCCATAACATAGGCTATTTCAAGTTGCTACTAGGTTTCAAACACTTGTCACTTATTTAAATTCTCATTACACAACGTTCAGGTTTATATGGAACGTACTGTATATGTAATATGACAATATAACAACTCACTGGCACTATCGAACCCTTACGTTCATGGCCGCGCGGACATAAGCTCTGAAAAATCACTGTCCTGAACTTATGTTTCCCAATCATCCCCTGTATAATTTACCACCCTCAAATCATGGTTAATGTTATTCTCTCACCTCATTCTCTGCCTACATACTGTGCACTTTCCCTCTGGTTTACGTACAAGGAGTTTCCAAAGCCCACTTTCATTCCCCATTCATGCCATATATCCTGCCCATAGCAATCTAAGAGATTTAACAGTTGTTGTTATGTCTGGTATCCCCATTTTTTTGTCTAATGTCACCAGGTTGTTTTTAGGACATGCCTGGCTTTCTTTCCTGGTATTGGCGGAATTGTAATCCATTTCTTATGATGGGGCACCTGGAAGACGGAATTACGTTACCCCGATTACATATGCTGGGAGTTAAATGATAATGAAGCGCCAAGAGAGTTATTAACCTAAATTCCAGACCATGGGCAACCACACCCTTTAAAGAAAAATTAGATTCCCTGGACTTGTTAGAATATTCCCCTGTTTTGCATGGACATGTATGATTTTTCCCCTTTACACGTTTTAAAGATATTGCATTATGTCTGGATTTGTCAGATTGTTGCCCAGTTCTGTGAAATCATCTAAAACTACACTGGCTGAGCTATTAAATTATTAAAAAATCAGAAAATCTGTAATTTTGGACTTATCAGGTTTTTCCCCCTGGACTCTTCATATATTAAGCGACAGATTAATTAATTACATTTAATTATTTCCCTTGTATGTTTATATGTATAGTACATTCTCTTCCTCTCTTCCTTTCTGTACATTTTTATTAGTTTTAATTTTAATTATCATTTACTTTAGTGTTTTATTAGATCTTACTTTTATAATTGTTCAGTTTGGCCAAATAATAATTTTGTATCCAATATTATTGTTATTTCGGTAGTTCAATACATGTATATACATTTGTCCTGGTGAGTGGAAAAGAAGGCTACACGATCTTAACTCCACCAAGTTAAATAAATGGCTGAGTTAACCATAAGAATTTTGTATATTCCAGTATTCGTTTGTCACATCTCTGACGTCATTGGTTGTGGTAAAACCAAATGATACAAGCGCCGTGGATACTCAGGACGCCTCTCAAACATCTTCGGGCTATGGTGGCGGATTTGGATCTTCAATGTTGGCTAATTATGCAGGTAAGTTATTTAATAAATCAAATGTGATCTTGCTAATATTACAATTTCTTACGAGTTTCTTATTGTGTGTGACTTTTGAACAACCATCATTATCCAACTGATAGGCCTACTATACTACATTTTTTGAATTGGCATTTTCTTTTCATTTTACAGGTCCCTCCATCTCAAAAAGTAAGTTAAAACATGTAGACTATATGAACATCCACAAGAGCCAAAATTCTTTAAAACACACCCCTGCTATAATTACCTCTCGGTTTAAGAACAATTTATTCTTCCATATATATATATATATATATATATGCAAACATGTAGGCCTACACTTGGTTTAAGGGAGGAGAAAAATGTGTATTTGTGAATGAAATTCACAGGAAAATTTTGTACCAAAGAGAGAAGAGGAGAAAACATGAAAGTGATCTACATGACATTTGTGGGAAACCAGATGAAATAAGAAGTGTTAAGTCTCGTAGACTATGTGGCACGAATGGGGAATGGAAGAGGGACTTGGAAACTCCTTGTAGGAAAACTAGAGGAAAAGCGCTCAGTAAGTAGGCGAATAATGAGGTGGGAGAATAATATTAACAATGATTTGAAGGAAATAAATTACACAGAGGATTCGAAAAATTAGCTCTGGATGTGATGCTAATGGAACATGGCTTCAAACATCTGGGTTCGATAGTGTCAATGAATTAGTTAAGATCACAACGTAACCACATGGATAATTTAAAAAGTTAAACACTTAATTTTAATAAAATGTATTTAACCATTTTAAACAAAAAAAAAACACAAGATTCATCTTCAACATTAAATGATTGTAGCTTTTCCTGACTCTTTTATAATGTATAGACTGACCATGCGGACTCATTCAGTCTTCCAGTAAAAAATACCAGTATTTTCATGACTGAAAAATTAATTTGGGTATTATATTCTCTACAACACGGAACAAAGACTGGATTTTTATCTATTATAACATCCATAGTAAAAAGTTATGTTTATTTCAATTTGTAGCTATTGGTTTAAACTCATAGAGATTACTTTAACTCGTTTATCACTATCAATAAATTTAGCGAAGCAGCTATTTTGCAGATTTTAGGTTGACAATACTAGCATCCAGTATTAAGTTCATCATTCAATGTCCTTCCGTGGTTAAAAGCTAGGTATGTATTTTAGAATTAAAGCAAGATATTTGTAGAACTTTAGTTTATCATCTAGTGTTTTCAATCATCTCTTAAAATTGTGCCACATAATTAATTTAAGTTTAGTAAGTCTAAAATGGAAACATCACAACCTAGATAGTTAAAACTATTTACTTATTCAATATGTTTCCATCGAAAATAGTTTAGGCTCGGAAGTTATCTATCTAGTCCTCACTGATCTAAATACTGTTCTTACCCAAAGACTTCAACGTGTTCATAATTCTTGCATACGTTTTATTTGTGGTATAAGCAGATTTGATCATGTTACACCATCCCTGGAACAATTGTCATGGCTTCGTCTACAAGATCATAGAACCATCCATTCCCTATGCCTTCTCTACAAAATATTACACACTTCATTACCTTATTATTTATCACACCACTTCACTAGACTCTCTGATACACATAAATTAGATACCCGATCCCTTGAGCACAGGGTCATTAGTATCCCTCATCATCAAACTACCTATTATTCGAAATATTTTACAATTTCTCTTGCTAGAACATGGAATTCCCTTCCACCCTATGTCAGAGACTGCCAAACTTTACCATCTTTCAGAAATAAATTTAAAATAAAATTACTAACAGAAACAACTCACTAATATTACTTTTTAAAAATTAGTAATTTGTTTTTTCATTATTTAATAAACATAGTTTTAAGATTTGTTAATATATTTACCTAATGCCTTGTATAGTAAGCGATACATTAATTCATTATATTACTTTCTTTGTATTTTTTCTTTTTTTTGTTTTTATGTATAGTAGATTCGAGCTGTTATTCTTTTCTGTATTTATTCTATCATTAATTTAATTTTATTGTATTATTAGACATTATTTTCATTATTATTCAATTTGACAGATAATTAATTGTTTGGTATGACTATTATTGTAACTTTTTTGTATTTATATGTAACATATGTTTGTCCTGGTGAGTAGAAAAGAAGGCCACATGGCCTTAACTCCACCAAGCTAAAGAAATCTATTCTATTCTATTCTAAAAGCTGAAAGGGTTTGGGGGGGAAACATTAGTTTACCTTTTCTGATATGTATTGATACACCGGTATTAGGTTATAATTTTCAAAAATATTACTTAATTGAATTGTAAATTATCCTCTTAATGGTATGTGGATTAAATTTCAAGTGTTATGTGTGTTCAGTAGCAGGAGGGATTCTCACATCTGGAAAAACTACGACAATAATTGGTGGTTCTAACACAGGCGAAACGTCCACAGAACCAAGTGAGTAGCCTATTAGCATTTTTTATATAGTTGTTAAATGTTTAATTTTATTGGATTAAAAATATAATAATAAACTTTTTTTTCAGAGGAAATATGTTTGAAAGGAATGAATGACATCACATGGTTGGCAAGTAACCGCTCAGTCACGGTAGCTACAGGAGTAGATCTTCAAGTGGCGGGTAGCAATGAGGCAAGTATACAATAGTCTTGCGGAACGATATGCCACATTAATTTTTACTGGCTTCACAATTTAATTAATGGTGAATTAAAAAACTAATTACCCTAAAATTTTACAGTAGGTGTAAAACTACAAAATAGTTCGGAATAAAAAATGAAGAAAAATTTACTCTAATGCTATGATCATTTAATAAGTTGAACAATATAAAAAATCTACCATATTTACAAATTTAACATAAATAAAAAATACATTAAAAAGAATACCAATAATAGAAAAAAAATTAAGACATACATGTAGCAAAGGAGATAGCTGAGATGGTAGCATTTGAGACTCGTATATGGGAAGTTCCGATTTCAAATATCAATGTCGATCAGCCTATTATGTTTTATTATTCTTAGTCGTCAAGGAAAATACTCAATTGTACAGCATTACTAATATTCAGCATATATCGCCATTGCACAATTCATTATATTTAATATTACTTGTATTAAAAGACAAGACGAATAGCCTACATAGCTCAGTAGCATATAGGCCCTATAAAAAGAACCTATACACTCAAGCATCTCAAAATAAAATTGAAAATACAAATAAATATAAAATCATAAAATTTTGAAATATTTGAAATATGTCTTCAGTAAGAAAAACCCGGGTAGGCCTATAAATTTTATAGGATCATCTTGATGGAGATTTTGACCCTTTAATTCATAGTGTTCTGTCCAAGAGCAGGTCTGTCATTGCAAACTCAGCATTCTCCACTCTTTCCTTAACCGAACTTTCCTCTTTGTATCTGCATACAAACCGTTTATTTTAATACTATCATCTGATGTATTTTTTCGCCTCCGCTTTCTTTCCATTGACCATTCCTTCTAGGGCATCCGTCAGCAGGCAGTTTCTTCTTAGCCAGTGCCCAATCCAATTTCTTTTCCTCTTCTTTACGAGTTCAAGCATTGTTCTTCCTTCACCCACTCTGTCTAGCACATCTTTATTTACTCATCATGCCATGTTTGCAGCTTTACTAGGGATATATAGGTGTGGTAGCTTCCCTTTTCTTTCCACACCCCACTCTCTCTTTTGCTTCTTAAAATCTTAAAAGATCTAAAGAAGGTCCCGAGGGGCCCCAATATTTTGACTCTGGTTTATTATATTACATCGAACCATTCACCAAACATTAGATTTAAAAACCGTCAACACATTTCAACTGCAATATTTTCAATTCTCAAGACCATAACAAAACAAAAACCTAAATTCAAATTAAACAAAAATTACGTCATGCAGTTATGTCACGTGACTTAAAAATTATATGACGTGAGATTTAAATTAAAATTCTTTATACCTCGCCTCATATCCAGTCTTCTAATTACACCTGTTTCAAGATCAAGGTGGTTTCATCTGAAGTAATATCTCGTCCGATTTTATGTCGTTAGGAGAACTGCTTCTTACTCCCTCTGTTGGTGGACCGATGAACTTCCGAATTAAATCAAATTCCCCGGGAATTTCAAAATTCATATTTTTTTCTTTCTTGGTTTTTTATTGTGGATTTTACCCAAATCTTGAGCTCTTTTGGTTTTTCTATTTGTTTAATTAAATTGATTTTTATATCAATTAGATTTTTTTCAGCCCAAGCATTCGCAGCTACTGCTGACTCTTCCACTTGACCATTTTTACACTTATAAGATTTTCTTTCATCCTGGTTATCAAATTTATTATTTTGTTTTTCCTATTAAATGTTATCATAATATATACATTTGATCTGACTATTTAACTCATGCCCCAAATGGGAGTCAATGATCAATCACATTTCAATGAATTTTGTTTTACAACCAATCACAGTCGTGTTTCACCTCAATTTTATCAACTTAATTTTATCATATTAAAGAAAGCTCCTACTTTTAACATTCTGAATAGGTCAGAGCATTATTTTGCAGTGACTGACTCTAAGAAATACGTTGAATATAACAATTTATATATTAAGATGTAAGAATCCTAGAATGCAAATGGCTCCCAGCTTGCATACATAGTGCACGAATGTAATCAGATACTGTTTGTGGGATATAATAGAAAAACATTTGTAACAATTTAAGATTTTTAAGATTTAAGATTTATTTAGCCTGGTGGAGTTAAGGCCATGTGGCCTTCTCTTCCACTCACCAGGACAAACATATATTACATAAGAATATAACAATCTTAATTAACTCTAATATTAAACACTAAGTAAAAATTTGATCAAAAGATAATATCTAATATACATATTACGATCTATAATACAACCAGTTAATATTAGTTAAAATTAAGACTAAAACTAATAATAAAATGTATACAAGCAAGACATATTAAATTGTCCCTGTCTAGTGTATATAAAAAACAGGAAAATAATGAGATATAGAAAACTAATTTTACGATTATACAATATTTAAAACAAAACAAATAAAAATATTTGTTATTCTTAATATTATTTACATAAATAATTAAATATATTAATATTGCTAAAAGAATACTATCAGTGAGGTGTATAAGTCAGTTTGTTATTAAATAATTCTTTAGTTTGTTTTTGAAGGATGTTATAGTTTGACAGTCTCTGACATAGGGTGGAAGGGAATTCCATGTTTTGGTAAGTGACACCGTAAAAGATAATGAATAATATACAGTGTGATGAGGCGGGATATAAAGGACAATGTGCTGATGGGATCGAGTGTCAAGATTATGTGTGTCGGATAGTCTGATGAAGCGGCGTGATAAATAATTAGGCGATGATGTGTGAAGTATTTTATAGAGAAGGGATAGGGAATGGACAGTTCTACGATCTCTTAGACGAAACCACGATAATTGTTCCAGGGACGGTGTAACATGGTCAAATTTGCGAATACCACAAATAAAACGTGCGCAAGAACTATACTACAAAAAATACTACCGTTTGCACTTTCTTAAACGTATCGTTTCCCAGGTATTTACGTTCCGGAAAATATTAACTGACATATTTACATCATAGGATATCAGAAATTAATTAATAACCTATAATGTTGGTTATAATAAACAGTTTGATGTGTTTCATTTTTTCTGCACGAGGGTGCATTCTTACAATATTGCGATCCTTTGGCAAAAAATAATATGATCTGGTAGCAGTGAAGAACAAATGAAACATAATAAACGTTTCTCATTTGTTTTCAAACATCGCCGTTTACATTAAATATATAAATATTTTAAAATAACTATATTTAAATAATGATTTGTGAGTAAACAGCTTAATTTTATTCGTTAAATAGTCTTAACAAATGCCACTATTGATTTCCAAATTCTCTAGATAATTTGGAAATCACTCGTGGTATTTCTTATGATAAATTCAGGATTTGTTTACTTCTTCAATTCCGTCATTTTTGTTGGTTTTATTTACCCTAATGAGGCTGAATTTATTCTTCGGCGCCAATCTTGTGTTAAACGTTTTAGTTTTTTAATTGGATGACTTGTCTTCTTGTTTAATTTAGAGTTTCGCTTTTGTTTTAATGTCGTCTTGAGAATGACAATATTGCAGTTGGATTTATGTATAAACGCGTCAACTGTTTTTAAATATAATGTTTGGTGAATGGGTTATATTTAACATAGGCTAATAAATCACATCAGAATAGGGAGATTAAATTGTTGAATCTAGAAATACTTTCTGGGTGTAGTATGTAGCAAAGAAAATTAATCAACTATAATTAAACCGATGTACCAGTAGAGCACTACTATATTTGTACTTCATAATACATTAAAAATATTTTCATTATTTTATTTTCCTCAGACAAATGCAGAATTTTCATCATGCGTAACACCTGCAGGAGATGAAGGTCACTGCAGACATCTTCAGTACTGCGTGCTTAACATCTTCACATCAAGACAGGAAGATATGATTCCATACTTGTGTCACATCGACAGGTGGGTCTCACAACTAAAGTGGTATCATTTAAAACACAACTTGAAAGAGAAAAAGTAACCCATAATAAAAAAATATATATACATATATCCCCGATTCTAATTACCTGACGTGTTAATTAATTTTCGTTTTAAGAATATATGCATCTTTAGACATTCGGTCTTAATTAATTTGTAAATAAATACTGATAAATCGCCTTACTGGTAGCCTACATTTTTTCCAGGAATTACTTGAGATTTCTAGGATATTTTACGAATTATATAATTAATCTCCTTGGCAGATTCAATAAAATAGTCCTTCAAAAACCACATAGTTTATATGGAAAAATAATTTTCAAAGTTAATAATCAAACATATCCTGTATTCAAAATATTATAGGAAACACAATAAATTGCTATGGAATATTTTTGTACATATGTAATGATTATTTGTCCCGCGCCGTAGCTGAGTGATTAAGGTAGGAAGCCTTGGCGCTGAGCTACGGGACTTGCGCTGGTTCGAGTCATCATGGGGGAAGAAATGTTCTCATAGTATTTCGGCCAGTATGGGACCGGTGCCCACCCAGCATCGTGAGGCATTTGGGTGGCTACAATAAGTAGCGGCTCCAGGTTGAGAAAACCAGCTATAACGGCTGAGGGACTCTACATGCTGACCACATGTCATCCCTACACTGACTGACGATCTACCTACCTCTGTGATCGACACGTGTGGATGCGAGGCCAGCAACCGGCTGGTAGGCTAAAGGCCCTTCTAGGCCTGTCGCGCCAGGAGGAGTAATGATTATTTATAATTAAACTTTCACATTTTGTGTTATAAAAGCAGATACAATTTTACCTTAATACTATTTTCCGATGATCAAATTTCAATTATTCAAAATTAATTTAGACTGAATAGTTTAAGATCTCTAAAAATACATGTGAATTTTATTAACACAATATTTTTGTAATAATTAGAATCAGATATATATTGATTACGGAGTTACGTTTTACCCCTCTTCACAACCAACACTTCGTAAGTATTCAGAAAATAAAATAAGTTAAAATATACCTTCTTAGGTAAAATCCGTCATCCTCAACTTATAAAATATGTAATCTTTATGCCTGTAGACCTTTCAGAACATCCGTTCCATCTTCAGCAGTTCACTCTTCGCTACAGCATCCGGCATGATGTTTGATGCTGTCACGACAAAGCCACATTAGGACCAGCAGCATCAAACATCATACTGGATGCTGTAGCGAAGAGTGAACTGCTGAAGATGGAACTGATGTTCTAAAAGGCCTACAGGCATAAAGATTACATATTTTATAAGTTGAGGACGACGGATTTTACCTAAGAAGGTATATTTTAACTTATTTTATTTTATGACTCTCCATCTCAACGGTTTTCAAGTATTCAGACTTACTGATTTGTTGCTAAAGTTTTTTTTTGCAACCATATTTATATCAAGTCTTTATTTGAATTATCTTCTTCCTCTTCTTCTTCTTTTGTTGTATGATACACATTCTGTTGCTTTCCACTTACAGGCCTCCTCTGACGATAGATAACGGCTTTCGATACATTTTGTAGCAGCTATTTCGTTTTCCTCCTTATCATCCAGAACTCTTTTGACCATTCGATCTTTTTCTTTCTACGCCTTCTCATCCTAGTGTTTTCTTTATTCATTTAAAACATGTTGTGATATGCTGAATTTTGTCATTTTATCCCATTTTTAAAGGCAATTATTAATATTGTCATGTAATGATTTATTTTTCTTTCACAGAAATTTCATTTTATAAGTGTTCTATTTTTGTGAAGTTTTGTCTGTATCAACTAGAGCTTTTGTTGAATATTCCACCGCTGTGGTCTCGAGGTAGCGTGCTGCCTTGTCACGCAGCGGGCCCGGGTTCGATTCCCGATCGGGACAGGCTCCTGGGTGAGGTTTTTTCGGGTTTTTTCCTCACCTGTAAGACAAATGTCAGGAAGCTTAGGGCCCAACGATCCCCGAAAATCAACCGGCCATTATCATCATCCTTATCATTATCATCACCATCCTTCACCGGTGTGGAAAGCTACGGGAATCTACCACACCTATAATTCCCTAGTAAAGCTGCAAAGCCTAGCATGAAAATGTTATGATTGTAGTGAAAGACCTGCCCTCGGGCAGAATTACTATGGGTGGATGGATTCATTTATTGATCTAACAGCATTGTTTTTTTAAATTCTTCCTTTACTCAACTGCAAATATTTAGTGCTCCAAATTACATCTCTCGTCAGCGTCGTCATAACTTGCTCCAATGTACAACAATCACAACATCTGATAGTAATAACATTTTAACCAATTTACTTGAACAAAACAGAGTCAAGCAAAAATTTTCATATTTTAGAACATATTATCTTGTACTGCAATACTTTTATGGATTTTATAACTATTTAAAACCGGATATTTATCCCCATATAAAAATAATAAGGATTTTTTATTTAATATTTAAATATGATTATATTTATTTCGTTTAAGAATGGAAATAAGATTGAGTTAGAGAATTCAAATTTGTTATAAGTATATAAAAAAATTCAAACTGGTCAATATAAACTGTTAATACAGTTAGATGTATTTCAAGTCGATTTAATATGCAAAAATACTTTGAAATGTGAATTGACAATTTTTTTATAAACAAATAAATGGGATTGGACGAATTGGATGGGAGTCAGCCAGTAGTACTCCTTCCTTTTCAGTTGGACCAATCATAACTTCTAGGTTATAACAGAAATTAAATGGGATTTTTCTCAGAATAACAAGATGGCTACAATACTTGAAAGACGTTAGACATGTAAAATAACGAGTCATCGAGAAATAAGAGAATTAGTGTTCATTTCTTGATATCAGTTGACAAAATGGTGTAGAAGTGATGGAAAGTAACATTCCCTTCATCTGGAGAATAAATAATCCATAAAGTGGAAATAATTTGTTAGTGAGTGAAAAATTGGAAATAATCATCCATTACATATATGAAGTAATAATCTGCTCATAAGTGAAATTTATTAATTTGAGCCGGAATGTTCGGAACTATTGAACATTTACAAGATTCATCTCAATTTAAATGAGAACTTTAATAAAATAATATTTAATTTAACCGTTGACAAAAGTGTCGTTACTTACTTATGTAAGAAACTTTCCCTCATTCCCCTGAAGGGAGTCATCAGTGACGTGGTAAATAACAGTGATTTAAATTATTACAATCATGTATCTTCAAATGTCTCCACAACGTGGGACATCACATCCAACAACCACCTTCATATTATACATATATTATTTAGTAATGGCGAGCACTTAGGAATGCGGCAATCAAATAACTTGCTTTCCAATATTTTCCATATACTGTATGATTGGACTGGATATTGCCGCATATTGTCCTGGGGGTCCGTCGGGCCCCAGCTGTGCTCACAACAGCAACAGGGCGCGTCCCCGGGTGGCGGATAGGGGAACGGTCGGTGGTTTGCTTGCATTCCTCCCAGCTAGGTCCAGTCCGGACCCGCGGGCCATTTGTGGGGTCGTCAGGATTCGAGCGACCTGACGTACTACTTAGCTCGTGCTGCGCCCACTCCAGCAGCAAAACGCGTCCCCTCGGTGGCGTAGTGGGGAAAAGGTCGGTGGATCTGCTAGTCAGTCCTCCCTTCCAAGTCCGATGGACTCGCGGACCATGAGTGGGGTCAGCAGGGAAAATGAGGGCCTTGCTGTCAAACCTTTGCGTCCCGGCCCACAAGCGGGAGCATGGGCCGCTGTTGGCGGAGCGGTGGGAGACTGGGGATCAGAAGCCCCTTTCTCTTGGTTCGATGGAACCCGAGACCATCTGTGGGGGCACCATGGGGGATGAGCACCCTGGATGCCTACATTGCTCGCGTGCGCTGCCTCACAGCAGCTTCACGGCTAGGCCTAGTTTTGCGAACGGGCTGGTTGGGACAATACCGGGCGTAATGCTGGGAATTACCACCAGGTCAATAAGCTCGGGAAAGGAGGAAGCGCGGTCTTTATTGGTGGGATTTAGCGCCGACTCTGGGACCGAGTGACCCATGGACAATCTGTGAGGTCGTCAGGAGTTGAGCGACCTGACGTACTATAGCTCAGGCTGGACCCACTTCAGCAACCAAACACGTCCCCAGCTGGTGCACTGGGGGAAAGGTCGGTGGATCTGCTAGACAGTCCTCCCGGTCAAGTCCAAGGGACTCGTGAACCATTAGTGGGGTAGGCAAGAGATGAGCGCCTTGTCGTACTATTTGCTCATCTGTTGGAGCTTGCGAGCTCCGTGCTGGCCCACAACAGCTGCAGAAGGCGTCCCTGGGGGCACACCAGAGCTCGGCTCGGACCAGTGCAGAGGGGAGCAACTGTACTGGTTCCTGGCTCGGCCTACGGGCCCGTCGACAAACTGTGGGGTCGCCAGGAGATGAGCACCTGGATGTACTAAAAGTCTCACACTGTTAGGCTTGTAGCCCTAGCCGGTCTCACAACGGCTGCAGGATACGTCCCTGGAGGCAGAACAGGGGAATGGTCGGTGGATCTGCGACAGCAGTCCTCCCGGCTAGGCTCATGGAGCCCGTGGACCAACTGTGGGGTCGTCAGGAATGAGCGACCTGATGTACTATGTAGCTCAGCAATTCCCAGAACTTGCAAACTCCAACACCCTCTCCCTGGGGTGTTGGTTTAAGGACCGTGAACTTGAACGTGGACGTGAACATAGGATAGGGAGGACTAGAACTAGGACTTGGGAGTATGGTCATGACGACCGAGGTATCCCAAGGGGTGGACGGATGGGCCTAGATAGATGTCCTGATCTATCTGTTCTTGTAAATTGCGTAAGAGTAATAGCTGAAGATATGATATCAATTCTGTGCAAATGCTTTGACAAACAATTATGACCTGTGTCATTCTGAAAGATTTAACAGCACTTTTCCCAGGAAATTTAAATAATTGTGTTACGAGGCACTACCATATTTGATATACCTATGTACATTTGTGCATCTGAAGTACTTATATCTAGGCTATATGTATTGAGAATATGTTCTTGTAATTTCAGTTATCTGGGAGTGTGTTGTCCAGATGTTGCAGTTCCTGAGTGTTAATAATGAAAGATACGTTTTCATTCATTAAACTTGTGAATTACTTCAAAATAGATATTTCAGTAACTATGTTAAAATATTGTATTTTAATTAGATATTATTCAATTAAAAATAAATATGTTCATACCAACCCTTCCAGTTATTCATATTAATTTATTCTAGAGTCCGGATTTGTATATACTAAATGGTAAGACTGCAACGTAGTTTAATGGGAAGTTAGACTTATGACTGTCTTTTATCTTGGTTTCATACACAAACAGTTGAATAATATATACTATCTGTATTGCAATCTTATATTTTATTGCATAAAAATCCAGACTCTAATTATAACATGTTAAGGTATTTTAATATAAAAAATGGTGGAGAATGATCCGCATGTTTACCAACTACTTCCAAATATCACACTTTTGTGTAAAAGTTTTCTTTTTTTTCTTCTTTTTGCAAGAATAAGTGGAAAAAATTACGATCTAAAATATAGCCTATCGAATATTATATAAATCAGCTGTTTTCTTTTACTCTCGAACTGTTTCTATTATCTATTGATTATTTCATTAACAAATCTGCAGAGACATCTTGCACCAAAGCCGGAATTTAAACCGAATATCTCCAGTATTATTTGCTGACGATCTACTATTAAACATTTAGGTATATCTCCCGAACTACGCGGCAAGCACAATTCCAATATCTTTAATACCCAACTTACTCTTATTAGTAAAACTTAGTACACAATACTGATAGAGATGCTTATACAGCGAGAAACTATGATTATTGGGTTTCTGCTATTATATCAACTAATTACGAACTTCAAATTATTGCTTCCAGACAATCCGTTTGTTAGACAATGTCAATATTACTAGAGAGAAATATTTGCACTTAAGATGGGACATCAATTTGGGGTCTCCAGCTTTATGTGCGGGCAGTATTATTGCCTACTTAGGCATAAGTCCCTGACCAAGCACAAATCGCTCTCTCCTTAATTTGCAACCAATCTCTGTTTGTTTACTTTGACCAAAATACGCTTGTATATATATATATATATATATATATAGCATATGTAGGTGTGTGTGTGTGTGTGTGTGTGTGTGTGTGTGGTGTGTGTGTGTGTGTGTGTGTGTGTGTGGTGTGTGTGTGTGTGAAAATAATTGTAACCGACGTAACTAATGCGACAAAATAAAACAACATTTTTCTTTAAATAAGTAAACATATATATATGAATTTCCATCTTTAATAATTATTACATTTTAAGTAGGCCTATAATTATCTACTTAAAATGCACAGTAGTATATCGGTAACTGCCATAATTGTAAAATGGCAATATGATTTACAGAGTGAGAATACAATAATAATTTCTGTGAACTTTTCAAATATATTTAAAAAAATGTAAATTTAATATATATATATATATACACACACACACATATATCCACCGCTGTGGTCTTGACATAGCGTGCTGCCTTGTCACGCAGCGGGCCCGGGTTCGATCCCCGGTCGGGACAGTTTTTCTGGGTGAGGTTTTTATCGGGGTTTTTCCTCACCTGTAAGACAAATATCAGCAAAACTTTAAGGCCCAAACGGTCCGCGGAATAATATGGCCATCGCAATCATCATCCTTCATATTCATCTTAGATTACGCTTAGGATTAGGGACTCTCCTGGCGCACCACTATAATCATCACCACCCATCATATCATCAGGGCAACGTAACAGCGCCTTCCAGGCGCCCCAACCTCAGAAGTGGGTTACAAGTACGTCATGCCAGGAGAGAACATCAGGAATGTCGAAAGACAACCTGGAGCATTTGCAAAAAAAATATATATCCATCCATAGTAATTCTGCCCAAGGGCAGGTCTTTCACTGCAATCATAGCATTTTCATGCTATGCTTTGCAGCTTTACTAGGGAATTATAGGTGTGGTAGCTTACCGTTGCTTTCCACACCGGTGAAGGATGATGATGATAATGATAAGGATGATTTTCGGGGACCGTTGGGCCCTAAGCTTCCTCGAGACCACGCGATGGACACACACACACACACACACACACACACACACACACATATATATATATATATATATATATATATATATTTTAAAGACTTACGAAATACATGTTTTGAGTTTTATGTTCTAATAAATAAACTTCAGTCACTAATTATATAAAATATAGGTAACTGACGCAACAGGTAACGCTTCTGCGTAGTGTAAGAGTTTTATTTAGAATAAATTAATAACCATTGTTCGTTACGTATCAGTTTTTTTATATTCTGCAAAGTTTTGGGATATAGGCACATGCAAAAACGTTTTAACAATCCATATACCACTTTGAGAAGCAGGGAAAAAACTTCAATTTTTCATGTGTTAAATTAAATTTTACTTGGAATTCACCTGTACATGTATATAGGTAACCACTACTCATTCGCTAGTATCTGAGGAGAAATAATCATAGTTAAATTAGTTTGGTTAAATGATTGCCGCCCATTGTGTGTGTGTGTGTGTGTGTGTATATATATACATTTTCGGTGTGTAATAGGTAGGATAGACGAAGATTTATAATATTTATTTCAAAAATGTTTTTATGGGTACAAACTCAATAGTTTCACTGTTTCAGAATTTACTAAGTGCTTCTTTGGAAGGAGTTTTATTCAGTAGGATGTATTTAACTGTAATTGAAATTATACATTCAAAAGCGTATCACTACTTTTTGTGCTCCCAATAAGCTTTTACAATAGTTGCATAAAAAGTTATCACATAACAGTGGAGGAGGAAAAAAAGTCCGATATGGATATAGAGATGAGCTGTTATGTCTGAGTGTAAGTTACATACAACACAACGTGTGAACTAGTGAAAATGAAAGTCACTCTGCTCGTCCTGTTTGTGTTATTCTGTCACCTAGCAGCCTCTCAACATGAACAACACAACAATTCTAACGTGACTAAAGTAAGTTATGTAAATTAATGACAAATTATGTTTATAAACTTACACTCCTTTAAAATCCAAGTGATTAAAATTTCAATATTTATTTATTCATTTAACAGGTCTTTAAAAGTATACATCTTCCTGTGATTATCTTCCTCCATTTATCTCTAATCCTTCCAATCACCATCCTTCAGTCCCCTGTACTTCTTTAAATTCGTGTCTTGTTTTCCTCGGAACTGCTAACTGGCAATCTTTCTTCATTCATCCTCTTCACGTGACCAAACCACTGTAATTGTTTATTTCCCACAAATAGTATAATTATTTCGTTAAAGTTAATATTTTGTCAGATAATATTGTTTCTGAATCTGTGTAATTTAGAGCATCGTGCAGATCTTTAAAAAAATTAATTTCTGTAGGTTGCAATTTTGACTTTATTTTGGAATTTGTAATCCACGTTTCTGTTCCACAGGTCATTATCTACACTTCTTACTACTGATTTATAAATATGGAGCTTCAGTTTCTTTGAATATCTATTTATCCCACAAAATTCCATTCAACAATCGACCTTTATCTATTATTGTTATTTCCAAATCACTGTTTTCATCTTCATTTATTTAAAAATTCCCAAATATTTTATTTTGTTACAAATATTAATGGTACCTTTGGAATCTCCTAATACCAAATTTTTCTCCACTGTCACCAATTACCACATATTGAGTTTTATTCACATTAATTTTTATATAAATTCCAATATTATAAATTAAATCAGAAATAGATATTTTAAACATTCTTTAGCATTATCATAAAAGGGTTACGCCGCGCCTTGCAGTACTCGCAGTTGGTTAAGTAATTTGCTACAATCCGGAAGATTGCGAGTTCGACTCTCGATGAGGTCAGGATTTTTAAACTGACCTAAACTTTCTATCGGCACCATGGTCCTGGGATAAACTCAGTCTCTAACAATAATGCACTGAGAATAATGGCGGTTATCACGCAGGGCTAAATATTTAGGAAAGTACATGTCTTAACCTCCTTCCCCAAGGCCTGTAGTGTGATCACATTAGCTTCATTTTATTATCATAAACAAATTTACTTGAATAAAGATTTTAACAATTTTACGCTACAAATTATTTTGATTCAGAATGATGTTTCCTTGTGAAATTTATTATTTTAGTTACCATTAGAAATTCAACGGATACAACAAAAATATATAAATTTAGATACGAAGTGACTAGTAGTACATTATGTATTATGGGCGAGAAAACATGATTTTTCCGCTAGATACGTAATAGAGTTCAGGGCTACAGACGTATCGAGAGGGAAATGTGTTTCGATCCCGTGGTGTATGTATTATATTTTCCAAAGCCTCGATAAAGTAATAATTGTCGCATTTCATTTTATTCTTCTTTATTGAAGTTTGTTGGAGTAATTTTTATTGAACGCACATGCATTGATACAATATTGTCATACGTACATTTTTTCTGTTTATATTGCTTGCGTTGTTAGTATAATTATGTAAGTGGAATGTAAAATGGATAGCTTCATAGAGCCAAAATATATTAGGTACCGGTATGCTTTTTAGTGTGGCAATTTCTGGCTTATTGGAGAAAAAATTCAGAAGATTATATGAACCGCATACTAAGTTGTTTCATAAATTCTACGTCAGTATAAAATATATGCAGTAATAATCATACATTTAATTGTATTCAATTTTAGGTAATCTTTTCTCTTTTAGACAGAGGAGTATTACATAGAATATATTTATTTAGCCTGGTGGAGTTAAGGCCATGTGTGGCCTTCCCTTCTACTCACCAGGACAAACCATATGTTACACATAAATACAAAAAAATGCAATATGTCATAATAAACAATTAATTATCTGTCAAAATTAATAATAATGAAAATAATGTCTAATAATACAATAAAATTAAATTAATGATAGAATGAATACAGAAAGGAATAACAGCTCGAATCTACTATACATAAAAAGAAAAGAAAGAAAAAAAAATACAAAGAAAGTAATAAACTATAATGAATTAATCTATCGCTTATTATACAAGGCATTAGGCAAATATATTAACAAATCTTAAAACTATTTTTATTAAATAATGAAAAAACAAATTATTAATTTTTAAAAAGTAATATTAGTGGTTGTTTCTGTTAGTAATTTTATTTTCAATTTGTTTCTGAAACATGGTAAAGTTTGGCAGTCTCTGACATAAGATGGAAGGGAATTTCATGTTCTAGCAAGAGAAATTGTAAAAGATTTCAAATAATAGGTAGTATGATGAGGAGGAATATAAAGGACACTGTGCTCAAGGGATCGGGTATCTAATTTATGTGTATCAGAGAGTCTAGTGAAGCGGTGTGATAAATAATAAGGTAATGAAGTGTGTAATATTTTATAAAGAAGGCATAGGGAATGGATGGTTCTACGATCTTGTAGACGAAGCCATGACTATTGTCCCAGGGATGGTGTAATGTGATAAAATCTGCGTATACCACAAATAAAACGTATGCAAGAATTATGAACACGTTGAAGTCTTTGGGTAAGAACAGTATTTAGGTCAGTAAAAAGAGTATCACAATAATCAAAATGGGGCATTGTAAGTGTTTCTACTAACATTTTCCTTATAATCTTCCTAATGAGAGTACGTCGTACATCTCTCCTGATTTTGGTAAAGTAGAAACCGATATTTTGTCACGGTCTTGGAAGAAAGTCAATAAAGCTGTTTATTACACCTTAAAACTACAATATCAAAACGTGGAGAAAAAAAACTTCTTTGTTTCCAAACAATGGAGAATTGAACCTGCCTAGTCTCGTAAATTGACCATTGTGAATGCTGATTTCCTCTGATTTTAATCTTGAGTGTAAGAAAAAAATTAATCGGCTAAAAAAAAAGATTTGACTTCTACTATATGTTGATATTAAATTAATTTCGATTAATTTAAAAAATGTTCATCGACTTCATTTTTTTTCCGAAAGCAATAAAATGTTATTTGAATAAATGTTATACAACAATATAAACATTATAGTTCAATTTATCAAAATTAAATAATTTTAATTTCAACATTTTTTGTTTTGTTTTTGCTACTCCCTAAATAAGGGTACTTAATTAATGAAACAATTAATAGTGTTTTCTCTAAACATATCTAAAAATTTTGCTTTATTTTTATAGTCAATTACATACATTTAACTTACTGCAAATTATTTTTTTAAGAATGAATAATGTTAATTTTTTGTGTATTAGAAAATTATTTGAAATTAAAACCTCTTATATCGGCGACAAAAATTAAGAGAGTGGAATCTTGAGGCACCGAATTAATTTTGTGAATATTTTGGGCTTCTTAATTATTGCTTTCCATTTCTTCCTGTCCGTATATAGCTCCTACAACTTTCAATTTGTATGTACAGAGAGTGTAAAACGTAACCGTACAGATAAACATTTTTTACTAAAAATACAAATTATTTGCAATCGACAAAGATAATCAATACCGTACAAAATTATTTTTCATGTGTTTTATGGCACATTTATCATTAATAGGCCTACACAAAAATAGTTGCATTGCGATTTTATGTGAGCAAGAAAATAAATATAAAAATCTAGTCATTACTCTACGAGTAAGAAGTGAATATACAGTACCTTCCCACTTCCCTTAAGCGGCCCCTATATGATCAATATTTACGTCAATATATTCCACAATATGTTGTACAATAATATTACTTGGGCAACCCACACTGTGCAATATTATTGCTCAATAAATTAGTTCGCGGATGATACTTGTGCAGTCAACATATTTATTCCAACACTGTTAATACATAACTGAACTAGTATTGCGTAATATTGCCAACAGACGACGCAATATTTACTAGATTGCACAATAAAAATTTAACTGTTTTTGATTGATTCAATATATTGTGCAATCTTTCAATGTGATCTACAGACGCTCAATATTCTTGTACAATGTCAATTATTCTGCAATATATTGACGTAAATATTGATCGTGTATGGGCCGCTTTATAAACATTTCACAACATACACAGTTTCAACGGCTGATATAACCAGTGCAGTTGTAGAGAATACACAATGCAGTAATATAACTCCGAAAAGAAAAGAAAATACAGGACATGAATCTAAATTTATCAATACAGTTGTGCAAAGTACACAAAATATATGACCCCGAAAAGAAATGAAAATATAGAAGAAGAACCCGAAAGTATCAGTACTGATGTGCAGAATATACAAAACAGTTAAATGACTTCGAAAATAAATGAAAGAATGGAAGAAGAACCTTAAGAAACTTGTTATATTAATATAATTTTTAAAACTGATTTTATTACTATCTCCTAACTTATTATTAGGCTGCATAATTAATGAGAATCGGTATCATAAGTCGAGAGTGAGTCCACAGTTAATAACTTCCTAATATAAAATGGTTACCATGGAAGAATGACGCGAAGGAAGTACGTCATTTAACAAAATTAAATTAATTTATCACATTATCCATGTACGATCAATTTTTACACTCACTGTAAGTTAAATCTGTTCCATGATCCAATTTTATAAATATTTTCCATTTAATACACTTTTTGACCTTCATTTTTTATCATAAGTAATACCATGAGTGATTTCCAATTTATCTAGAGGATTTGGAAATCAAGAGTGGCATTTGGTAGGACTATTTAACGAATAAAATTAAGCCTGTTTACTCAAAAGTTATTATTTAAATATAGTTACCGGTATTTTAAAATATTTATATATTTAATGTTAACGGCAATATTTGAAAACAAATCAGAAATGTTAAGTTATGTATATTCACTGCAACTTGATCATATCATTTATTGCCAAATAGGATCGCAATATTGTAAGAATGCACCCTAGTAGGGAAATAATGAAACGCATCAAACTGTATATTATAATTATTTTTTTTAGTAAACAAGTCAGTAAGATCAAGGAATCTGATCATTATTTGCTATATTCAATGTATGTTGGAGAAAAATAGTGATCTAAGCTGTTCAGAATATTAAAAAGGAGGAGCTTTCTTTATCATAAAAGCAGGAGCTCATAAGGAGAAATCGATAAAGAGCGAGGTGAAACACGACTGCCATTGGTTGTAAAACAAATTTCATTGAAACACGATTGGTCATTGACTATCATTTGGGGATGAGTTAAATAGTAATTTCAAGATACAATAGTTGAGAATTTTTTTTTTCGGTGTTAGGGAACTGGCCTAATATCCGACCTTCGCCATTTTGAAGAGCCTAGGTTTTTTTGATAGATGTTCTCCCTTAGCCAGTTTGCCCTTCCCAAAATAAGCCATTACAAACGTCCAGAGATGATGACGTGGAAGTATGTTTATAAGACAAGGCAGAAATATAATACATTTCTCAAGTTTTCGTAGAACACATCCATTAGCAAGATGTGTCTTCCTGAGGTCATTTTAAATCCCCATTATTTATTACTAGTGTTATATATTTATATTCATTATTTTAATTAGTTTTTTTCTTTCTTAAAGCCTCAGGTATACTATCTACACGTGAATTCAGACATAAAGTACAGATATGCACGAACAGTGGTAAGCAGTAAGATTGCCAACCCTGCTAGAACCTCTCAAGAAATATCTTTCAGCGCTATACTTCCAGAAACAGCGTTCATCTCAGCTTTCAGCATGTAAGTTAGTGAAACGCTTCAGAAACTGAGGAGAGGCATTTATTTTTCTGAAGAAAATGAATGTTCCATTCCTTCATAAACCTGCAACATTTGAATTCGATTACTTTAAATCCCTGGCCTTATGCCCTTTATCATGTGACATCATAAACAACTTAGTCGAGCGACATGTGCTAAAGACAGGTTTTTTTCAACAGAATATTTTCTTGCATTAGAGGAATAACTCAAAATAACTTTAGTAGAAACAAAATTAGCTCTATATATATGTTTACGTATAAATATGTTTTGATACATATATCTGTCATAAATAGATATTAATATGAAGAATTTGAAGATTTCTGATCACATTTAGAAATAATTTGTTATTAATATACTAAATATATATATATATATATATTTCCGGTTTTTACAATGTTGATACTTTTTTTCCGGCACCAATGATTTGTCTTCAATTTCGCTTTATAAATTTTCCTCCATTCGTCTCTATCAGAACACATTTCTTTCTCTATTTCCCAATCCTTCAAAGTTTCTCTAATCCCTTGGATCCGCATATGATTTGTCGTCCTTTCCTTCTTGTTCCTGATGGTGTCCATTCAATTATTCTTTTTTGTAATCTTTCATCCTCCATTCGCCCAATATACCCATACCAGTTAGTTGTTTTTCTTGGATAAATTCTAAATAGAGTCTTGTACGTTCATGTTCTCTGTTATAACTTCATTTCTAATTTTCCCTTTTCTTGATATCCTAACAGATATTCTGCAATAGTCCATTTCTGCTACCATTAATTTTATTTTCATCTGAGCCATAAGTCATAATACTTCTAACTATTGTTTTAAAACTTTTAACTTTAGTTTCTCTTTTGATATGTTTATGCCATAATATTCCGTTCAGGGCAGGTATTACATATTTTCCTTAGGTTATCTTTGATCTTATTTCCTTTTCCTTATTCCCATCTTCTGTAAATTTTTACTCCCAAATATTTGTATTCCTCTGTGTGTTTCATTACCCCCATTTCATCTTCCAGTATCAAATCTTCATGAATGTCTCCTACGGCCATATACTTGTTTCTTTTTATATTCACCTTTAGTCCCCGTTTATTATATCCTTGAATCAATTTTCGGGTAATATATACAATGTCTTCATACTCTTGTGCCAAAATACGTTGATCATTCGCAAATTGGAGGGAATACATTGTGATTCCTCATCTATTGGAATTGCCACAGTTTTACACTTGTTTTTCCAACTTTCTACAGCTTTTTCTGTGTAGATTTTATGTGGGGGATATGCTGCGTCCCTGGCACAGTCCCTTGTTGGTTCCAAATCCTTATTAATATACTAAATACTAAACTAAAATTAAGGTAACTGCTTCATTACAAATTTCTTACATAGTTAACCCTTTTCTCTCTCATTACCATAGTTTAACTTCACCCTTTTAGATACTTTACATGCCCACCTCACCCGGACCATAAAGGGACACGATCTGTCGGGAGAGGATTTGTAATTATGGATCATAAGATGAGACATGTCACCAACATTGTTCAAGATATATTTAGAAGATGTCTTAATGAAATGGAATAAGTCATGTAGGGGAATGGGAATCGACATTAATGGCCATTTACTGCACAATTTAGTATTCGCTGATGACCAGATTATAATAGGACAAGATAAAGAAGATATAGAATATATGATAAGAAAGTTGGTCGATGCATTTGAGGTAGGTGGACTGAAGATAAATTATATTAAAACAGAATATATGGCAATCGGAGCAAATTCAGAAGACCTACAAATAAATAATATAATTAAACGTGTTGAAGAATTTAAATATCTTGGATCTATAATAGATAAATCTGGTACTTGTGAAAAATATATTATTAACAGAGTAAATTGTGCAAGGAAGGCGATTAGATCCCTGAATGGACTTTTATGGAATAGAAATTTGACCAGAAAAACAAAAAAAGGGATTATACAGACAATAATAGAAAGTATACTTACATATGGATCAGAAAGCTGGACAATAAATGAAAGGATGCAGAAAAGAATCTTGGCGACAGAAATGGATGGATTACGGAGAAGTATGAGAATATCCAGGCTAAAACATATTCGAAATACATATATCAGACAAGAAATGGATGCACAGGAAACTGTTATCGATAGGATAATAAAGAGAGCTCTACAATGGTATGGACATGTACAACGGATGCCGGAAGACCAGTGGCCTAAACAGGTGTTGGATTGGATGGTACCAGGCAGAAGGAGAAGGGGAAGAAGTAGAAGAATATGGTATGAGGGAATATATGATGCCATGATGAAGAGGGGTATGGAAGATGGACAATGGGAAGATAGGAATCTCTGGAAAGCAGGAATCAAGGGCAAACTGCTGTAAAGTGGAAAGCCTGTATTAAGTAAGTAAGTAGTAAGTAAGATGAGACATATGATTCAATCATATATTCATAATAAAGAGAATGGTATGAAATGGATTATTGTGATTGTCGGATGATGTTAGGGGACCATTTAAGTTTTAACGTTTCCGACATTTACCTTACGGGGCGAAGTGAAAAGAGAATTTGGAGATAAAGAGTGGCATTTGTTAGGACTATTTAACTAATAAAAATTAAGCTGTTTACTCACAAATCATTATTTAAATATAGTTGTTTTAAAATATTTATATATTTAATATAAACGGCGATGTTAGACAAAATTTTAGGAACGTTTGTTATGTTTCACTTGTTCATCACTACAACCAGATCATATTATTTATTGCCAGAGGATCGTAATATTGTAAGAGTGCACCCTAGTGGAGAAAAAATGAAACACATCAAACTGTATATTAATTAATTTCTGATGTCCTATGATGTAAATATGTCAAATATATTTTTCTGGAACATTATTACCTGGGAAATAAGACAATTAAGAAAGTGCAAAAAGTGGTTTCTTTTTTTGGTGGTATAATCAAGTGCTACAAATGTTTTTTATATTATATCCCGCAAGCTCTATCTGTTTACATTCGTGCACTATCTATATATATATATATATATATATAATCTGGTAGCTGTATTTTTTAGAGAGTCAGTCACTGCAAAATAATGTTCTGGCCTATTCAGAATGTTAAAAAGGAGGAGCTTTCTTTAAAATGATAAACTTATTTGATAAATTCCAAGTGAAACACGACTGTGATTGGTTGTAAATAAAAATTCATTGAAACGCGATTGACCACTGATTCCTATTTGGGGTATGAGTTAAATAGTCTATTCAAGAAGATCTACGGTTCTCCTCTGTTATGCTTTTTTTTCATAAAAATATAATATGTTATAAAAACGATTATTACATTTTATACTACTCAACGTAGTATCCTTAATTAAGACAAATATCATAATTTATTCACATCATCAATAACATTTCCGGATTGTTCCCAGTATTTATAACAATTCCGCGCCATAGCCCAGCGGTTCAAGGCACCATGCCTTGGTGCAGAACTACGGGACTTGCGATGGTTGGAGTATCCGGGGGGGGGGGCGAACATTATCATGTCCAAAATGATAGGTCCACCCAGCATCGTGAAGAATTTTGGTAGCTACAATAACTCAGGTGGGAGGACCCGAAATTGTGAACACACATCATCCCTATACTGGCTGGATGAAAGTTCACCTCTGTGATTAACACGTGTGGATGTGAGGCCAGCTTGTAGGTTAAGGGTTTTTTAGGCCTGTCGAGTCATGGAGTTTAGGTTTATTCAGTTTGAATATTTATAACAATTCAGGTCCACCGCTGTGGTCTCGGAATAGCATCACTGCCTTGTACGCAGCGAGCCCGGGTTCGATCCCCGATCGGGACAAGTTTCCTGGATGAGATTTCTTTCGAGGTTTTTCGTCACTTGTAAGACAAATGTCAAGAAACGTCAGGTTCCAAACGATCCCTGAATCATCATCTGGCCATCATTATCATATTTGTCATGTTTATTATTAATGTGTGTGTGAATGGTGCTTTATGTTTTAATCTTGAGTTGTCTCAGAGGAGTATCTGATATTGAGCTGAGGCGTTTTATGTCCTTGAGGGCATCCAGTACTTACTTGGGTTTAAAAATCATTTTTTTTTTTTCCTTTTTCTGCTTCAAAAATTCCAGGAAGGTCTACATCATCGCAGTAAAATTGTTATTGATAATAAAATATTAGAACAAACTAACACATTTAACTCTCTCGGATACGAAGAGGAAAAAAAATTAGTCAAAAATGTATACAATTTAACAGAGTAACAGGAATTATAAATAATATTTTCAAGCCAAACACAGTACAGCAACACACACGAACTAGAATTTATAAAACACTGGCCTGACCCATATTATGTTACGGCAGTGAGGCCTGGATAATTCGCAGTATAGATGAACAAAGACTAACTGCGGCAGAAATGAAATTTATGAGATACTGCAGATTACTCAAGAACAGACCATAAAAGGAATTCTGAGATTATCAAGGAATTACAAACAGAATCTGTCGTGGAATGTGTACAAAAATACAGAAACAACTGGAAATCTCACGCAAGAAGAATGAGCAGAACAAGAATACCACGTCAGATCTTAAATTACCAGCCACCAGGCAAGAGATATTTGGACAGACCCTTCAAATGTTGGATTGAGACCTTAACAGACCACTAGGTTTATCACATAAAAGGAAGAAGAAGAAAATTGATTTTTAAAAATGGCGTCTCTATGTTCTGCTAATGTGCACTTTTTTTTTTTTTATTTCCCCGGAACTTGTATTTTTTTTTTATATCTTGGTGCACTTTTCTCTGGAACTATGGAATATAGAATAATTTTTGGCTTGGATATGCAGTTTAAAGAGCTCTATAATAATAAGGTAAATTTATATTTGTGCTATTGATAGTGTTTGAAATTTAATATATATATATATATATATATATATATATATATATACAAAATTAAACAAAAATCGTCTTTGATTTGTTTAATAAATCACAATCCATATCTGAACACAAGCAAACCTTATTATTGTCATATGAACTATGGAAAATAACATACTAAATTTTGGAAACAATTAGACAAGTAATTTTTGAGAAAATTGTACCAAGACAATACTTTTAAGAAGTTGGATTTTTTCATTGTTTTTGTATTTTTAATTATTCATGAAGAAATATGTTAACCACAGTGTCATTATGTTAGGAATACTTGTTTAATTAGTGACAAAATGTTCATGCACACAACTTAAGAATAAGCTGGGGAAAAAAAATTGTTGCATATTTTTAAACCAAATTGTAAGGAAATTAATACCGGGTGTCCTTGAGTGATAACAAAAAGATGTATTTGAACCATAGCTAAAATCCATCTCCCGAGAAGTGTCACTGTAAAGCCCAGGTGGCTTGTGACACGTAAGAGTACCTATAAAGGAAATGTTTAAATTGCGTTTATGGAATGGAATAACAATTCAAATTGAAACGAATCATTTTATTTTGATCACTAACTGTGTAACAAGATTACAATAAACAAAACATGAACACTTCTGTTTATCTGTATTATGTGATACGCCCATAAATACTTGGCTTCAATTTACAGATAAACAAGCATCCAGAAACAACACACAAAACGTTTTTTAATAATAATAATAATAATAATAATAATAATAATAATAATAATAATAATAATAATAATAATATTTTATTTATTCTAGCAGAATTAAGGCCATAAGATCAAATATACCAATACATACACACACATATATATATATATATATATATATATATATATATATATATATATAATATATATACAGTACATATTATATATACAGTATACTAAATACTCTATTCTATAGTGTTCTGCCCTAGGGCAAGGCCCTTCACTGCAATCATAGAATTTTTATGCTAGGCCTATACTTTGCAGCTTTACTAGGGAATTATAAGCGTGGTAACTTCCCATTGCTTTCCGCTCCGGGGATGATAATGATGATGTTGGCCAGATGATGTTCGGGGACCTTTTGGGCCTCAAAGCTACCAGACACTTGTCCTGGTTTTTTTCCTGGTTTACAGGTGAGGAAAAGCACCGGAAAAAACCTCACCCATGAAGCTAGTCCCGACCGGGGATCGAACCTGGGCCAGCTGCGTGACAAGCCAGCACGCTACATACTAATTATAATGGATTAGAAAATAAATTAAAAGTTACAATGTAAATTTTATTTACATAAAACGTTTTATACGATAAATAATATATATTTTTATTTACGAATATTACGCAATACAGTGTTTCTCCTTCAACCCAAAGTGATTTGTCGCCAGAGGTTCCTTTCTGTCTAAAGCATCTTCTTTCCTGAAATCTCTAGCTTCCATATTTCTCTTCACTCCATCCATCTATCGTTCTCTAGGCCTGCCTCTTCCACTTCTTCCATTAGCTTTCCAATTAAGGGTCTTCTTTGGTATTCTCTCTTCTTCCATTCTTATGAGGTGTCCATACCATTTCAAACATTTTTTTTCTATTTTTCCTAATGTTTTTTTTTAACTTGCATAATTTCCCTTTTTGTGCTGTTTCTGATCTTATCCCTTCTTCAAATTCTTGTCGATCGCCTCTAAAAATCCATTTCTACTGCTAACAGCATATTGGCTTGTTTTCTACTTACTGCCCAGGTTTCAGACCCATATAATAAAATGCTTTGTAACAGAACTTTAAATATAGTTTTCTTCGTTCTGTATAGGCCTATAATATTTCTATTACAAAGCACTCAGTTTAACATACCAATGATTCTTGTTCCATCAGTTATTCTTCTCTCAGTTGAATTCTCACTTTTATCTAAAATAGATACTAAATATTTAAAAATGTTACCATTACGTAAATAATAATAAGAATAAGAATAAAAATATAATTAAAAGGGAAACACCCATTAATATATGTTGGCCTACATTACATGGGATAATGATCAAGCAATTTAATACGTGAGATTTTGTATTTTCTTGGAATATGTGGATAACAGGAATTAATAATTGGTATGCAGTTCATACCAATTTAAAATCACAATTTATATTATATTTTTATTGATTTGTACTTTTCACATCCTACATTCTTACATATAAGTAAGTATTGTAATAGCAACAACTAAATATATATCATAGTGCATGGTTTTAAATGTAATAATTCATATTGTAAATAATGTAATAATTAATATTGTAAATTTTGTAATAAAACAGCCACTCTGGCGAATAATATTTCTCTATAGGCCTTTTTTCAAAGGTCAAACCAATAATTAAACCATGATTCACGAATTAGTACTCGGGAAGAAAAGAAAGAAGATTCATGTCAGTATAAATCATTTTATTCTTGTGTTAGAAATATTTAGTTTATTTCAGAGAAGTTGATGGTAAAGTGTACGATGCATATGTGAAGGAAAAAGAAGAAGCAAAACAAGAGTATGCTGAGGCCGTCAGGCATGGTCGCACTGCAGCACACGTGTCTCTCAGGTATAGTTAACAAACTAACAAGCGAACTAGCAAAATTCTCATATCGAAATCCATCTTCAAATTTTGTTGACGAAATGGTCCCCTAGTAAAGATTATAGTACCAAAAATCAGCTGCGATTCCGTAACATCAAGACCGGAATATTTTGTAGCTCGGCAGGAGCACTAGGACAACCACACACTCTGTTATCATTCCTACGAGAACCCAGGACTGCCTAAGAGTAACATTTAAATTTCACAGCTTTTCTCAAAAACTTGTGACCTCAATTCGGTTGCTAACAGTTAAAACTTTGCAAGTATGCAAGTAATTTTTTGTCTCTTTTGTCAAAACAGAACAGAGATGGTATCATAAAATTTGAAGGTAGTTTTTGATGTGAGAACATTGAGAGTTCCTTAGTAAGATGGTAAATGTACGGGAAATATTTCTATCTCCATTGTGTGCCTTGGAATGACCTGTATTTATGAGATCTTTTTTTTTTTTTGCAAAAACGAAGCAATGGATACACAAATCACCTAAATAAAAAAAAATATGAAAAAATATATGGTCACTTTTTAAAAAAATATTTTAAAAGTATTATTTTGAAACTGTTGATATGTTTTAAAGTCGGGTTGAAAAAAAAATTCTAAAATATCGAATGCACGTATGTTATAGAATTATTCGATTTTAATAAGTATTGAAAATACAAACGAAATAGAGTATAAAAATGTAAAATTGAAGCTAGTGAAAAAAATAATTTCTATGTAATAAATACAGAGTATAAAAATGTAAAATTGAAACTAATGATAAAATATTATTTTCCGTAACAAAAACTAATTCTATAACTCTACCTAAGGACTTTAATGTATTCAAATCTCTATCTACCATATTTTCCATTGTATAAGATGCACTTTTTTTTTACTTTAAAAATTAGTCTTAAAATTTGGATGCGTTTTACATAAAGGAAGTAACGTTTGTCGTATTTTTTTCAAAGTCATATATATTCCCTTGTATGGTCCAATGGCTCAAACACAGGAGAAGATAATGATGACAAGATCAAGGATGAGTTCTATGAAGAATTAGAATGCTTATTTGATAGCCTTTCACGATATCATATGAAAATTGTCTTAGGAGAATTTAATGCAAAAGTAGGGCGGGAAGATATATTCAAATCAAAAACAGGCAAATTCAGTCTTCATGAAGATAGTAACAACAACGGGGTTAGATTAGTCACATTTGCCACATCAAAGAATCTCATTGTTAAGAGCACAACATTTCAGCATAAGGATATTCATAAATACACCTGGACGTCTCCAGATGGAAAAAATCGGAACCAGATAGATCATGTATTAGTGGACAAACGCTGGCACGGTAGCATCATCGATGTTAGTTCAGTTAGAGGGACAGAATGCAATTCGGATCAACATCTGGTCAGAGTGAAAACCAGACAACGGCTATCGCTAATGAGAGGAACGAACGCTAAAGATGGTTCTATAATATTTGAATTTAACAACTTGAAATATGATGAAGTGCGGCAAGAATACCATATCAAAATTGCTAATAGATTTGAAGTACTGGAAACTTCAGATGACAATGTGGCAAACGAAGAAGAAACTGATGTAAATAAAGAATAGGAGGCTATAAGAGATACTATTAAATTGTCAGCATCAGAAACCATTGGTTGTTTAAAAAAGAGGCAAAACAAGAAATGGTTTGATGAGGAATGTGCCGACATTGTAAAGAAAAGAACGCTAGCAACAATGAAATGGTCACATGAGCCAAATGAGGTAAATTTAGAGCAATTGGGTAGTATTAGACGGGAAACAACCAAGTTACTAAAGAGTAAAAAGAGGGGATATTTGAGAGAGAAGATTAATGATCTTGAAATGAACGCAAAAAATTGGAACATTAGAGAATTATATCAGGGAATTAGTATAGACAAGAAAGGGTTTCAGGCTAGAACAAACATAATTCGGAATGAAAATGGGGATATGATTGCAGATTCCAGGAGTATATTAAATACATGGAAAAGTTACATTAATCATCTATTAAATGTACATACAGAACAGGACATAGAGGAGGATAATTTATAGACAGCAGAAATGCTAGTCACTGAACCAAGTGCATTAGGGGTTGAAATGGCGATTGAAAAATTGAAGATGTATAAAGCAACAGGTACAGATGAGATGCCAGCAGAACTGATAAAATCAGGGGGAGAAAAATTGATGGACAAGATACGCTGTTTGCTTAGTATGATTTGGGAAAAGAAGCTCCTCTAGATGAATGGAAGGAATCAATTATCGTACCAATTTATAAGAAAGGAAAGATAAAACTGATTGCAACAACTACAAGGGCATCTCATTATTTTCAACTTCGTACAAAATTCTAATAAATATATTAGTCAGCAGACTTACGCCCTATATTAATAACATTTAGGACATCATCAATGTGCATTTAGAAGGAACAGGTCTACAAGATATCAGAGTTTTTGTATAAGACAGATTTTAGAAAAGATATGGGAATATAATGATACTGTACATCAACTATACGTAGACTTCAAAAAAGCATATGATTCAATTAAGAGGGAGAAATTATATAGTAACCTGCTGGAGTTCGGAATTCCTAAAAAGTTAGTTAGACTTATACGAATCTGTCTAAATGGCACAAAGAGTAGGGTGCGTTTAGGCAAACAGTTTTCGGACACTTTTGAAATCCAGAATGGGTTGAAGCAAGGAGATACACTATCTCCTCTACTATTTAATTTTGTACTAGAGCATGCCATTAAATCTTTAGAGAATGAGGAAGG
The DNA here is from genome assembly GCA_030220185.1 of Diploptera punctata. Taxonomy (NCBI): domain Eukaryota; kingdom Metazoa; phylum Arthropoda; class Insecta; order Blattodea; family Blaberidae; genus Diploptera; species Diploptera punctata. Next base: position 523,895 of record JASPKZ010006057.1, read on the forward strand.
CTTACAACTTAATGGCATTAATAAGCTATTAGTTTATGCTGATGAAGTAGTACTATTGGCCGATAGCGAGGAGATACTAGAGGACAACACGCACACACTATTGAGCAACACTAAGAAATTAGGACTGGAAGTAAATATAAATAAAACAAAATATATGGTCACATGTAGAAATACATTATATAATGGAAATGGACAGCTAATGACAAATGAGGGAAATTTTGAGGAAGTGGCTGAATGCAAATACCTAGGAACAATAATCACAAATAGGAATGAGATGCACAAAGAAATTAAATATAGGCTCAATTCTGGAAATGCATGCTATTATGCATTGCAGAGACTCTTGATATCTCAACTCCTTTCAAAAAACGTTAAACTGAAAATATATACAACTATTATTCTACCAGTTATATTATTTGGGTGCGAAACATGGACTGTTACTTTAATGGAGGAAAGGAGATTGCAAGTATTTGAGAATAAAGTTCTTAGGAAAATTTTTGGACCAAAGAGAGATGAACAAACAGGTGAATGGAGAAGACTACTTAACAATGAACTACATGGACTTTATAGGAAGCCAGATATAATAAGAAGAGTTAAGTCTCGTAGACTGCGATGGGCAGGACATGTTACACGTATGGGAATGAAAGACTTGCATGGAAGCTTCTTGTAGGAAAGCCAGAGGGAAAACGCCCAGTTCGTAGACCAAGAATGAGGTGGGAGAATAACATTAACTATGATTTGAGGGAAGTAGATTATACAGGGAATGATTGGAAAGCATTAGCTCAGGATAGGGATGTATGGAGAGCGTTTGTCCGCGCGGTCATGAACCTACGGGTTTGATAGTGCCGGTGAGTCAGTAAGTATGGTCCAATGGCGCAATCGAGTAGACGTGTGAACTTCAAGTGATTTATAGCGTGTCATTGATTAATAATGGGGCTTCCTATTCAAGTTTAATTCCGATGTTTATCACTGGGCCTAAAATATATTGTGAATCCACACTCATTTCAGTAATTTCTTATCGTAGTTTTCTTCAGTTTTATTAAAAATATTAAATAAATTAAAACAATTGATGTATCCTACAGCATACATTGCGAATTTAAGGGTTAAAGAACAAATAATGTCGAGAGCGATGGACTAGTGGTTATGTTACTTGCCTGGTCCTGAGGGTCGATGGATTTTTTTCGGACGGGGAAATCCAAGGAGCAAGTCCTCCGGGATGGTCTTCAAGCCGTGAGTCCCGAATTTGAATATTTTTCAGGCTCGTAAAAGATCCGTAAGTTTGAATAAAGAGACCTCTAAACAAAAAAATTACCAACTTTTTGATTCTAGATATGCATTTGTTGCCTACTAGATGTCTTGTTGGATAGGTATGTTGACCGCATAATATTCACATACTATTGGGGAAATAACTTACTTACTTACTCACTGGCACTATCGAACCCGTAGGTTCATGGCCCCGCGCACATAAGCTCTCCATACATCCCTATCCTGAGCTAATGCTTTCCAATCATTCCCTGTATAATCTACTTCCCTCAAATCATAGTTAATGTTATTCTCCACCTCATTCTTGGTCTACCAACTGGGCGTTTTCCCTCTGGCTTTCCTACAAGAAGCTTCCATGCAAGTCTTTCATTCCCCATACGTGCAACATGTCCTGCCCATCGCAGTCTACGAGACTTAATTGTTCTTATTATATCTGGCTTCCTATAAAGACCATGTAGTTCATTGTTATGAAGTCTTCTCCATTCACCTGTCTGTTCATCTCTCTTTGGTCCAAAAAATTTTCCTAAGAACTTTATTCTCATATACTTGTAATCTCCTTTCCTCCCTTAAAGCAAGAGTCCATGTTTCGCACCCATATAATATAACTGGTAGAATAATAGTTTTATATATTTTCAGTTTAACGTTTTTTGAAAGGAGTTGGGACATCAAGAGTCTCTGCAATGCATAATAGCACGCATTTCCAGAATTGAGCCTATGTTTAATTTCTTTGTGCATCTCATTCCTATCTGTGATTACTGTTCCTAGGTATTTGAATTCAGCCACTTTCTCAAAATTTCCCTCATTTGTCATTAGCCGTCCATTTCCATTATATAATGTATTTCTACGTGTGACCATATAGGCCTATTTAGATTGGGGAAATAAGCATAACTAAATTAACTTGGTTTAGTAACTCCAGAGAGAGGAGAGGCTAAGACCAAACATTGGGCTGTTACTCCATTACAGATGAAGGGACAAACATTAGTAACAAAGATGCTGAAATATATTTTGAACCTCCGCTTATGGAAGAAAAAGTTATTAGAACTTGATGTGGTCAGAAGACACTGTACAATTGCGTAAAGAAAATCTCGTGGAATGTGGGAAAAGTGAGAAATGGTCAGAATTAGAGACCGAATTTTTGAAATTGGTCCAACAAAATCGGCAAACTAGCGTTGCAATTTCAACAGAAATAACTCGTGCATAATAAAAATAGCCTATCGTAAGCATAATATCGGAGATTTAAAATTCCATAGAATTATCGTTTCATGAAATGCAGGTTCAGATTTTTTCTAAAAATGTATTAAATATCTTAGACGCGTCTTATACATAGGAGCGTCTATACATCGGAAAATGATGTATACATTTTAATTATTAAGTAGTCTAAAATGAAAATTAAATTAATTTAAGATAATTAACAGTTTTTTATTGTTACCAATATTATAAAATTTCAGTGCCCGAAATTCGAATCGGTTTACTGTGTCAGTGAACGTAGAACCGCAGAAGAAAGCCACGTTCAAGTTAACATATGAAGAATTGTTGAGCAGAAAACTGGGAACTTACAAACATGTAATTAATCTGGATCCTGGCCAGATTGTTCAGGACCTCAGTGTCAAGGTCAACATTGATGAGTCTTCTGATATCACTACAGTTATAGTTCCAGCTCTGAGAATTAGTAACGAAATTACTGAACATCCAGATACAGGTGAGCAATTTTATAATATAACTATTGACAGTATTGATATCGGCCGCGGTGGACTAGTGGTTATGCTCCTTGCTTCTGGTCCCGAGGGTCGCGGGTTCAAACCCGGCAGAGGTCGATGGATTTTTTAGGATGGAAAAGTCCAAGAGCAAGTCCTCCGGGAGGGACTTTAAGCCGTGGGTCCCGAGTCTGAAGATTTTTCAGGCTCGTAAAAGATCCTTAAGCCAGAATGGAAAGGCCTCTAAGCAAAATTTACCGAATTTTCCCGTCCTAATACTACCTTGGTTTCCTAGATGTCAGTATGAGGCGGAACGCTGACCACGGACCATTCAAATGACATCTATACGAAAACAAGTGTAACTAAATTAGTATGGTTCAAATTCTTCCCTGTAGGGGGAGAGCGCCTAAATCACTGTTAAGGGAAACATGGGCTTACAAGAAGACATTATTGATTACATTCGTGTATATTTCTCAAGTTAAAAGTTATCATAAGTATTGTCACGAGTGATTTCAAAATCATCGATAAATTCACGAGTCACGAAGTGCAGTGGTTGACAGTTTTTTGTTAGTTCAATCTCTCCCTTTTAAAGTATTTTTACGTGCTACCTGATCCTTACCGGGAAACGATCTGTCGGGAGAGGATTTTAAACTCTGGATTACAAAAGCACTTTTTTGACCACACAAAAGCATTTAAGGACTTCTTGGATGAGTGATCAGCTCAATGTCAGAGCCACACCCGTAACAATACCAATATTTATAACAATACACACAATTCACTTATACATTAATACTAATTAAAGCTAATGTGGTATTGATGATTATGATGGTCAGACAGAGAGTATTTGGGCCATAAAATATCCTAAAAAATCCCTGAAAAAATCTCATCCAGAAAACTTATCTTCACTGGGTATCGAATCTGGCCCCGCTGAGTCTGGGACAACGATGTCACCCCTAGAGCACAGTGGTGAACGACATAGGGTTTTCAAGGCCTAAAATAAATATCATAATTAAAGAATAGACTTCACTGCCGTCCACAGTAATGTTAACAGCAGTTGGAGTACTAAAAGAGACCATGGAAACCCTTGGGTTAGTAGAAGGTTAAGGCTCCCATCTTTTTAGACAATCGGCAAGATATTCAGCCGGATTGTCAACCTTGTGTGACGACCGCCTTTACCCCCAGAAAAAGTGACCGATACTCATTTCTGTTAGAGGCTGTGTCGATCCCAGGGGACATGATGCCATCAGATGGTTTGGGCAGTATAAAAATCCTGCCCCACCGGGACTCGAACCCTCGACTTTCTGGTTGTAGCGTATTGCCGTAACTAACTACACCATAGCGTGTGCTGTTGCAGCAGTGCAGGTAGTTCATTGACAGAAGTCGTGCACAGCGCTGCGTCGGTTGCAAAATAATTCATAATCTTAACCACGTACAGGGTTGCCAATTTAGCCACTTTGTAGCTAGATCTGGCCATTTTGAAAACATAACTAGCTATAAATTTGTGAAAAAGCTACTAACAGCTTTTCTGGCCATTTGTCGTCTTTTCTTTAGCTACGTCTAGCCATTCTTTACAATTGTATTATTTATATGAATTCTGTAATAATAACTGATGAATATTAATAGATTTTACAACCACCACAAAAAAATCAAAATGAGTACTTTTTTCCGAAGAAGAATAAAAAAGTGGACTTCCGCTGATGGTACTAATCAGATTGACTATATATTAATACAGATCAAGCTCAAGTCTATAATTTTAAATTTACATACGAGGGGAGTAGATAGTGGTTAAGACTCCACCAAGTGAAAGTAAGATATAAACAAAGAATATCCCATAGAAATAAAATTTCTGGTGAGAATAAAATAAATATATAACATATAAACTTAAAGATAAAGAAGTTACAGAAAACTTTTTAAGATTGAGAATTACAAAATATTTCGTTGTAACAATATATTTATTTATTAAAATAGACTTTATATTCATAATTTAGTTACTATATTATAATTGCAGCAATGCCAATAGCGTGAAAGTAAAAGCATTGATATAATTGTACTTCAGCGATACAAATTGACAAGCTTTTAACATACAGCTTCCTCTACTGACAGAAGTTGCATTTTAGCCATTTCTAGCCATTTTAGGAGTCAGTTTTAGCCATTTTTTCTCATTGGATGTTAGCAACCCTCACCGTACAAACACTTGTTACGGGTACTCCAGCAATGAATACACAATATAGTCCATACTTCAATCAAAATTATCCTGTAATTGAGTAATTAACATGTTAATTAATTACTTCCACCTCTCTGTAAAACAGACTTTCTACTGTAACTTCTCCTCGTTAACGGACATTATCTTACATAGAATTAATTATATTTTAATTGTGTAGGATCTAATCCGCTGGCTACTGTAGAACGTCCTACTTCCAAGACTGCAGTGATAAAATTTACACCAACAGAAGAACAACAAAGGGAACTAGCAAGTGAGGGTATCAAAGGCCAGTTAATTGTTGAATATGACGTAGACAGAAGAGCTCATCCTGGAGAAGTTTTGGTAAAATACATATTTTTAAATAATGTAATACTTACTTACTCACTGGCACTATCGAACCATTAGGTTCATGGCCGTGCGGACATATGCTCTCCATACATCCCTATCCTGAGCTAATCCTTTCCAATCATTCCCTGTATAATCCAATTCCCTCAAATCATAGTTAATGTTATTCTCCCACCTCATTCTTGGTCTACCAACTGGGCATTTTCCCTCTGGCTTTGCTACAAGAAGCTTCCATGCAAGTCTTTCATTCCCCATACGTGCAACATGTCCTGCCCATCGCAGTCTACGAGACTTAACTGTTCTTATTATATCTGGCTTCCTATAAAGACCATGTAGTTCATTGTTATGTAGTCTTTCCACTCACTTGTCTGTTCATCTCTCTTTGGTCCAAAAATTTTCCTAAGAACTTTATTCTCAAATACTTGTAATCTCCTTTTCTCCCTTAAAGTAAGAGTCCATGTTTCGCACCCATATAATATAACTGGTAGAATAATAGTTTTATATATTTTCAGTTTATCGTTTTTTGAAAGGAGTTGGGACATCAAGAGTCTCTGCAATGCATAATAGCACGCATTTCCAGAATTGAGCCTATGTTTAATTTCTTTGTGCATCTCATTCCTATTTGTGATTATTGTTCCTAGGTATTTGAATTCAGCCACTTCCTCAAAATTTCCCTCATTTGTCATTAGATATCCATTTCCATTATATAATGTATTTCTATGTGTGACCATATATTTAGTTTTATTGATATTTACTTCCAGTCCTAATTCCTTAGTGTTACTCAATAGTGTGTGTGTGTGTGTTGTCCTTTAGTATATCCTCGCTATCGGCCAATAATAATACATCATCAGCATAAACTAACAGCTCATTAATACCATTGAGTTGTAAGCCTTCCTCATTCTCTAAAAGATTTAATGGCATGCTCTAGTACAAAATTAAATAGTAGAGGGGATAGTGCATCTCCTTGCTTCAACCCATTCTGGATTTCAAAGGTGTCCGAAAACTGTTTGCCTACACGCATCCTACGCTTTGTGCCATTTAGACACATTCGTATAAGTCTAACTAACTTTTTAGGAATTCCGAACTCCAGCAGGATACTATATAACTTCTCCCTCTTAATTGAATAATGTAATATATTGTATATTATGTCAAACACAATTTCAATAAGTCTACACAATATTTTGATCAGTATTTTCATACAGAATATTTACAACATATTAAGATTTTCTTAAAAGGATAATTCATCCTATTAATTGGCGATATAATAATTTCTCCTTGTATATATATATATATATATATATATATATATGATATGAAAAGAAAAATGAATGCTTGAGTCGGGATTTGAACTCAAGTCTCTAAACTCTGTACGTTTAGCGCTCTAACCAACTGAGCTACCCAAGAATTCCAACACAAACATACATTTTTCTTATACATGTAGTATTCTCAATTCACACAAGAGGTAGCGAACATTTGTTCCGGCTGACATCTAGCGGCTAACATAACAGTTAAGCAATTTTTTTAAGAGAATATTTACTTTACAGCAGTAACGCTTGTATATATAGATGTTATAAATATATATATTGTGAAAAGCAACGGGAAGCTACCACACCTATGTAATTCCCTAGTAAAGCTGCAAAGTATAGCATGAAAATGCTATGATTGCTGTGAAAGACCTGCCCTCGGGCAGAATTACTATGGATATATACATATATATATATATATATATACACACACACTAGCGGACCTGGAAGACGTTGTCCTGCCCGAACGTTCAATTCCCATATCATGGCTGGAAGATAAAAATATATAAGTTACTTTTCTACCATAAAGTTCACTAATTAAGACGTATTAAATAGGTTAGTAAGAAAACTCCTAACTGCAATCTGTTAAGGATATATGATGAATTCACATTGTTGTCACGCGGAATATGTCGATAATGCAGATGACTACACATCTGACATAAAAACTCCTATAACCCGATCACAGCGCCACCTACCGAGTCCAATTGTGAATCTAAATCATTCAGGAACCCACTCAAACACACACACACAAAATTTCATCAAAATCGGTCCAGTCGTTTAGACAATTTTTAATTTAGGATTTCAGGTTAATCTCCAATTGTAATTGTCGGATTTCGCTCATTTCTGGATAATTTTAATAGGATGTATTGAGTTTCATTGTGAAACATAAAAAATGTGACTGCTCTAGCGATTTTTAAATTTTCACTTCAGGTGAACTCCTAACCTAATGATTTTAGAAGGTCCAATCATAAATCTAAACCATCGAGGGACCCAATCAGACACATACAAAAAATTCATCAAAATCGATCCATACATCCCTATCGTGAGTATGTTTTCTAACCATCCTCTGTATAATTCACCTTCCTGACACCATGGTTAATATTATTCTGCCAACACATTCTTAGCCAACCTACTAGATACTTTCCCTCTAGTTTTCCTACAAAAAGTTTCTAAGCCCCATTTTCATTCCCCAATCGTGCCATATGTCATGTCTATCCACGTCTACAAGTTTTAACTGTTCTTGTTAGATCTAGTTTCCCATAAAATTCATGTAATTCACTGTTATATAGTTTTTTTACCCGTCCATCCCGTTTTGGTCCAAAATTTTCGTAAAAACTTTATTTCAAATCTCGTAACATTTTCTCCTTCCTTAAAGGAAGCTACCATGTTTGGCATCTATAAAACATAACCGGAATAACCGGAAGAATACCTTTTTTTATATTTTTTGTTTAACGGTTTATGAAAGAACGTGGGATGGCAAGAATATTTTTAATTAATAAGAGCATGTGTTTCAAGAATTGAGTCTATGCTTAATTTCTTTCTGCACCTCATTCCTGTTTGTAATTATTGTCCCTAGGTATTTAAATCTGGACATTTCTTCAAAATTATCCTCACTTGTCATTAACTGTCGAATTGCATTATATAATGTATTTATAGGTATAACCATACATTTAGTTTCATTTATATTTACTTCCAGCCAAATTTTCTGTTTTTAAGAGAATATTAATTTTGGCTGCAAGTATTTCCTCGCTAACGTCAGCATATAAGCTACCAACGGCTTATTAATACCATTGAATTGTGAGTCTTTTTTATCCTCAGAAGATTTGATGGCACGTTCTAGTACAAACATGAATAGCAGAGGAGATGGTGTATCTCCTTGCTTAACCCATTATGAATAAAAAGAAACATCTGAAAACTATTTTCCTATCATCACCCTATTCTTTGTACAATTTAGTTACATTCGAATAAGTCTAAATATGTTTTAAGAATTCCGAATTCCAGCAGATTACTAAGCAACTTCTCCATATTAAGCTTTAAATTGGCAATGTATTCTGTAGGTTACAAACTTGGAATAAATTATTTAATATTCTTAATAAAACAGAACGAAACGAACGAGTAGAAATTACTTAAATTTGTGTCGAATTACACAATATACTAATAAAACAGTCATACTCGATTTCATTTTCACTGCAGTCCGACACATTTAAATAACTATCACAAAAAATTAGTGTTTTGCCAACTTAATGGTTAATTAAATCATATATATTTTATCGGTTTAGCAAATAGGCCCTACTAGTGCTGTCATGTTCCCGTTTATTTTCTAAAATGTGATCTACTGTAGTCATATTTCCTCTAAATCCACATTGATGACGATCTACTACGTCTCCATTAAAGAGAGTAAGTCTGGATACTAAAAATAAATTACACTTATATCAATAATACTGTAAAGATTACAAACAGAATGAGACACACAAAGAAATTAAACAGATGCTCATTTCTCGAAATGCGTGTTATTATGCATTACAGGGACTCTTGTCCCAACTCATTTAAAAAAATAAACTGAAAAAATATAAAAGTGTTATTATTCCAGTTATTTTATACGGATGCGAAACGTGGACCTTCACTTTAAGGGAAAGAAAGAAAGTTACAAGTATTTGAGAATAAAGATTTTAGGAAAATATTTGGACCAAAGAGAGATGAACAGACAGATAATGGAGAAAACTACATAACAGTGAACTACATGGTCTTTATAGGAAGCCAAAATATAATACGAACAGTTAAGTCTCATAAACTATGATGGGCAGGATATGTGGCACGAATGGGAATGAAAGAAATGGATGGAGGCTTTTTGTAGGAAAACTAGAGGGAAAATGGCCAGTTGGTAGACCAACAATGAGGTAGAACAATAACATTAACCATGATTTGAGGGAAGAATATTATACAAGGGATTATTGGAAAACATTAGCTCAGGATAGCAATCTATGGAGAGCTTATGTCCGCGCTGCCATGATCCTACGGATTCGATAGAGCCAGTGAGTAAGTTCTATAAATAATACTGCTACTACGTTTTATTATTAGGGTTCGGAAGTTGAGTACCTATAAAACGCTTATGAAAGACATTTTAAAAAGACCTAACAACATCCTAAAAATACCTAAAAACTGTAAAAAGGACGTAAAAAATGTTGCAGTTACTAATGAGTGGACATAGACAACCTCGCTGCCTTCGCCCTCTCCTCGAGTTATTTTTTCAGAAAGTGGCAACTTCTTAGAAAATTTGAAGTTGAAATACAATAATTTAGGCGGTCAGTAGGCTGGCGGTTCAAAATTACAGGGTATTTTGTGAGGTGTCGATAGTTACTCCCAGAACTAATTGTTTGGATGATAAGTCTTTAGAAAGTAAAACTAGTAAGTATTTTTTTAAGTTGCAATTGAGACTAGTTTCTGTGGTTTCTTGAATTATACAAATAGTATAAATATAGTCATAAAAAGCAAAAGTTCCGAAAAATAAGATTTAAAAAATAGGCTGACCAACAAGCCAAAAAAGTCGACAAAGGATAAAAATGCCGAATAAAACCCACCATTTACTGGCCGACAATGACCCAAAATGTACAGTATGTCAATTTGGTATTTATACACAGGTATTTTTATTAATAAAAACCCAATTTTCAGAACGTTTTTAAAAGTAAAGAAAAATATGTGTTGTGGTTTGAAGGAAACACTAAGTTATATCTAAATATGTAGTTCAAAACTTAATTATAAAATAAACATAATTTTATCAAAATAAATAATCTTTATTACACCCAAATACAAGCCAATTTGCTATCCATACACTAAAGAAAACACTGCAGTGTATTTGCTTGTCTAACTTGCTTAAACATTAATGCAACATGAATACTCTAAGTTGTGCATTTGTTTTCATCTGCCTACTGTGCTGGTTGTGTACACTGGCAGTCAGTCGCCTCCAAAATGGGTAAATGTAAAAAACTCAAGGATACAATTGTAAATCTTGCACTTAAGGGATATTCTTTGAGAAAAATAGAGCGACTGATAGGCAAATGTCATGCAACAGTACAGTATATACTAAATAAATTCAAGTATAAAGGTTCAGTAGAGAATGTTCCGAGAAAACCTAAACAAAAGAAGTGAAAAGGAGGAGAGAACCATTGTGAGACAAGTGAAATTTAACCCCAGAATTAGTGCTACAAAATTGCGGTCTACCCTAGAAGTTTCTACTGGTAAAAAGGTAAGTACTGAGACAGTTCGGAAGGTGTTACGCAGAAATGGCTATCATGGAAGAATTACTAGAAAAAGGCCGTATGTAAGTAAGAAGAACCGTGTTGTAAGACTACAGTTTTCAAAAGAACATGTAAATAAGGGGCAGGCATTTTGGAATAATGTTCTCTGGTCTGATGAGACTAAAATCAACCTGTTCGGTTCAGATGGCGTTCATAGAGTCTGGAGAAGAGTCAATACGGATAATGATGTGACCTATACAACACCTACAGTAAAACATGGGGGTGGGTCTGTAATGTTGTGGGGGTGTATGTCGGCAAAAGGGGTTGGCAATATACAGTTCATTGACAGTATTATGGACAAATTTGTGTATAACGACGTTCTTCGTAAGAATGTTAAACAAAGTGCAGCAAAATTGGATATGCTCCCTACGTACATGTTCCAACAAGGTAACGACCCCAAACATACGGCGGACTTAAATAAAACTTGGTTGATATGGAACGTGCCAAAGCAATTGAAAACCCCTCCTCAATCTTCTACTTAGAACATTTATGGGCGTTTTTGAAACCTAGGGTCCACAGCAGAAATCCTTCTTCCAAAGAAGAATTGAAGAAGGTGGTTATTGAAAAATGGTGCAAAATCAGTCCTCAGATATGTGATAGGCTTGTTAGATCCATGCAGCGTAGATGTCAAGCTGTTATTAAAGCTAAAGGTTGCCCTACAAAGTGCTAAGGACAGTTTATTTTTTTCTACTTTTTTTCCCCCCATTCTGACTGTATGAATAGAAAAGTGACTATAAAATTTACAACTTTTAAAGCTTTTTAATATATTATAAATTACATGTTTATAGAATTTGTTGATTTGTATATATTATGTAAATAAGTGTACCTGAAAATGTTTAGTTAATGGCAAAATATAATTGCAATATTCTAAGAATTCAAATTGTGTTATTTCAATTATAAAATCTAAATGTATGAATAACAAATTGACATACTGTATATACATTATGTTGGCTCTCGTCTTCTTACATAAAATTATGTCATTAGGCCCTAATATATCCTTCTCGTATTTTTTTTCTACTTTGTAATTTTATTTTTAATTCGTTAAATCTAGAGTAAATCAAAACACATCATAAATAATGATTGCATTGTATATATAACATGTAAACGTTTATGTTTATTGTAATTTAGATGTAAGCCAATATTTTTGTATTTTTTAAAACCTGGTTCAGTGGAACACAAGGCCTTAACTCTGCCAGGTAAAATAAACCTGCGGCTATTATTATTATTATTATTATTATTATTATTATATTATTATTATATTATATTATATTATTATTATTATTATTATATTATTATATATTATTATTATTATTATATTATTTATTATTATTATTATTATTATTATTATTATTATTATTATTATTAGTATTATTATAAAATGAAAAAAAAAATTCTCAACTTCCGAGCCTTATTCATTAGTTGTATTAGTGACTAAACCTATGAAGAAAGAAACAAATTTTGATTGTAATGAGAAATAAGTTTTAATTTTTCTTGTTCTACATTAATACACCATAGGTAAGATAATATAGTTAAATTACTATCTTCAATCCGATCTTTGACAATATGTTACGATCTGCTTATTTTACAGGTAAGAGATGGGTATTTCGTGCACTTCTTCGCTCCTGTAAGTCTTCCGCCCTTGAGAAAACATGTAATTTTCGTGTTGGATGTTAGCGGCTCCATGTTGGGTCGTAAGATTCAGCAATTGCGTCAAGCAATGATTACCATTCTTGGCGATTTGAATCGTAATGATCTATTCAGCATTGTTCTCTTCTCGGATACAGCGCAGGTAACTTAATGTTTACTTTAAGTTTTAAAATATCTGTTTTGTAAATTATGAACTGACAATTTACCGGTGAAAAGTTTTATAAAGTAAAAAGTTTGAAATACATTTTCGGATGACAAATGAAATAAGAAATTCTGTGGAATATAAAAATAAGGCCACATTGTCCAAAATTTCCTTTATTATATTCTAATATTAACGGCGCTAATTGTTGTAGTATTTTAATATACTTTCTTGCACGATGATGCATTCTGTCATACTTACAGGAATGGCAGCCATGTTTGAAAGTTCAATTTCCCAAATTTCGAGATTGCCAACATATAAATAACTAAATAACTATACTACACCTATCTAGGACGGGAAGCAAAACCACTGTCCTTTATGACGTGTAATGTATGTACGAAAATATATCCAGCCACTTTCTTAATGAAATGTATGTTTTTTTATATCTTGATTTAGATTTTTCTGACACTAAAGAAGCACACCCAACATCCAGTATAATCCTTCGACACTAAATGTATGGAAAAACGCACATTTCAGCCCCCTTCAATAATTACTGTAAAGAATAAGGACAATTTATCACCCATCGATGAGGGATTTAATGATTATTAAATTAAATTACTGTCTACATTGCATGACAAATGAGGGAAATTTCGAAGAAATGGCTGAATTCAAATACCTAGGAACATAATAACAAATAGGAATGAAATGCACAAAGAAATTAAACATAGGCTTAATTCTGTAAATGCATTCTATTATGGATTATACAGACTCTTGTCATCCCAACTCCTTTTAAAAAAACGTTAAACTGAAAATACATAAAACTGTTATTCTCCCAGTTATATTATATGGATGGTAAACATGGACTTTTACTTTAAGGGAGGAAAGAATATTTCGAGTATTTGATAATACAGTTCTTAGGATCTTTTTGGACCAAAGAGAGATGAACAGACAGATGAATGGAGAAGACAACATTAACAGTGAGCTGCATAGTCTTTATAGAAAGCCAGTTATAATAAGAACAGTTAAATCTCATATACTGCAATGGCCAGGACATGTGGCACGAATAGAGAATGAAATATGTGCTTGGAAGCTTCTTGTAGGGAAACCAGAGGGAAAACGCCCAGTTGGTAGACCAAGAATGAGGTAGGAAAATAACATAAAACCATAGTTTGAGGAAGTGATTATACATGGGTTGAGTGGAAAACATTAGCTCAGAATAGGGATGTATGGAGACTTATTTTCTCGCGACCATAAACCTACGGGTTCCATAGAGCCAGTTAGTTAGTGCATGAGATCTAAATATGTATTGACACTTATACGTATTTGGTTACTGAACAATAATGTTTTTGTTATTTGATTCAAGGGACTTACAACTGAATATTGACATCATCCCTGTATCATATCTCATAGTGAAACATATTTTTTTTATATTGAAAGCAACAGACAGCCAGTGAGATTCATAAATGTCAATCACATGCTTAAATATCACGCATAGCGTACATGGGCAATCAATTTGAGTCCCTATTTCGATATAGTTATTGTTCACTAAACGGTCCTGTGCTAATGATTCCTGTAATTTGAGTAGCAGAGTGCCCACCTGTGGACTATAAACTTGTGTTCTAAATGTAAAACTTAAGACAGTTTCTAATAAAATTATACTTTTTCTGGAATGCAATTTATATTTTACTGTTAATTAGAAACGCAAACATTTTTATTTTGCAGGTGTGGGATCCTGCATTGAACAACACAGAAACAATATTTCGAGATTTGAGGTATCATTCATGGGGTTATGATGAATATGAAGACGTCCAAGAAAAAGACGACACATTGTCCTCTACAGTAATTGCTGAAGCTTCACTTGACAATATTCACAAAGCCAAGGATTTTGTTGATCAACTCAAGGCACTATCATGTAATGATATAATCATTAATCTTTAAATATAAAATTCAGTCTGCATATTTTGTGCTTTAGACTTCTAAACCGCTCAACCGATTATCATAAGTAATGCCACGAGTGATTTCCAAATTATCGATAAATTCACGACTCACGAAGTGAGGAGTGAATTTATCTAGAGAATTTGGAAATCAAGAGTGGCATTTGTTAGGACTATTTAACGAATAAAATTAAGCTGTTTACTCACAAATCATTATTTAACTATAGTTATTTTAAAATATTTAATATTTAATGTAAACGGCGATGTTTGAAAACAAATGAGAATCGATAGGTACGCTTCATCTGCTTCTTTTGTTTATCACTGCAACCAGATCATACTATTTATTGTCAAAGGAACGCAATATTGTAAGAATGCTCTCTAGTGGAGAAAAAATGAAACACATGAAACTGTATATTAATTCATTTCTGATGTCGTATGATGTAAATATGACAATTATATTTTTCTGGATTATTACCTGGGAAAAAATACATTTAAGAAAGTGCAAACAGTAGTTTCTTTTTTTTTTTTTGGTTGTATAATCAATTGCTACAAATGTTTTTATATTAACTCCCGCATGCGGCATGTGTTGACATTCATGCACTATATATACAATCTGGTAGCCGTATTCCTCACGAGCTCAGTCACTGCAAAATAATGGTCAGACCTGTTCAGAATATTAAAAAGGAGGAGCCTTCTTTAGTATGGTAATTATAACACTGATAAATATTTCGTGAAACACGACTCTGATTGGTTGTAAAACAGAAATCATTGAAACGTGATTGGCCATTGAGTCCCATTTGGGGCATGAGTTAAATAGTCATGAAAATTTGTGCATACAGGTTTTCAAGCACAGAGTGTTTAGCCGCTGTATATTATGTTAAAAAACATTAAATGTAGGAATTCACGTGAAACTAAAATTTAAAAACCGTTCTAGCGGCCGCAATTTTCGATTTTTCACAACGAAACTCAGTATATCCTATTAAAATAAATCGAGTTAGGTATGATCAAAACAATCATTAAATCCGCCCATTGAAAGTGGAGGTTTACCTAAAATTTGAAATTAAAAATTTACCTTGGCATTCACCATGTTTGGTTCGTTGTAATGTAATTAATTCTTAATATTTAATGTGTTTAGGCATAGCAGAGCTCGCCGGGTATTAGCTAGTATCTTATAAAATCATGTACACATTCAAGAAATTCGCGTTTTATTGCTTCATCACTTTTTTATTTTCAAATATATTTTTTAATATTTTCTTTATCCTTTACAGTTTCACTTATCGTGATATGGAACAGAGACTGTCAAACTGTAACACCAAACTATATTATTATTTACAAAAAAACTTATACGCACTAATATTCATTAAATCTTTACAGATATTTTTATATAATCATCATCAATATCATCATCATACATGGCATGATAGCCCATTTTGGGCTCTAGACTTCCTCAGAATGTCCTTCCAGACTTCTTTATTTACTGCCAAACCCTTCCAATTTTTAATTTTACTAATTCTAATATCCTACAAGACATCATCCTCCCATCTTAATTTTGGTCTTCCAACTTTTTTGGTTTGAAATGGTTGTGCCATATAGATATTTTTTTAACAGTTTTATTATTGTTCACACGTATTAAACGTCCAGGCCAATCTATTAATTCTTATATATTTAATTAAATCGGGCTCCATATATAATTCATAGAATTCACAATTTCTCCTTCTTCTCAAAATATCACCTTATTTCAGAGCCCCAGAAATACCTCTCAATATATTTTATTCAAAAGTAGTGAGAGATTTCTAATCTGACTCTAAAATAGTCCAAGTTTCTGATGCATGTGCAAGAGTTTTATAAATCAGTAACATAGTTTGTCATGTTGTCGTTAAGATCCGTCCGGCTTTCATATCTTAAGATTTCGTAACAGGTGTTTTTTCCGGCGTAGGGTTGTCAACCCCACGCGCAACCCACAACCTGAGAGGCCATGTGATTTTCAATCAAGATTTTCTTCCTTTTGCCTTTAAATATTCAACTTCACTCTCTACAAGGCAGCAGAGGTTAGTAATTTCGGGTGTCCTCTCCTAGAGAAATTGGCTTCACTACGCCTTTGAGCCCCCTCTACCCATTCCCGAGGACACAACCGCTCAATCTGAGTACAGACATTGTTCCTTAGATTACCTCTTCCGCCAAATCCGCTGTTCCACTGACCACCATTTTCACCATCACTGTCGTTGAGGACTTCACTTTAACCCTGGCAAAGGGCCTCCATATTTACATCCCCTGGAGACATGGTGGCCCAGTTATACCCCCAAGCATTGGATAGGCTAATTGCGGTCAAAGCCAAGCGTCATTTATCTAAAATTGTCATCTCATTACACGTTCATGCAAGCAAAATGTTAAAAAAAAAGAATTAATAGTAATAAGGAATTAAATTTCACATGAGAGTTGACATAGTTAATCAAAATATGCGATACAATAGAGTCAAAGATGGCCAATACACTTAACACGCAGGGATATAAAATAAAGAAACTGAGCTTCAATTAAGTGATCATATTTCATAAAGGAATAGTAATCGGAGGATTATTTTTAGATAAATTTCAATTCAAATTCTACCTCCTTAAAAAACATTATAAACACAGTATGATCACCAATTAGCCTAGAATGTGTTTAAATTTTGTTTTCACTTTAAATAGTGCATCTTTATTTCAGCCACTAATATGTATGATGCGTTAAAGACAGCATTGAAGATAGTGAAACTTGGACGAGACCGCGCTGAACATTCAAGCGAAACCAACGAAATTAATCAGCACCTACCACCTGAACCAATTATCATCTTCCTAACAGATGGCCTACCAAATAATGACATAAACATGATAACGACGCAAATAACCAGGCTCAACACGGGAAAATGTTCCTTGTTTAGTTTGGCATTAGGTAATAATGCTGACCTAAACTTCCTCAAGAAATTGTCGCTGAGAAACTCTGGCTTCGCAAGGAAGATCTACGAAGCTTCGGATACAGCTCTTCAGTTGAGAGACTTCTATAGGGAAGTTTCTTCGCCTCTTCTTGCTAATATCGTGTTTAAATATGAATCATCGGAGGTAAGAATTTCACAATAGTAATTATGATGTTCATTACTCGAAATAACTGTTAGCCTTATAACACTCTAAATAATGGATTCTAAGGTCACAGTCCGGATTGGACATTAAGCATTACGTTTATTTTATCATTTAATCAAAGCACCAATACTATTATTAAACATCCATCTTCTCAAAATATCTAATTTTTCTTATTGGAAACTGCTGGTCAATTGCCACTTTCAAGTAAAAATTAACATAATTTCTGAGTATTCTATACTTTTTATTGTAATATCCAAAGTTACTTGATAAATCACAAATTGATTATCATTTTTACCCAATATAACATTCAAAACAATTTTATACATTTTAAGTGAAATGTTATGTTAATATATTTAATATTAATTCCAGATTTAATAGTAATGTATGAATACATTTTTTATATCATACTTTTTTCTGCTTGAATGTATGATAAGGCCCTATGGACTTAACTCTGCAAGTTTAAATTCAATAATAATAATAATAATAATAATAATAATAATAATAATAATAATAATAATAATAATAATAATGATTACTATTACTATTATTATGATCATTATTAGTATTGTTATTATTATTATTATTATTATTATTATTATTATTATTATTATTATTATTATTATTATTATTATTATTATTATTATGTCCACCGCCGCACTGGCTCAAGTAGTAGCACAGCTGTTTCCTAACTAGGACGTCTAATTTCAATATCCGGCTGGATTGGAAATTTTGATAGTAAACTTGTCATTCTCGAGGATAGGAGGAACGGTACTGTCCCTACATTGTGTACAGGATTCCTGGACTAAATTCCAAATCTCTCCGAAGTACAAATGTCGAAAAATCATGTGGTATTATTGACAGCGACTCGGCACTCGGTTGGGGACGAAGGGATTAGGTCGAAACCAATTATATAATTTTTTCTAATTCTGTCTTACGATAGAAGGTTTATCCAATACTTTTTTATGCAATTCAATTAAGTGTAATTAACTACTAACCTGTTTTAAGGTCAGTCAAGATACCCTTGATTTCATTCATGGAATAACTGACAGTCCTCCTGGTGTTTTTTTTTTCGATAGGACATTGGGTTTCACCCTCTCCCTTCTCTTCATCATCACCATCATCCATCATACAGTATACTTCCTCAAACACTTAAACATAGACTTCAATCCTACATTTTTTTTCTGCACACAATCCAAGTGCACAGCACCTAGATCAAGTCGACTGCCGAAATGTGCGTTTATTGAAAGTAGACCACATTAACAACATATATTCGCCTAGCATTGAACTCGATCAAAGGAGAGTACAGTGGGCTGCATTTAAACGCACACGCCTACTTATTTCATTTAAAGACAGAACACATGCCAAACTATATAAATTAACATGTTTTAACATTGTACGTACATTTTCCTTTATTCTAATATGCAGACATATTTAAATCATGCTCCGAGATATGGAAAAATATATAATCAGTAACAGTAAAAGCGAGTGTATGCAAGCTTCGAATATTGTGAAAATTTAAACCGTAGACAAGAAATTGGCTAATATTTCATAACATGAGCGTAAATCTGTTTGTTTCTCATACCAATATCACACAAGGGTTTTAAATCTTCTTCCTCTTCGTCACGGATTAGGATTTTTACTAGCCTGTTCCGGCTCCAAATTACTGTTTTTTTTTCCATATTTTCTTTGGTCTTCCCGAGATTCTTCTTCCTCGTGGTGAATAGTTGTATGCTGCTTTTGGTATTCTGTTCTCAGTCATCCTTGCTAAGTGTTCTTTCCAATTTGTTATGTATTTCTCTACTGTTGTGTTTAATTCGTCTACTTTTAGTTCTTGTCTTATTTTTTGTCTATTTTTTATATCCTGCTATTGGTCTGAAGAATTTCATTTCAGCAGGTTGTATTCTGGCAGATAGTTGTGTTGTCACTGTCCACGTTTCAGATCCATAAGTAATATTAGGAACTGCCATCGTCTTGTATAATTTCATTATAGAGTATTATCTGGCTTTATTTTTTATAGTTCTTTTAAGTGTTACTTTTATATAATTAAACGTATTTAGTCTGTTATTTATATGTTTCCGTTGTGTATGGTATTTCACAACCTAGGAAGTTATATTTTGTCACTTTAAAAAATCAATAAGCCTGTTAGGTTCTTCATATAATAGAAATAAAAGTTAAACAGACCACCATAAATTATAAAACCTGTATTAGTTAGTAGAGCGTTCAGATATGTGATTAACATGTAATAAATATTATTTGCTTCTTAATAAAGCCAAATGAACTGATCTGCAGAACAATTCTTATCTACAGTAGCTAATCACTGATATTTACAAATAAATATTTAATGTTATATTTATAGGGAGAACCTGAGAAAGTCACCGAACGAAAGTTCCGAAGATTGTTCTTCGGTTCAGAATTGGTTGTCGCTGGGAAACTACAGGCAAATAACTTCACAGTGAAAGTAGAAGGGCGATCTTCAGATGGTAACAGAACATACCCCTTTCTTCCAATATTCCCATCAACACTTCCTGATACCGATTTTACCAACCACACCGCAAGTTCTATGGAGAGAATGTGGGCATATCTTACTATTCAACAACTGCTGGAGGAAGATGCGGCCAAAGACAATAGCTACGATAATAGGAATTCATCTTCAGAGAAACAGCGTGCTCTACAATTAGCTCTACAGGTTATAACATATATTATAACTTACATAAGATTAGGAGAATAATTTAATCAATTAACGAAGTTATTACTTTTCTGAAATAAGTTTGTTGCTTTATTTTTAATTGTCCACAGTATTCATTCGTAACACCATTGACATCACTTGTCGTCGTAAAACCAAACGATACGAGTTCAGTCGGGACTAGTGACGCCTCAATCCCTGAGGATACAAATTCAGGTATTCATTTTATACTACTGCATTTCTCTTCGAGCAATTTCATATAGAATTTATGATGATATTACAATATTTGTTTGTGTTCACAGTGAATTGGTTGCCGATTCCTCAGCCTCTGACGGCTAGATCAGCAGGATCACGAAGGGCACTAACAAGTATAAAAATCATAACTTAAGTACAAGAACTTACAGTAATCTAAATCGTATTGTAATACCCTGTTATTCCAATCAAATTCCAAAGTATAATTATCTCCATATATAACAATGAGAATGAGTCCGTTTGTCTGTCTGTCCTTTATGAAATCAAAAAATACTTGACCGATTTGAATGAGGTTTTTTCATCATTTAGAGACTTTTTTCTGGGACAGTTAACTTATATAACATATTACCCTACGTACTATAGGGCCGGAGATTAAAAAAGTGCACTAAAACAAAATAGCTCTTTGGACGCTTAAATGGCTTACGCTGCCTAAACCATAACAAATACACACCAAATTAATATGCACAGAATTGAATATCTCAAAAGACTACAAAAGAAACCGCGACAGCATGTCTACCTTTTATGGATAACCCACAATAACAATTTTTGTCTTCTAGTTAATGGATGCCAAAGAGATCGGGATGAGAAGATTTCCGGGCAACGCCGGGTAATCAGCATGGGTATCTAAATTACGATATAAATGTATTATTTTTATTTTTTCGCCTTCCCTCAGGTTTCCATTCCAAAACAGATTTTGGTAGTCGATCCTCTTCCATTTGCTGGACATGTCCGTACCATCTTAATTGCCGAGTTTTAATATAATCTAAAATAGTGTCTTCAATCTTCATTCCCTAAAACCTCCTGGAGTCAGGGAATATGTTTATATATGAAGGAGAAACATCTACAACCAGGAGATTGAGATGGACCGACAAAATTGGCTATTAGGAATCGGACGATGTCAAAGACATTAATCAACCGATGATCTATCTATTTTTATTTTTTAATTATTCAACTAAACATAATAAATAACAGTTTTAAAAAACTAAAACAACACGCTTTATTAGAAAACCAAACTAAAAAAATGAAAAATAATTTTAATTTCCAACACATTTGGGATAAAATTAAAGTGATCAACAAAAAAAAGATCATCTCCAACACATACAGAATAAAACTAGAGTTATCAACAAAAATAAAATAATGTTACCATCAAAAGAGTGGGGTGCTCTATATCAATTAATATATTTGATAATAAACAGATATTGGTAAAAGTAAAGTCTCTAAGAAGAAAATGTAAAAATCATAAAAAGCACCCCACGCTTTTGATGGTAAAATTATTTTATTTTTGTTGATAACTCTAGTTTTATTCTATATGTGTTGGAGATGATTTTTTTGTTGATCACTTTAATTTTATCCCAAGCGTGTTGGAAATTAAAATTATTTTTCATTTTTTCATAGTTTTTTAAAACTATTATTTATTTTTTTATTTTTTAGTTTTAGTAGTTTACAGATTAAGATGAAAATGTAAACATCTTTAAATTCGATACTATTGTAGTATGAGCTAAAAGTAATACTCTTCTAAAAAAAATCCTCCCAGCCGGATTTGAACCAGCGACCTATGGATTACTGAAATTATATACCACTAGAGTTCACCGCTCTACTAACTGAGCTCTTATAACGATTGACTAGAAAGTCGACAAGTCCGCAACCTATCATACCAGTTTTCATGTTTTTGATTTTCTGATGAATCTGGCCAGGATTTTAGAAACGTAATATGAAATCATTGTATTGTCACGGGTCCTTTACAAGTATTCAAAGTTTCAAGTCGATCCAATGTTTCTAAATGGGTGAAAATCGTGTTCAAAGATTCCATTACATAGATACAAAGACACTTTTTTTGATTTTCTGATGATTCTGGCCAGGATTTTAGAAAAAAAATACATTATTGTATTGTCACGGGTCCTTTACAAGTATACAAAGTTTCAAGTTGATCGAAAGTTTCTAAGTGGGTGAAACTCGTGTTCAAAGATTCCGTTACATAGATACAAAGACACTTTTTTGGATTTTCTGATGATTCTGGCCAGGATTTTAGAAACCAAAAATGAAATTATTGTATTGTCACGGGTCCTTTACAAGTATACAAAGTTTCAAGTCGATCCAATGATTTTAAGTGGGTGAAAATCGCGTTGAAAGATTCCGTTAGATAGATAGATAGATAGATAGATAGATAGATAGATAGATAGATAGATAGATAGATAGATAGATAGATAGATAGATAGATAGATAGATAGATAGATAGATAGATAGATAGATAGATAGATACAGGTCAAGCTAATATAAAGCGTGTAAAAAACACATTTCATTTGTTTAGGCGTAGCAGCGCACGCCGGGTATTAGCTAATAAGAAATACAATTTTAGTCTATATCAGAAACTGTCCAACTGTAACATCTTTCAAAAACAATTTCAGAATGTTAATTACTAACCAAGGGTAAAACTTCACTAATATAATTCTTTTAACAATTAATAATTTATTTTATCTTATTAAATATTATTAAGATTTATTAAACATTTTAGCTGATGTGTCCACCGCTGTGGTCTCGAGGTAGCGTGCTGCCTTGTCACGCAGCGGGCCCGGGTTCGATCTCCGGTCGGGGCAGTTTTTCTGGGTGAGGTTTTCATCGGGGTTTTTCCTCACCTGTAAGACAAATGTCAGGAAAACATTAAGGCTCAAACGGTCCCCGAAATCATATGGCCATCATCATCATCCTTATCATTATCATCATCCTTCACCGGTGTGGAAAGCAACGGGAAGCTACCACCCACACTTAAAATTCCCTAGTAAAGCTGAAAGCATAGCATGAAAATGCTATGATTGCAGTGAAGGATCTGCCTTCGGGCAGAA
Source organism: Diploptera punctata (assembly GCA_030220185.1). Taxonomy (NCBI): domain Eukaryota; kingdom Metazoa; phylum Arthropoda; class Insecta; order Blattodea; family Blaberidae; genus Diploptera; species Diploptera punctata. Next base: position 547,601 of record JASPKZ010006057.1, read on the forward strand.
TTACTATGGATGGATGGATTAGCTGATGTCTTAATTCATTAAATTTTATAAGTTTATTTTTTATTTTTTTATTTATAGTAAATAAGTGTTATTATTCCTTTGTGTATATTTTATTATTAAATTTAATATTATTTATCATTCACTTTATTGTGTTATTACATGTTACTTTTACTGTATTATTGTTTATTTTGGCCAAATAATTATTCAGTATCTAATACTATTGTTAATGTTGTAATTCAATGTAACATGTGTTTGTCCCGAAGAGTGGAAGAGAAGGCCATATGTCCATCTCTTCACCAGGCTAAATAGATAAATAATAATCATTAATTGACGGATTTTATACCACAAAGTGACATTAAATAAAAGCGAAGGTTAGTATGGCCTCCAAGATTAAAGGTTTTATGTGATTTGGAGAGTTAGAGTATTATTTTTATTACATGGGTTACCAAATATCAAAATTGTTTATATTTTTTACAAAAGAAAAGATTTGTAAATTTCATGGAGGTTAAAAATTTATCATTTACTAGCTAATACCCGGTGTGCGCTGCTACACCTAAATAAATGATAAGGGGTTTTGCATTTAGTTGAATAAGTAAAAGGAAAAATAAATATAAATTTATATCGTTATTCTTTTTAGATACCCCGTGCTGATTACCCGGCGTTGCTCGGGAATCTATGCATCCCGATGTACTTGGCATAAATGAGCTGAAAGACAAAATTCGTTATTTTGAGTTATCCATAAAAGAATATCCGCCGTGCGCTCCTAATGCTTGCCCGGGAATCTACTTATCCCGATCTTCTTGGCGTCAATGAAAGACAAAAATGGTTATTGTGATTTATCCTTAAAAGATAAGACTTTTTTGTAGAATTTTTTGAGATATTCAATTTTGTGTACAATCATTTTGTGTATTTGATATGGTTTAGGTAGCGTAAGCCATTTAAGCTTACAAAAAGCGACATTTTTTTCGCTACAGAAGGTGATTTTTAAGGGTGAAGGGCTTAAGAATTAAAACTCTCTTATAACCTATAACCCTCCCAGGAAAATCCTGAACATTTTGCAAAAAGCCCCATGACAATCGGATGGTTGATATAGCAGCACATGCTTGCCCGGAATCTACCTATCCCGATCTCCTGGCATCAATGAAAGATAAAAATGGCTATTATGTGTTATCTGTAAAAGATAAACATATGCTGCCGCGGACTTTTTTGTAGAGTTTTTTGAGATATTAAATTCTATATACATTAATTGTGTGTATTTGTTATGGTTTAGGCTGCATAAGCCATTTAAGGGTTAAAAAAGGGTCTTTTTCACGTTTTTCACTACAAAGGGTGTTTTTTAAGTATGTAGGAGTTGAGTATCTCAACTCTCTTATAGCCTATGTTCATCCCGGGAATCTGCTGAACAGTTGCAAAAACCCCATCACAATCGGATCAACGGTATGGCCGCACATAAAGTACAAACAAATAAACAAACAAACAAACATTAATTGCATATATTAGATTATATAGTAGGTATCTATTACGGTTCTAATCCCAACAGCTATCAATAAACTAGAAATATTAGCATGAAGCACAGTTATAAATCAGTATGAGGCAACTCCAGAGATATGAAGTCAGCCAGCTTGGAAGAAACAGACGTAAATCAATAAATTTAGATACCTGAATCTAAAAAACTGGTGTTATCAAACATATTTTTGGTAATTAAGAAAACTATAGCTTTAAAAATATGTATGTTTCAGATTTATATAAAACACTTCAGTCTGAATTAATTTTCTCGCATACATACATTCATGCACAGATTTTTCATCGACTATAATAAATAAGAAAATGAAATTTTAACTATGAAATAGTTACATATAAAAATCTGTTTTATAAAATTTTAAAAGTGTCTCCTATCTAGTTCCATTGAGACTTAGTTTTATGGTGTCACTCATATAATTAAATTTATTTATTTTGTTTTCAATGTCCTCACTTTTTCTGTATGACACATTTGTATCTAGGTAATTAAAATTGCTCACGTTCTATGATTGTATTCCATAAATTGGATTTTTACTCTTAGTGGACGATACCCTCGAAAAGCTAAAACTTTTGTTTTTAGAGTAGATATTATCAATACTAATAAAATTCATTGTTAAAACCGTTGAGGTGGAGAGTCATAAACTAAAATAAGTTAAAATACACCTTCTTAGGTAAGATCCGTCGTCCTCAACTTATAAAATATGTATTCTTTATGCCTTTAGGCCTTTCAGAACATCCGTTCCATCTTCAACAGGCCCTTCTTCGCTACAATATCTAGTATGATGGTTGATGCTGCTGGTCTTAATGTGGTGTTGTCGTGAGGACCAGCAGCATCAACCATCATACTAGATATTGTAGCGAAGAAGGGCCTGCTGAAGATGGAACGGATGTTCTGAAAGGCCTACAGGCATAAAGAATACATATTTTATAAGTTGAGGACGACGGATCTTACCTAAGAAGATATTATCAAGTTGTATCTTTCACATATTTTACTTAATTTTTAAATCGCCCGTTGTAAGCCATATTCTTTCTACCATGAGACTTGAAAGTATATATTGATGTCCCCTGTATACGTTACTGGCGTCTCTCATGGTAAGATATCTGATGGGGGCTGCCATTTACGTCTCGATATCAAGCCGTCTCTTGTATTAAACCCAACAGAAGAGGGTTCCGCTCTACTGACCGTTGATGATTTTCTCCTTGTTATCCCGAAGATGGGTCTTCATATTTGTCATAAAAATCAGGAACGAAGAATAGAAAAGTCAGAAATGAGGTTTCTGACCAGTGTGGCTGGATATACAATAACAGATCAAAAACGAAATAAAAATATACGAAGTGAACTAAATATATTCAAACTATTAGATAGAAATGCACAATACAGAAATAAATGGATGGACCACATCAATAGAATGGATAACAATAGAATTCCGAAACAGATTCTTCATTACAAACCACTAAGACGATCTAACGTAGGAAGACCCAGTAAAAGATGGACAGACCAATTCTAGCGTGAGGTCGGAATAGACCTTAAGGTCTAATCTTTGATGCTGCTGCTGATGATGATGATAAAAATCTGTCTTATAGCAGTTTTATACTCCTCATACCTTGACTTCCAATTATTTATCATCTCGTTTCCAGTATCTATCCTCCAACCATAACTTAAACACACTATTACAACATAGTCTATTGCTTAATATACCGCAACATATAAATCACTTCACGTCATATACCATCTTCACTTCTCGCAACTGGAATTCCCTACCACAAAAAATCAGGGGCTGCCGGACGTTGGCATCTTTTAAAATAGATATAAATTTATTTTTGAGCTAACATTGGCTTTATCGTTACCCAGCGTAAGGTACACATATCAACTGCTGCTTCTCGTATAATTTATCATATTATTACTATTATTATTATTATTATTATTATTATTATTATTATTATTATATTATTATTATTATTATTATTATTAGAATGTGAAATAAAGAAATAAGGGAAATTATGGGTGTACAAGAGGAGCCGGACATCGTAGACATTATAGAAAAGAAAAGATTGCAGTGGTATGGTCATGTCAAAAGAATGCCAGAGCAAAGATTGCCAAAAATTGTTATGGAATGGATCCCAATGGAAAGGAGGAAGAGAGGAAGACCGAAGAAAACTTGGATAGAAGGGGTACAAGCAGCTATGAATGTCAGAGGAATGGAGGAAGATCAACGGATGGACAGAGAAGAATGGCGTTTGGTTTCCGGAAGACGGTGGCAGCTTCCATGATACCGGATGATGATTATTATTATTATCATTATTATTATTATTATTATTATTATTATTATTATTATTATTATTATTATTACTTTCAGCGCAGGATGTGATTGGATTTAACTTCGATCTTTTTTATGTATAAACTTCCTATTTATAAAAAAATCACAATTCTTAAAGCCTATTTCACCGAATCTGTTACAAGACCTTCATAATACAGTGAGAAAATTCTCCAAAATATTGTATATTCCTATCTGAGTAAATACTACCAATAGGTTACTTTAAAGGTGTATTTTAAAAATTAATTCAGACTGAATAGTTTTGATATTTCTAAAAATACTTATATATATAGCGTATATATATCATCTTCATGGTATAGGCTCCATGGTCTGTTCCGGCTCAATATTCCATCGCTTTCTTGGTCTGCCACGATCTCTTCTCCCTCGGGTTTGTACGTCCAAGGCTGCTTCGGAAGTCTGTTGTTCAGTCCATCGCTTCTTGTGTTTATAGATTTGATGTGTAATTGATATTACTCTTAATTCTTCTCTTATAGTTTCGTTCCTTATATGATCTCGTCTTGTACATCCCTTAACTGCTCGTAAAAATTTAATGTATGTCGATTGAATATTCTTAATTTCTTTCTGGCTCAGGACCCAGTTCTCTGCCGTAAAATAGAGTAGGTACTGCCACAATCTTGTAAAATTTCAACTGTGTTCCCTTTCTCGTTTTATTTCCAAGTGTTGGCTAAGTGTTCCACACATAAGTTGGTATCTGGAAAAGTTTGTTTGAAGGTCTTTGTCGTAATCGTAAGATAATTATATCGTTTTCCAGATAATTAAAGTGTGATACTTGTTTAAGTAAAACATTATCTCAGTTTTAGATGTTGAAATCTTGCAATTATATGCTTCTATCATTTTGCTTAGTGTATGTATGCTATATTGTAATTCATCTTCAAATACTGCAATTATAATTTGGTCGTCCGCGAACAGCAATGTATGAATGTATTTGTTTCTGTTAACATTTATTCCTCTAGGTACTTGCTTTACTCGTACTTGTTGGTTCCACTCACTCAGCACATCGTCTAAATAAAGGTTAAATAATGTGGTTGATAAACTACAGCCTTGCCGAACACCTTGATTCGTTGCCTCATAATTTTTCCCCATTTCATGCCCGGTATCAATGCACATGCCAATGTTATCATATAAGCCTTTAATAACTGTATTATATGTTGCTGGATATATATATATATATATATATACCGGGCTTCCAATATAAACCCGGACCGGCCTCACGGGGTTTCACCCGTCAGGCAGCGCTCTCTCCTCGTCCGCATTTCACTCTGCCAGCCGCTCGTCCTTGAACTAGTCAGTTTACTATCGTTCGACAAGATGAGAAGTCAGCTGACATTAGAGCAGCGCATTTATGTGTGTAAATGTTATTATAAATACGAATCAGCTCGTCGCGTTCGCGAGGAATTTATTTGGAACTTCCCTGGACAATTACCTCCTTCCAGATCGACAATCCACGATCTTGTGACTAAATTTGAGACCACTGGTTCAGTACAAAATAAGAAACACTCGCTCCCCCGATTTAACAGTGTGTGATTTTTATTTGTGGGGTAGCCTGCAAGACAAAGTGTACAAAACAAATCCGCACACATTGGAAGAACTGAAGAACAACATAAGAAATGAAATCAGAAACTTGACAGTGCCCGAACTACAGCGTGTCAATCTAAATGTGTTTACTCGGTATAATGCCTGTTTAACTGCGAGAGGACATTTCCAGCATTTTCTATAAGGTAAGAAACAGTTCAAGGACGGGTGGCAGGCAGGGTGAATTGCGGGAGGAAGAGACAGCACTGCGTGCCGGGTGAAACTCCGTAAGGCCGGTCTGGTTTTATATTGGAAGCCCGTTATATATTAAGCGAAATTTATCATTATTTAATACAAATTGTAATAATGTTTTTATACTGTTTTAGGTGGCAATAGTTTTTTAAATTACGGTAGTGGTGCTTTCATTGCACGACCAGCTTCTGCAGGAAATGCGGGAAATAATTTACCGCCAGGACCATCCAGTATAGGAATGAGCCCAGGTACAGGATCATATGTTCCGTCACCTGCACAAGCTGCGCTTGCACCTCATCCTCCACAAGTGCCTCATACGGCTCCTCAACCATCGCCTGTACAGTCTTCTGAATGGGGACAGTCTGAGACACCTCGATATCCACTTAGAGGTAATTCTTTTTTTTTTTAGTTAAATACCCTTCCGTTGCTATTATTTCTAACGTTTCTTATAGAAACAATAGATTATCCCATTGCATCCTTGAAGGCCAAGACCTTTTTAGTAGGATTAGCTCAGAAGAGCTCGAAAGATGAAAAAATATCAGAGAGGTTTCTTTTTTCTGATGAGTTCAGTTTCTTACCTGTTTCACCTACTTTTAACGATTTCCTGACTTTCAGGGATGCATACCTTATCATGATGGTGGGGTTTGTGTGCCTTAGGGACTTTCACAGAGCTATGCCTGCGATAGCGAAGTTACTGACAGGGCCTCTCATGCCGGACAGGTCTGTAAGGAAAGGCCAGACAAAATTGCATCCACACCGAAAAGCCAGGCTAGTAACCTACTTGCAGGTGTAAAAATACAATTACGCAGATCATTAGTTCATAGAATGAGACAACAAGAATTGATGAAAGAACAAATTTAAACCTGTAATGGAAAAATGAAGAAGAAGATTATATTCGACCAGCCTCATGGGCTAGTAATCAGCATTTCAGACTACAGTTCATCAGATTCTGGGTTCGATTCCCGGTCAGACCATAGGAAGTTTCATTAAAGGGGATTATTCCTGTGGTTGTCCATGGTCTGGAGTTTTGGTTAAGAACTCTCTAGATACTCCATTATCAATTATCACCCATCATATAATCTTGGCCTTCCAAGTGCTCCATTATAAGAAATTGATTACAATTCCGTCAATGAGAGGGGAGAAAGACAGCAATGTCATAAAATACAACCCGATGGCATTGAACAAAAAAAAATTGTCTATTTCTTGTTCACTCCGTATTTTTTTATATTAACTCATTGAAAGCTCTTTGCTTCTCTAAACTCTTACGTCTGTCATTGTTGCAGGAGTTCTCTACTTCTTTATCCCTGTCTCAATTACCGTATCGCCATAATGTATACCGAGCGCAAATTAACTGAAAGCTTCTGGAACGTCACAGGGAAAGTGGTCACACATTGAAAAAAAAATGTTATAGAACTGATTGAAAAAAACTGTAATTTACATGTTAAACTAATCCATATCAGAGTCTTGCAATGCTGCAGCACTGAACAAAAAAAAACTGATTTTTTAGGATGGAGTATAGCGCTAATAAACTAGATAAACGAATACAGGAAACGCATTGTCCTTATTGGTGCATGTTTCAGTGTAAAGGTGATGTGAAGGAGAAATTCTTAGAGGTTCAACGATCAGCAGGCTTTCAGATAAACTGCGTCAAGTGTACATTAAACTGTCTAGTTCTCTCTTTAAGATTCTACATATTTCGACGCCCAATCATTTAGCCTCTCGTTCCTCCTCCAACCATAATTTAAACACACGATCACAATATAATGTCTTGCTTAATATACCGCAACATAGGACATCTCTTCACTCTACATCATATACTATCTCCACTTCTCGCAACTAGAATTCCCTACCACAGCAAATCAGGCGCTGTCTGACATTAGCTTATTTTAAAATAAATCTAAATTTATATTTGCTCTGACCTTGACTCGATTATTACCCCATGTAATGTACATATATTAATTGGCGTTTCTCGTTTAATTAATTTCTATTATTATTGTTAATATTATTATTAATTTTATTATTATTATTATTATTATGTTTATCGTGTAAAATGTTGTTTTTACATGAAATTTATATTGCAATTTTCATGTCTTTTTAACTCTTTATAATTAGTATACTGTATAGATAACTATACTGTTAACATGTATAGGCCTATGTAATTTGTGCTCGTTGAGTGGAAGAAAAGGCCGTATCTCCTTAACTCTGCCAGAATAGATAAGAAATAATAATAATAATAATAATAATTATTATTATTATTATTATTATTATTATTAGTATTTAGATGCATTTCCTTTCACTCCATATGTCCTCATTTTTTGACTAAGGGATTTCTTTCTCACTTCTGTCCATGATGTTCCAGTTATTTTTTTCCGGATTTGTCCTCTTGGTCAACCTGCCACTTGTGCACCTTAATTCTAAACATGTCTCTGTTTATGATATCTTCTTGAGTAATTCCTGCCAATTTTAAGTCCTTTTCTACTTCACCAATCCATTTTATTACTATTATTATTATTATTATTATTATTATTATTATTATTATTATTATTATTATTATTATTATGTCTTGTTACATCTTGACCACCATTCCCTCCCCGGTTACTTGTATTTGCAGCTTCATATTTGATAGTCTATTGGTTTTGTGTCTCAGATCTTCATGTTTCACTTTGTGTTTAAGATTGATAACCGACATTCTTCTCTCATATCTCAACATCCAATATGAAATTCAAACTATTATTCAAAATTATGAATTTATTTTCAGATCCCATAGCACTGATACCGTTGAGCCAGATTGCATGGTTACCACCTCAACTAAATAATAGTGTCATTACATTACAGTTGAACAAATCTACTACAGAAGTACAGGTGGCTGGAGATGATCAGGTATTTTTGTTTTGTATTAAAAAACATACCGCAATTGAACTTATGTAGGAAAATCACTATGAGGTTTAATTTAAGACTTAAATTGAAATTCTTTACACCTAACCTCACATCCAGTCTCAAAATTAAACCGCTTTCAAAACCTAGGCGGTTTCATCATCAGTAATTTCACGACCGATGTTCTGTCGTTCAGGAGAACGCTTCTTACTCCATCTGTTGGTGAACCAATGAATCTCCGAATCAAATCGAATTCCCCGGGAATTTGAAAAATCAAACAAGAAAGAGAAACTAATGAATTTTGAAGTTCCCGGGGATTTTTTGTTTGATTCGTAGAAATAATCAGTTATCGTGGATGACAGAACATCGGTCATGAAATTACTAATGATGAAACCGCCTAGGTTTTGAAACCGGTTTAATTTGAAGACCAGATATGAGGTTAGGTGTAAATAATTTTAATTTAAACAATAAATATCAAAATTGAAGTCTAATATCCAATAAAATATTCGAATTAAGAAGTTTGTTTCCAATAATTCGCTTAGCTCGATAAAATCTGGAAATTAAAATTCATAATAAGTACTTTTTATATTCGTATTGACACAAATAATAAATCATCACACAACATTTGTTTGTATGACATTTATTCACTGCCAAGCTGAAAATTGTTCTATCTCACTGTGCACTTTCGTAAAAGTCTTTCTTTCAAATATAAATTTATTTGAATTAGAAGTTTCCAAATGTAAATTCAATATTTATCCCAATAATTCTAATGAGAAAACTAAAATAGAAGAAAGAAAGGTTACGTTGATTGGGATTTAAAGGAAATCTATGATTATCGATGCATGTGACTCGTTTCAAGAGCAGAATACACACGCGGACAGATCTGATACATAGTAAATGTTTTCTACTTAACTTTCATTCTCTCTACTTTATTGATGTGAACAGAAATTATACTAATTCCGAACTAACTAAGTTTTATTTGTACTATAAACAAACTTGCATAAGGTATGACTTTTACTTTTAACCGTCATATGACTGTCATCGATAGAAACATTGTTCTTAGATAAAATCGTATTTTACGGAAAATAAGATTGAATACAAGATAAGATGGTATCAATAATTAGTAACTTTCAGTTCTTATTTATTTATAACAGAAAATTATATATGGACCTACCTAATTAAACTTTAACAAGTTTTCCATGATATTGATAGATATCCTTTATTTATAATTTCATTACGAGTAATATTCATATTCCATGCTGATTTACCGTAAATTATGCTATTATTTTCAACACATCCCAAATTACAAACATAATTTTTGCTCTATGTTGATTCACCTGTAAATTCTGCCGTTATTTTCAGCACATTCTCAATGGCTGATTTAGGATATTTTTTACTAAACTGTTTGAAAACATTCAAAATAATTTGTGTCTCTCAGCTTTTAAAATGCTACAATTTCCAATATTTTAATAAATTATATAAAAACTATCATTTAAAACAACTGAAATTTTAACGTATTTTTGCATTGCGCTTGCGTTAGAATTAAGGGATGCTTATTTAATATATTAAAATTATATTTTAAGATTCTCTCATATAACTGATATAGATATGTGCCAGATATCATATATTTTTATTATTTTATTTCCTTTCTTTCTAGTGTTACAGAGCGAGCTACGTTTTCTTACACGCTTAAATGTAAAGTCGTTATTCGACCAATGAAAATGCAATCATATATCTTGTTTGTTTACATTACAACTGGAACTTAGCACGGAATAGGTATAATCGGATCTTTGGAAATTATACCCTCCAGGAGATCGGTCTAATTTCGTGTGCAAGGCTGTATACATAATTACACGTAAGTATAAACGGTTCACATTATTTTGAGATTAATTACAAATTCTGGTTCATTTTCCATAGCTCAACATCCCAGCCTACTCCTGCAACAGTCCAGTGGGATCAGGAGAATGCAGACATATAAGATATTGCGCACTCGATGTTTTCGCTTCCAATAAATCTGAATTTGTAAAGAACTACTACTGTCAAATTCAAAAGTGAGTACAAGATAATTACATCAGCAATGTAAAGAACATATTTTGATTAAAATTTACAACAAGCAAAGGCAGTGTGAACAATAAAAGTCAGATTTAATTACCTACGATTTGGTTTAACCACAATAAAAAAAATAACGGTACATTCTCCAATGTTTTTAGTTTAAAATATAACCCATTTTTATTATATACAACTTTCTTCATTACAGGATTGACTCAAGGACAAAGTGATACAAACAATTTTCGAAATTGGTGAAATACATTTTGTAAATACATTAAAAACACTAATTTCTCGTGGCATTTATTTAAATATGTCGGACCGAAATGGAAACAAAAGTATGCGTAACTGTAAATTATTCATCATGAACTTCAAAGACCGAATAACTGCCTGCCGAGACACTGAACTGACATATGCCTGATATAATTTTCCGCACTTAATTAGCAGTGTATGTACATTAAAAAATAATATTTCTAAGAATTTTGACTTAATTATTGAATTTTTAAAAGTTGCGAAATATATGAAATACCCTAAACAAATAAAATGAAACCTAATGTTCCGTAGAACACAGTTTGGAAACACAGACTTTATGATTTTGCGTAGATTAATAATAGCACTGAATTAAAAATTAAGTTTTTTTTAGTACAGAAAAGCATTGAAATTAATGTATTTACCGTAATTTTCTTACATTTCAGCTATGTTGGAGTTTGCTGTCCTCTTCATTTAGGTAAGTTGATAAGAATTAAATTTTCATAAATAATTGAGTGAGAAAGAAAACAAAATATTTCTAAAAATTTATATTAAGAAATGTTGAAATGTATTTCATAATTTCAGTTAATGTAAGTGTTCATTGTTTCAGGCCAAGCATCTTCAAGATCTGCGGCATTATCACCACCCAATTCCCGAAAGAGTTCAGGTATTAATTGCTTCACTATGTTTTTTTTTATTGTCAGTTTGCTGCAAACTTACGTGGACAGCTTACATACCTAGATACAAATATATTATTCCTTCTCTATTTCATAATCTGTATTTTCTTTCTTTAAAATTTTGTTCTTGTTCGCATGAAACTTTCTACCATGCATTTTCTGTTTCGTATTAAGATTTTTTTTTTCAATCACTTAAGCACAATTCATCAACGCCACGTCGTTAATAGGTTTGAATCTATTTTGGGATAACCTCTTTTCCGCAAAGTTTAACATTACCATAAATCATATCTTCGATTCTTTCCCACGTACAACCCCATCCCTTTAAATTTATTTTCATTTCGTACATTTATCTATTATCACTACATTTTATGTGTAAGTTAAATAAATGAGTCCAACGCTGTATCTAGGGACAGCCTGTCTCGTAAGCAGCAGGTCGTGATTCGATCGGGACAAGTTTCCTGGGCGGTTCCGGGTGTTTCCTCAGCTGTAAGACACGTCAAGAAACTTTCGGATTCAAACGGTCCCCAAACATGATTTGGTCATCATAATCACAAATTACCATATTCGTCATGTTTAGTATAAATGTGTGTGAATGGTGTGTTTCATTTTAATGTTGCGTTGTTTCGGAGGAGACCCTCCATGATATTGAGCTATCACTCATCTGAGGAGGCCATCCATGTACTTGTGTGTGTGATCCACAGCTTAAAATCCCTTTCCCGACATGCCGTGCCATTGATGGTCCTGGTAGCGTGTGGCATGTAAAAAGTACTTATAGAATGAGAGGTTAAACTACTCGTAACATTAAGATGAAGTTAAATGTAACCTAATTTTCTCTGAAATACTCGTAAGAATTTTTGAATTCATATCAATGCAATGACAACATTTTAAACTCTTTATTAGTCAATGATTAATATTTGAATACAATGTTTTTTTTTAAATAATTCTAAATGTATCGCTCGTATGCAAAGCTACACTAGAGCATCGCTCATTAGCAGAGCTATACTGGAAACGTCCCTCTTCATTTACTACCATTAATATTTTATTTATATTTCTTCCAGTTGATGTATCCAAATTAACTTACATAGCATCAACTCTATTTAAAAAGGTATACCGGTGCCACGTATAACTAGGTTTTTTATTTATTTAATGCAGGGCACTTGAAATACAGACCATTCACCCAAATGACAGACCTTATTAACATATTATAATAACTATACACAATAGAAACAATAACATAAACACTATAAAAATCATCATCATCATCATCTGCATTCATGGATTAGGTCTGTTGACCCGTTCCGACTTCAGCCCATCTCTTTCTGGGTTTGCCCACATCTCGGGTGCCTTTAGGTTTGTATTTTGTTATTTGTTTTGGATATCTATCTTCATTCATTCTGTCTATGTGTTGCTTCCATTTTTGTCTATATGTATCTATTTTATCAGTTATTGCAAATATTTCAAGTTCCTGTCTTATTTCTGAGTTCTTGATTCTGTCTTCCTTAGTGCACCCTTTAACAGATCTCAAAAATTTCATTTCTGCCGCCGTTATCTTACTTAGATCTTGTTTTTATGTATCCAGGCTTCTGATCCATAGAGCAGTACCGGTACTGCCAACATTTTATAAAATTTCAATTGGGTCTCTCTTGTTGTTTTAGTGATCGTTTTATCGTACCACATATTCCCTGGAATTTTGCTATTTTATTATTTATATCATTATCTTAATTAAATGAAATGTCACATCCTAGATAATTGAGATGGTTCACCTGTTCTATGATTTTGTTTCCTATTACTATTTTCGATCTGATTTGATTTTTCCCTTGGAATGCCATTACCTTAGTTTTTTCTATGGATATTTTGAGATTATATTGTTCACATATATTATGTAGTTTCAAAATATTCCTCTGAAGTTCGTCTTCTGTATTTGCTATTATTACCTGGTCATCAGCGTATAATAATGTTTTCAAGTAGTGTGTTTATCTAATTTTATTCCTTTATTTGTTTCTCTGTTCCATTTTTTATTATATCATTAATGTATAGGTTAAATAAAACTGGAGAGATACTGCATCCTTGTTTAACTCCTTGATTAGTATGAATTTTATTTTTACTTACTTCATTTCTAGTTATTATAACAAAATTTGTGTTCCAGTACAAACTCTTTATAGCTGCTATTAAGTGTTTCGGAATTCCTTTTTCTTTTAAAATTGTCCAGAGTTTTCCTCTGTCTACTTTATCAAATTCCTTGACAAAATCAATAAAAGCTATGTGTGTTTTCTTGTTATATTCTCTTCTTTTGTTTATAAATTCTTTTATCGTAAATATATTATCCATACATGAACGCCCTAGTCTGAATCCACTTTGTTCTTCTGTTAACATTGCCTCTGCTATTTGTTTTAACCTAAATGTTAAGATTCTTGAGTATATTTTATAGCCTGCAGTTAAAATGCTTATTCCTCTGTAGTTGTTGCAGTCGTTACGTTCTCCTTTCTTAAAAATAGATTGTACTAATGTTGTTGTCCAGGTTTCTGGTATTGTTGCTGGTTTCCAACATAAATTTAAAAAATGTAATAATCTCAGTTTAAAAAAATTCCTCCATATTTTATTAATTCCATATTAATTCCGTCTATTCCAGCTGCCTTTCTGTTCTTTGTTGTTTTCAGTACTACTTCTAATTCTTCCATTGTTATCATATCTATTCCTGTCTCACACTCATATATGTTATCTTTGGTTATTGTATTTTCATTATACCACAGTTTTTTATAATGTTCTTCCCATTGTTTCTCCTCAATTGCATTGATCTGTATTGTATCTTTTTCTTGTTTATTTAGATGTTTCATTACTTTATAGGCTATTTTTTGCTGCCTACGTATATCGTATTCTAGTCTGCTTATATATCTATCCCAACTGACTTTGTGTGCTTTTTTTATTTCTCTTTTGGCTATTGCACTTTTATGTTTGTATTCAGCTCTTAATTCTAGTGTTCTATTCTGTAAATATTTGTGATAAGACTCTTTTTTATCTTTTATTATCCTCTCTAATTCTTCATTCCATATTCTTACACCCTTCTTGTTATATATTTTATATATAAAAATATAAACAGAATAATCTTAAGTAGATTAGGGGGTTTGCAGTGAGAGCATTTTCCCTCTTGCCTCCCAGTAGCGTTGATGTAGTGTAGCAGTTGTTAGTGCAGAATAGTGAAGTAGGTGAGCAGAATTCATATTGGCACCAGTCCTACACAGCATACAGAAAGGATTGTTCAATATTCCCAGACGATGAAGATGCGTAGCGAGACAGTCATGTCTTGTTGCAATCCGACATTTTGCGACAGCTTCTTTTCGTGGTTAAACTGGTACTTCAGAAACAATTTTATTTCTCTAATGGCTTTCTTTGGTCCTTTCCAACAATGCCAGGTGGTATTCAGATTTATCTTGGCGTGGATAACGTGGCAGATCTATGGTAAGGAATTTCTTTCATGGGTGTTTGTAGAATTTGAGTGCCTCGTTTTGCAAGAAGATCTGCAGCTTCATTTCCTGCGATCCCACAGTGTGATGATATTCATTGTAGTGCAACTCGCTTTTGGAAGCAAATAAGGCTGTTGATGAATTTCCTGCACTCTACAACTTATTTGCTATAAGCCGTGTTAAATAGTTTGCAATTGCGCTAATTGCTGCTTGTGAATCTGATAGGATAACAACATTAAATAAGGATTCTGGTCTATATGTGAGGTGGAAAAGTGCTGTTCGAATGGCTTCTATCTCTCCATCAAAAGGGACACAATATTTGCCAAGTGAAATATATGTTGCGAACAGATCACTGTAGATTCCATATCCTGTATTTCCATTTGAACTGATTTTGGATCGATCAATATAGACATGTAACCAGCTCTCTGCTGGATATCGGGTTGAGACGGTTTCTAGCGCAATGGAGTGTAGGATTTCAGGTGGTGTTTCTGACTTGTTAATAATTTGAGTTAAGTCGAGATCTAGTTTTATTTTAACAATTTCAAGTGGGTTTTCTATTGGGGGTAATTGTCCAGATTTAGCTCAGGCATCAAGCATGTTCTTTTTTCTTTGTTGCGTGTTGCATAATGCCTTCATGTGTTTTTAATCTTCAGGGGTTGTGTTGATCTTGAGGGCAGTAAGGTATGTTAGGTGGCCGTATCAATTATTCATGCATTTTCAGTGCATTTTCGGTGATTTTGGCTTCTATTTCAATGTTGTTAGTAAATAGTAGCATTGCGTCTATGGGGGTAGTTCTAACAGCATCAATTATTAATCTATGGCTTGATACTGAACTCTCTCCAATTTGTTGATATTTTGACGAGGAGCAGTAATTAACAGACCACAACAATATGTCATGACTGGTTTTATGTATATTTTGTACGTCTGATTCAGCACAGAAGTAGCGCAACCCCATTTGCAACCTGCCAGTCGTTTTAATATGTCAAAGCTGCTTTGGGTTTTATCAGTCACATAAGTGATATGTTCATTCCAAGAGAGACGGGAATCAAAATATGTAACTCACAATTTTCTAACTGAGCGTTGTTATAGAAAATGTTTGGTTTCAGTTGGTTGTGGCATAGGGAAAATGTCTGTATTCAAAGTATGTTCAATCCGTTTTGAAGCATCCTTTTTGGGTGCAGAAGTCCAAATTACAAGATCATCGATATACATAAGGGCATGAACATTAACCTGTTTAGTGATGACAGATATCAAATCATTGACGTAGATATGACCACGTATTACTAGGTTGATCCCCGATCGGAACATGTTTTGTTTCGGGATTTTTCTTCATATGTAAGACAAAGTCAGCAAATTTTTAAGTCAAAAGTTTCCCCGAACGTCATCTGGCCATGATAATCACCCATGTTATATTCTCCCTGTTTAGTGCGAATGTAGGAGTTAATAGTTATGCTTTAAATATTCAACGTTTTGTTTCTGAAATGTTTGTACATAATGGAACAACTCTAGTGACCAACTTTCATAGATTGTTCAGGGATACTGAATGAGTGTTTTGATATAAGGAACTCGTGGTTTAGACTAAAAATAAGATACACCCAAGACACGAATGGCCATAAAGGCTCTTGGTCCACCAACTAGCTGTTAGCCTCACACACACAGGGGCCATCTACAAAGGTTGACGATCATCCAGTATACAAGTGACTTAAGACCAGAAAGTTAGATCTTCCAGCAGTTATAAATTGTTTTTCAACCTGAAGTCGCTACTTATTGCAGCTACCCAAATTGTTAAAGATGCGGTGCTGGATGGGCACCGGTCACATATTAGTCGAAATTACATAATTTTCCTCCATGGGGACTTGAACCAACGTACGTCTCGTAGATCTGCGCCAAGGCATGATGCATTAAACCACTCGGCTACGGCGCGGAACAACTTGCAGCCTCCGGTAACCTATTACAGAGTAATGTGTTGTTAATGAGTTAGACATGCAGCAAGTCTTTGGATCGCGATAAAATGGGTTCTGAAAATTATAAAACATTAACAGCTGCTTTAAACAAACATACAGTATTCAGGAGTAAAAATGAGTTCTGTCCTTGGTTATTTTCATTGTCCATGTAATTTCTGTAATGTTTATGTTACAGTTTACAATTTTACAGCAATTATTTTGACCAGCTTTATTGGCTAATGGTTCAGCGTTTCTGACTATATTTCATGTTGTCCCTGGCTCGATTTCAGGGTCAGACCATAGAGATGTTTCCTTATAAGGAAAATGTGGTTGCCTATGGTCTGGAATTTAGGTTAAGTACTCTCTTGGTAATATGATGGCCGGAAATAATATAAAGTAAAGAACGGGAGAAAAACCGACCAAGCCTCAATATCTCACCAAATAGAACAAAGGATGTGGAAATGGATAGGCCGCACATTGAGAAAACCAGACGGAGTCATCGAGAAGACTGCACTAGATTGGCATCCACAAAGAGTTAAGTAAGATGTAACGATCTAGTAAAACTTGGAAGCTATCAGTAGAGGAGGAAGCAAAGGAAAGCTGGAAACAAGTGAAATGGCTGGCTGGAAGCAGAGTACACTGGAGGAAATTAACTGCTGCCCTAAGTTCCATTTAGGAATTACAAAGGGAAAAAAGCTCTCCTGGTGGGTTCATTAACATTTATCACCCATCATAGGTCTATCGTCGGGATAATATAATTCCGCCTTCCACGCGCCACAACCTAAAAAACGGATTATAATTCCGCCAATTCCAGGGGAGAAAGCCAGAAATGTCATAAAAAAACCTGGTGGCTTTGAAAAAAAATTATTATGATTAGTTGACCACCAATTTTAAACTTTTCTTTAAAATGTATCAGATTCCATTTTATCGCTGTCCAAATTATTTACTATACATGTAACACATCAATAAAACATTGCTCATACGGAATGCCACAAGTGATTTCCAAATTATCGATAAATTCACGACTCACGAAGTGAGGAGTAAATTTATCTGGAGAATTTGGAAATCAAGAGTGACATTTGTTAGGACTATTTAACGAATAAAATTAAGCTGTTTACTCACAAATCATTGTTTAACTATAGTTATTTTAAAATATTTATGTATTTAATGTAAATGGTGATGTTTGAAAACAAATCAGAAATGTGAGGTTATGTTCATTCACTGCAACTAGATCATATTATTTATTGCCAAATAAGATCGCAATATTGTAAGAATGTACCCAAGTGGAGAAATAATGAAACACATCAAACTATATATCATAATCAACATTACGGGTTATTCATTTATTTTTCAGTAAACAACTCAGTAAAATCAAGGAATCTGTTCATTATTTGCTATATTCAATGTATTTGTTGGAGAAAAATAATGTTCTGTCCTGTTCAGAACATTAAAAAGGAGGAGCTTTCTTTATCACAAAAGCAGGAGCTGATAAAGATAAATCGATAAAGAGCGAGATGAAACACGATTGTCATAGGTTGTAAAACAAAATTCATTCAAACGTGATTGGTCATTGACTAGCATTTGTGGCATGAGTTAAATAGTCTGTAATAAGTCACCGGAGACTAGAGGTTCCTTGATACTATAATAGTAGAACTTTATTAGACTAAAAGTAAGATACATATAATGTTATTTACATATATTGGATCGTATGGATAGCAGGTCGTACGTGTCGTTGACAGTCCGTATAAAAAAAGAGCTCCTTACATAAAAAATACTCAAGCCAACATTCCAGAAAAACTTGTCGGAAGAATTCTACTCTATCCTGTATTTTGACTTTTACTGTATAAAAGTCTACTTCTCTAGATACATGTCGGTATATATCATTTCGAATTTATTCACAACCAATTAACTATATTAGGCACTATTTAAAAGAAATGGTAACATAAAAACATTGATCCTAATTAAATTAACATATTACAGATCTGGTGCCAGTAAGCAACATCACCTGGTATACTTCGGTGACAACAAACAATAGCATGATATTACCTAGTGGCTCTGGAGGCGGAGATGAGCGGCTGAACGTAGCGGCAGAAAATGTGGTTTGTATTTATTTAAACTTCTCCCCTTAATTTTAATAGCTTAATTTTTAATACGTTTATGTGTATGTGCGTGTGCGTGTGCGTATGAGTATGTGTATGTGTGTGTATGTGTGTGTATGTGTGTATGTGTGTGTGTATGTGTGTGTGTGTGTATGTACGTGCGCACGCGTTCGCCTGTGTTTGTATATATATACTAGAAGTCCCGGTCACGCGTTGCTGTGGTTAAGGTATACGTTAAAAATTTAAATTAAGTTGCTGTCTTTCAGCCAGATTACTTAAAAACTAATACTTAAACACGAAATTAATAATACTGAAAATAAACTAAACACTGAACACACTTAAATTATGAAATAATCAATATTTGTAATTCAATTGAAATTCGCGGTTGCAACAAAAAGCACAGCCATCTGGATCTCTCTTTGTTAAATAATAAACCAATTACCTTACCAAATTACCTTACACCGCCATCTGTTAGAATCGTAAGGAACTCTCAGATAATTACACCGCCATCTGTTAGAATCTCTTTGTTAAATAATAAACAAATAATTTGCAATAAAAAATAATGCAACTATAAATTTAGTTATAAACTACCCTAAGTCTCAAGTTGGATCAAACTGCACACAGTGTACAAAATTTTATTAAAATCGGTTCAGTAGTTTAGGATTCCATCGCGGACAAACAACGTGACATGAAATTTTTATATATTAAGATATATATACGTAAGCCTACGTACTAACTATATATATATATATATATATATATATATATATATATAATCATAAATAGTCTGGAACGCCTGGAACAATTCCAACCAAACTTGATACACAAATGAATTACAACAACCTGACCTTGCCTCTAGTTCCGAGGGACGCGGGTTGTTCAAATTCGGCCGTAGTCGTTGGATTTTTAAGATGAAAAAATCCAAGGAACAAATCCACCAGAACGGACTTTAAGCCGTGGTTCCCAAACCTGATATTCAGGCTCGTAAAAGAACCACAAGCTTGATTTAAAAGACATCTGTGCAAAATTTACCGACCGTTTCCCATGCAGTAATACCTTAGTTACCCACTAGATGTCTCATCGAGGCGCTAGGCCGATTCACTTTCCCCTTATAAGGATAAATGAGCGTAACTATTTAGCTTGGTCAATTAGTTCCCATTAGGGAGCGCCCTAATCCCGGCACAGGGTAGGAAAGAGCTTAAGTAGAAGAAAATAACTGTAGGGGTGAGAGACCCCCAGTACCCCCATCGGTAAAGAGATAGGGTGGCATGTAAATATAGTCGAAAATTACGGATATTAGTATCGAATATATAGTTCTTGGGGTCGTAATCAGATTTCTGACAGCCATAATCACATTTAATCCGCGTTTGACACCCTAGGACCGCCAAGAGGATTGAGGTTGTGAGAAGGAGTGAAAAATAAAATGTCCAAAATGGCCGAGGTTGGTGTCGAATGCATAGTTTTCGGGGTCGCTAAGCTGATTGGTGGCAAGAATACAAAGATAAGTAAATACTCGGACATGACACTATAATCAGCTAGTAATTATGTTATTAAATAATAATTAATGAGTCATGAATATCTCGCCTCAAACTCCGTGTTCTTCAAATCACAGGACCGGTTTCAAGAGCACGCAGTTTATGAGGTGAGATATTCACGACTCAATATTTATTAACTTGAAAGCCTCATAATGTTATTTCCCATAATGAATTTATGAAATAGTAATTATATATTTATGGATGCAATTTTAAAAATATTTCATAGAGGAACAAAAAGTTAAAGAGCGTTATTTAAGTAAAATATTTAAAAATATATAATAATATTTAGATCCTGTGTAAAACCCAAATAGACTTTCCTTTCAGGAATAACAAATTTTCAAAATAAATAATTACCATTTAAAAATTAATAATTATATTGTATCGTATACGTCTCACATGGTGACAAGAGTGCTCCCTTGTAGGAGTTTCTTAACCAAGCTAATTTAGTCACGTTTATATACCAACAATGCCAGTGAGTGATATCCTGTTAGCACATCCCCTCAATAATATGTCTAGTAGGCAAGTAAGATAAACATTAAATATAAATTACATTAATTTTTAATTTAATGTAACCGTATACTTCTTATTCTTTTTCTTCTTCTGCGGCTTCACGCCCATTTTATTTTAGCCTTAGCCTCACTTTTAATAACCGTCTACTTTAAAATCTGCCTCGAGATCACCCAACCCTCTCAATATCTGTCCTTTCATATTACATCGATCATCCATTTTTGAAATCAAGGTTGTTTTGCGATACAGTCCTCTTCTATTTCAATGACATATTCCTTCTTCTTGTATCTTGTAAGCCCATGTTTCCTTTAACAGATATTTAAGCGCTCTCCCCCTACAGGGAAGAATTTGAACCATAATAATTTAGTTACACTTGTTTTCGTATAGATGTCATTTGAATGGTCCGTGGTCAGCGTTCCGCCTCATACTGACGTATAGGAAGCCAAGGTAGTACAAGGACGGGAAAATTCGGTAAATTTTGCTTAGAGGCCTTTTCATTCAGGCTTAAGGATCTTTTACGAGCCTGAAAATCTTCAGACTCGGGACCCACGGCTTAAGTCCCTCCCGGAGGACTTGCTTCTTGGATTTTTCCATCCTAAAAAATCCATCGACCCCGGCCGGGTTTGAACCCGCGACCCTCGGGACCAGAGACAAGGAACATAACCACTAGTCCACCGCGGCCTACTAATCCAATATTCGAGACTTAATTTCAACTACAAATCAGGTGACTTATATTGTATTTTTAATTCTTGATTATATCTTATTCTCCACCGACCATTAAAAAGTTTGGGTCCATATATATTCCTCAAAATGTTCCTTTCCAATGCCATTAGATATGATTATATTCCCTTTGTGAGTGTCCAAGCCTTGCTTCCACAGAGAAAGCATGCTTGTCACTTAAAAATAATTTCGATTTTAATAATAATCATCCAAATGAAAATACTATTTCAGTATTCATGAGGAAACTATTTTTTAATTACAAACTTTCACCTTGAACACTGTAAATTATTTATGATGTGAGTAAAAATATAATGCAAAATGTC
This sequence comes from Diploptera punctata, assembly GCA_030220185.1. Classification (NCBI taxonomy): domain Eukaryota; kingdom Metazoa; phylum Arthropoda; class Insecta; order Blattodea; family Blaberidae; genus Diploptera; species Diploptera punctata. The sequence continues at coordinate 569,653 of JASPKZ010006057.1, forward strand.
ATTCACATCTTTAGATATAAAAATGAGTGTAAGTCTGTCTCTTCTTTATGGACTCGAAAACTATCTGAATGGGGTTTTCACCATTATTTAGAGAATGTTTCTAGAACATTTAACTTTTTTAACATATTATCTTACGTACTATAGGGACAGAGCTAAAACAAAAGATGTATCGGTGCACTAAAAAGTCGCTTTTTGGATGCTTAAATGGCTTACGCTGCCTAAACCATAACTAAAACACCAAATTAATGTAAATAGAATTGAATGTCTCAAAACAATTCTACAAAAAACGTCTGGGATAGCATATGTCTATCATTTACGGATAACTCGCAGTAATCAATTCTGTCTTTCATCTCATCGAAGCCAAAGGAAAATCGGGATAAGTAGATTCCCGGGCAACACCGGGAAATCAAATTACAAAGACATTTCCAACAGTACAATGTTAATTCTTATCAAATTAAATATTTTAGTTTATACATAATATTTTAAAATAATTTTGTCCGCACGAACAAAATAGGGGGTCCCGCTAATAAGTTATACTATATAACAGAAAGTCAAATACAGCTGCATGTGAGGAACTGATGAAGTACCTGCAACAGAAGACAGAAGAAGTAGATAACGATTTCTAAACCTCCAGTGACATGATCGACCGACTCTGGAGAGAATAAGATAGTATCAAGAATTAGAAATACAATATAAGTCACCTGAAATTGTAGACATGTCGTCAACAGACTAGCAGTACAAGGATTCCACTACAAGATGTGCAGCACAAGACATTTCTACCAGATGTCTGAAACTTGTGTTTGTGTACACTGCAAGAAAAGTTGTAGTCAAAACCACGTACTCTGTTGCACGAAACGAGAATAAACTGCAACTGAACTTGGCGCCACAGTCTAAAAAAACTTAACTGCACACTCGTTTTCATTTCTCTCTTTATTTATAATATTCTTCTTCATCCAACCAAGCCTTATACCTAAAGGCCTGTTACGATCTCACTGATGAATTTTGTATCCGACGTTTCCTTGGACGGCCCAGAGATATTTTCCCTGTTGGACAATAATGAAGCATAGCCTTGGGAACTCTATCTGAACTCATTCGTCGCAAATGATTCATTCAGTTATTCTAGTATCTATGTATGTATTCAATAGCCGGTTCTAAACGTAGTTCCAACATATTATCATTGCGTTTTTGATCCTATTTGGTATATCCTGCCGTATATCTCATTAATCTCATTTCACTAGAAGTTATCCTGCTCTCTTCTCCTTTCCTCAAGTCCATGCCTCACTACCGTAGCAAAGTGCAGGTCTTGCTAAGGTTTTCTACTTACGTATAACAGTAATCTGATATCTCTCTGGACTCGCGAAGGTTTCATTACTAAATTTATTATTCCCGTTGTTTCTTTAAAGTTAATAATTTTATTTGCTATGTCTACTTCATTCAAATATATTAATGTATATCCAATGTAGTTAATTGAATTTACTCTTTCCAATATTTTTGAATCTATAAATTTTGCTATATATAGGATATTTTCCTTGAAAAGTCATTATTTATTTATAATAGGAGTAGAAAGCCACATTTAATTACTCTAACAAAGTACATTATTTTACAGACCAACACTACTTATGGAACATGTGTAAGTCCTGTAGGACTGGGTTTCTGCAGACACTTCAGACATTGCCTTCTGGGAGTATTTTCCAATAATATAACTGAATTTTATCCCCAATATTTCTGTAGAATTAACAGGTAAGTTCTTAACATACATTTTCAAGCTCTAAGTGTTTTTATCCTCTTTCATTATAATTATTTTTTTCAAATCAGTATAATTTGAAATTCGAATTGTCCATTAATACAACTCAGTATTGTTTGTTATTTAATAATAGAAAACATTTTGTTTTTCAGATATTTTGTGGGTGTCTGCTGTCCTCTTAATGTGATGTGGTGATGATATTTCTACACATTTTTAAAGTTAAATTCATGTTCCCTATATTAGAATAATAATGATTCTGATAAAATATTCAGTCATCCTTCTTAAGTAAAAGATTTATGTTTTTTTCTTAAATTAATCATACTTTTAATGTCATGCAAATTTAAATGAACATGAATGTAAGTTGGTACCAATTTATTGATATAATACGAAAATTATTTTATTAATATGTTACTTAAGAATTCTTATATGTATATATCTAGATTTATTAATAAATTATATAGGCCTATTATATAATGTATAGCTATAAACTTTCTCCTATTGTTTTGCCTTAGTTTAACCTCTCCCTTTGCAGACACATGTATTTTCCGTAGTCCGTACAGTGACACGATCTGTAGGGAGGAGTTTTAACAGGCTCATGTGTATATATATATATATATATATATATGAAAAGAATTTTAGTACAGAAATGGATGTTTTAAGAAGATCAGCTGAAAAACCTAGAATGGATAGAATGCGAAATAAAGAAAGAAAGGAAGTTATGGTGTACAAGAGGAGCCGGATTATAGAAAAGATAATATTACAGTGGCATGGCCATGTCAAAATAATGCCAGATCAAAGATTGCCTAAACGTATTATGGAATGGATCCCAATGGAAAGGAAGACGAAAGGAACATCAAAGAAAACCTGGATGAAGGTGTGCAAGCGGCTATGTTTGTCAGAGGATTGGAGGAAGATCAATGGATGGACAGAGAGGAATGACGTTTTATTTCCGGAAGACGGCGGCATCTATATATATATATATATACCTTATTTTACAACATAAGGACATGGAGGGCCTCCCGGGGCTGCTTCCGAGGTAATATGAACATTTAAGACGAGACACGGAACACATATATTCATACTACACAAATGTAATAGACACAAATGTAATAGAATATGAATGATTATAAAAGCTAAATTCTGTTCGAAGACTATTTGATGGTAATTATTTTTTATACATGGATGTTTGTCTTATAGGTGATGAATAACCGAGAAAACCCTCAGCTAGTAAACTTGTCACGACAGGGAATCTAATTAGGATTCACTGCTTTAGAGAGAAATATATTGCTCCTATACCATATCAATGGGCAAATATTAATCAATAATCCAAAAATTAAAATAAATCATTAAGCAAGAAATTCAACGCCCATGCTGCGTGCAGCATGTAAAAGTGTCTATAAGGTAGTAGATTAAACTACGATGGAGAAAAAGATGATCAGCTACGCATCTCGTGTTTCAAAGTATATGCGCAACAATCAGAAGAACATAAAGAAGCCAAACACAAAAGTACACTCAGTTAAAAATTGATAAAACAATGGCTGTACCATAATTATTGTATGGCAGTGAATGTTGGTGCGGAATAAAATGGATGAATTCAGAAAAAATAAATTGGAAATTAAATTTCTAAGAGCAATAAAAGGATGCCCATTGAAACGCCACATTAGAAATGAAGATGTATGTAAACAATTGCAAATTACACCACTCCTAGATAAAGTTAAAATTTGCAGAACAAAATGGATTCAACATCTCGATAGAATGGAAGTGCCTAGAAATATGCACCAGCAGACAAGAGATCCCAAAAGAAGATCAAGAAGGCGGTGGAATGAAAAACTGGAACAGGCCAGAAGCTTATACCGTGAAATTGGTGACTATGATCATGATGACGATCATATTCTCTGATTTTATTTTATGTAGATATGGCATTTTATAAATAACCGCAATTGTTCCACATCATCCTTATAGGCCTATGTTTATTTATATCTCCTTAGCCAATATATATATATATATAATATATATATATATATATATATATATAACGAATAGCAACAAGAATAATGGTGAAAAAACAGTATTTTATATTTACTGAATGTTTTTAAATATTTTTTTTTGAAAATGTAGGGATAAAACATAATGTTAATATTTTTGGCGTAAAAAGGTGAACACAAAAAGTTGCTAGTCTGAAAGTCAGATCTGACTTTTAAGAATGAATTCTTTGTAAGTTTGTATTTAATTATATCATACTGTTTCCATCTTCTAATGTATTTACGCTATAGATAATATGTTATATGCAGTTGTGAACCGAAATATTTCTTGTGTTAAAAATGTACGTTAAATTGTATGGGAGGACAATCTTTAACCACCATTATACTTGTCCTAATCAATTCCTATGTAATTTCATAACTATCAAGTGCCATATATATTCAGATATAAAACCCCAACTCAAATAATACTTCCTTTATTTCGTTAAAATCGTAATAAAAACGTACTCACATGTTCTATCCATGTGAAAAAGTCGTATAATTTAAATCAGTATCATGCCATTACAATATAAATATTCAGGGTGCACCTGTTGTATATCTTCACATTAATTCGCTCACATTATGGAATGACCAAATAAGGCTGATATTTCACCTTACCTGAAAGAGAAAAAATATAGTTTCAAATTATAATATCAGTCAACTATTAGGACTACATTAATACAAAATAAGATCAAGACTATATATATATATATATATATATGACATGATAAGAAAAATAAATGCCTGGACGGGATTCGAACCCGGAACTCTGGGCCTGTACCCCAGCGTGTTATCCATTACACCACCAGGCGAATCCAATTCAAACACTTATATATATTGCATAGATCAATGTCAAAATAATTTAATTATAATATATATATATATATATATATATATATATATATATATATATATTATAAGACAGGAACTTGAAATATTTGCAATAACTGATAAAATGGATACATACAGACAAAAATGGAAGCAACACATAGACAGAATGAATGAAGATAGATATCCAAAACAAATAAAATACAAACCTAAAGGCACCCGAGATGTGGGCAGACCTAGAAAGAGATGGGCTGAAGTCGGAACGGGTCAACAGACCTAATCCATGAATGAAGATGATGATGATGATGATGATGATGATATATATATATATATATATATATATATATATATATATATAATGTTTTTCTCTAATGTGATGCATCTAACTGACTGAAGCCATCATCAGTCTTGTTCTCCAATACTTTGAGGTCTTAGAATCTTCATGTTTGACAACATCCAGTCGTTCAGATAACCTTCGTCCATTTCTTTAACAGGATAATTGTATAAAATGCATTTCGGTGAAGGTAGAACGCTGATGTTGTGAAGGTGTTTTGCCAGAAAGTCATTAAAAAATGTGCTACATCTGTTTTCTGGTAACTCTGGTATATTTGTTGTTAAGCATTCCCATTTGTTGTTAGGCATTCCCATTTTTGGTACTGGCTATTGTTTGAAGTTCACTGTCATTCATAATTTATATATATATATATATATATATATACAGGGTGTTGCAAAAAACACCTACAACGGAGGCGAGGTAGTATATTGAGATAAGATAATTTTTAATAAGGTATAAATGTCCGGAAATTATGCGTTTTCACATTATGACTAGTTAATTATGTCTCAAGATTAGTGTTAGTTCGAAGGATTTGAAGATTCATTACTTGACAACACCTCACAGGTACGGAACCTGTGATACGTGGCTTCGCAACGGAATTTGGCTGCAACACAACGGAGCTCCAGCTCACTTCCATGCCAATGTGAGGAGGCATTTGGATATCACGAATCCAGGTCGATGCATTAGCAGACGGGGACCAGTCGCATGACCTCAAAAATCACCCTAATCTTAACCCTCTCGACTACTTTTTAGGGGACGACATGAAACAGTCTGTTTATCAGACTCCAGTGGATCTTATAGCCCGAATCAACGGTGCTACAGAGATAATTCAAACGAGGCCAGGCGTATTTGAACGTATGCGCCAATCATTACACCGGCGATGTAGACACTACAATGAGATGGGAGGTGGATATTTTGAAAACCTGATGTGGCTGTGATGCGTGTACTGCCAAGTATTGAGTCCTGAAATCCAACTAACGGTACTCTTGAGAAGTTAGCTACTCATAGTGTGAAAACGCATAATTTACGGACATTGATACCTTATTAAAAATGATCAACATATCTCAATATACCACCTCACCTCCGTTGTCGGTGTGTTTTGCAACACCCTGTAAATATGTATGTGTGTGTGTGTGTGTGTGTGTGTGTGTGCGCGCGCGCGTGGGTGTGTGTGTACTCTATTACGTCCCACGTGGGGCACGAGTGCTTCCTAGAAAGAGTTTCTTATCCGGGATAATTTAATTTCCCTTATTTACCTAAAGACGTCAATGAGTGACACGTGGTCATCATATCGCCTCAACGAGACATCTAGTAGGTAACTTAGATATTACTTAGATGGATGAAGATAAGTTAAATTTTGCACGGGGGGTTTTTTATTCAGGCTTTCGATTCTTTTATTAGCCTGAAAAATCTTCAGACTCGGAACCCACGGCTTAACGCCTCTCCCGGAGTACTTTTTTCTTGGATCTTTCCATCCTAAACATCGATCGACCTCGGCCGGATTTGAACCCGCGACTCTCGGGACTAGAAGCAATATCAACGTAAATAACTGATATAACGTGAAATATCATAGACACAACATTTTAATAGAAAACTTAACCTAGTTTGTTGATATTACACACACACAACACACACACACACACATATATATATAATATATAGTATATATAGATGTGCAGGCAATGAGGGGAAAAAGGATTGGCCGATGGATGCGTGAATGACCGAAGAGATGTTGGAGGTAATATATAATATGATATGAAAAGAAAAATGAATGCTTGAGTCGGGATTTGAACCCGAGTCTCTAAACTCTGTACGTTTAGCGCTCTAACCAACTGAGCTCTCAAGAATTTCAACACAAACATACATTTTTCTTATATATGTAGTATTCTCAATTATAATTAATATATATATATATATATATATATATATGCAGCATGGGGGAAAAAGGATTGGACGATGGATATTGGAATGACAGAAAGATGTGGAGGAGAATGAGAGTAGATTAATTGGGCGCAGGAAGATGTTGTGAAACATTGTGAAGCCTGTTATATACAGGGTGTTAATGAATAACACCGACAAACTTTCCGGTATTGTAGTGGAGAGTTAGACGAACATTTTGAGATAAGGAACGTAGGGTGTGTGAAGCCAAATTTTGAAGTTATATGACTTCTTTTAAACTAGACGTTCATGCTCATTAATCAACAACGAAGCAAACTATGAATATGGTTTCTCTTGGAAATACTTCAGTTCTACTCCAATAGTAGGATAACTATAGTTTTAATTTCAAGTATAGCAGCATTTTCATAATTTTGAGCCATGTTTTTATGAACATTTCGTCTTTCGGCAAGAGCCAGTGCGCCACTGACAGTCTGTATATAGCGCTCTGTCAAGCAATCATACGTATTAGATGTCTGGTAACTCAGACGTGATTCGCATTAATAGCTAGTCGGTAGCAACCTTGACACTTAATGTTGTAGTGCCGGGTTCGAATCTCTCTTTTTGGTTTTGGTTTTGGTATTTTTATTTTCTTTCCTTTTTATTTTTAATCAGGGGAGGATTTGCTTATGTAGTTACTTCATTGAGTTTCTGACATTCTGTTTAAGCATAAGTATTTATTTTGAATTAAACTATTGCATTATTTGTTTACATGAAATGCACGGGTAAAAATTATTTAAAATACTCTACATTTAGTCTGTTCATACCAAGTGCTCATGCGCGTGCCCGTGACTTGATACCAGTAAGTTTCACTACTGCTTTGAATCTTGTAGGAGGAACATTGTTTACATTGACGTGAACGTTATGGCTAATGTATTCACGTAGACTTTCACGGCCGGAGTTACTATGATTATCTTGCTGAAGATTTTCGGGCTGTAGGCCGTGGTCGTGAGGCTTGTAGTTCACAGACGTTTCGCCAAAGATTGCGTCTGGCATCCTCAAGGATTGTCTTGAGAGTGGCAATTTTGTTCACTGTCTGTCCTATTTACTTGATGGCCACAGAGCTACAATACCAGAATACAGACATATTATCTAACTGCAAACACTATTTTACCCGTCTACAACGAGAAGCCATCGAAATATTCAAACATAAAAACAGTTTCAATAGAAAAGAAGAATCATTAAAAGTCAACAAAGTATGGATACCGGTTCTAAAAATCGCAAAATGTAAACCTCTACAAGTACAGTCCACTAAACTATCAAACAGCAATCTCATTGGAACAATGGAAGTCCCTACCGCTGACCAATCAGAAGGCAGATATAACTTACGAACACATCGCGGTGAACGTATAAATAGGACAGACAGAGGACAGAATTGCCAGTTATTGGGCACACGGACCTGTTTCGCATGAACAAGGAATTAAGAGCACTCACTAGTGGAGATCTCCGAGTAGTCAATATTCCTGAAGGTCTGCGTTATTACGCAGCTTCAATGGAAGACTTTCAGATCATGAAAACGTATTTTAATTCCTTACATAAGGAATACTATACGTATAAAATCTTAAAGGACACTCCATTGAAGGTAGCACTGAAACGTCTACCAGCAAATATCAAAATTGAAGAAATTGAAGAGGAAATCAGGTCCTTGGGATTTCCTCTTCAAAAAGTAACGCAAATTATTGCGAAAAAAGATAATTTGGAAAAACCCTTACCGGTTTTCATTTTGGAACTAAAGCGAACAGCAGAGGCTTTCAAAATTTACGATCTCAAAAGGCTATGTTATTGTGTGTGGCCGTGGAAGGATATAGACCAAGGACCGGTCTTAAACAATGTTTCAAGTGCCAGTCCTTCAATCACACCTTTCCTGCGTGTAGCCGGACGCCACGTTGCGTAATCTGTGCCGAGGCCCATGGGCATAAGGACTGTCCCATTAAGGCCTGTGCACAGAGAAACCCAAATTTACTAAAGTGTGTAAATTGCGGGGCGTCTGGACACCCTGCTTCATACCGTGGCTGTCCAGCTTTCCAGGCAGCGCTGGAAAAGTATGAACAAGTCAAAAAAACTAAAAGTTACCCAATTACCATCCATTCAACCCAAGACTTTCACTTCGGTGAATGTCAATCCTCATGTTACCTTCTCCCAAGTAACCAAACCTGGTACTTCTTCACAAACAAATGTGAACAACAATGTTCAAGATCGCACTACACCGGCGATACAATTAAGTACACATGTCGAGGAGTTTCTCCAAGATATCCAGCCCTTAGTGGCTAGTCTATCTACTATGGAGAAATTCCTCTTCATGCACAAAATATTTAACCTATGTTCCATAGGTTAAATATTGAGGAATCATACATTATCCACATGGTATTCTAGAGAGAAAACATCTTCCTACTATGGCTAGGTTTAACATAAGTCAAGAACCCCATAATGATAGCCATAAAGAAATTTAGCTGCAAAAGTCGCCCAGTGGGTAACAAAACGCAGCACGTGGGATGGTGCCAGTCACCTCCGAATATAAACAAACAGAATTGCCACTCTCAAGACAACCCTTGAGGATGCCAGACGCAGTCTTTGGCGAAACGTCGGGGAACTACAAGCCTCACGACCACGGCCTACAGCCCGAAAATCTTCAGCAAGATAATCATAGTTATGGTCAGTGTTTATGCATTCAATGAATTAGCAGATATGCATTATGTTTATGGCGATGAAAGAGGAAATGTGCATGCAGCTGCACAAATGCACAGAGAAAGATATCCTGACAGATGACATCCTCATCATTCAACTTTCCAAATCATCCACTGGCGTCTAAGGGAAACTGGAACCGTGTTACGCATAAACTGGATTCCGGCGCAAGACGAACTCGTACCATGGATTTCGAAGGAGAGGTGCTCGACTGGATTCGAGAGAATCCTTCTACCAGTACACGAGCAATTGCATGTGCCATGGTACAAACCATGCGTCTTGCAGGAAGATGGATCCACCCCTTCCATATTTTGAAGATCCAGTGCTTGACACTGTTAGACTTCGGACCTCGCTTGCCGTTTTATAACTGGGTCTCTGAGCGGCTAGTTGAACAGCCTGCTTTTTAAAAGTGCTTTTCACCGACGAGGCTTATTTTACAAGGAAGGGGTTGTACTAAACTAAAGGAATAACCATATTTTGGAACATGAACATCCATTTCCGATTGCAGAGAGAGGCTACCATCACAGGTCCGTCGTTAACATATGGGTTGGTATAATTTCCAATTACATTATTGGTCCCTATCTTCTGCCCCCACGGTTAAATGGTCATGTGCATAAACAGGTTTTGATACACGTGCTTCCTGCATTCCTGGAAGAAGTTCATCTTGATATCCGACGTCAGATGTGGATCCAGCACGACGGAGCACATTCTCACTTTGACAGGAATCTAAGGAACCATCTGGATAATGTCTTCCCTGGACGTTGGATTGATCGCAGTGGTCCTATAGCATGGCCTCCACGTTCACCTGACCTTACTCCTCCAGATTTCTTCCTATGGGGACACCTTAAGAGCCTCGTGTATCAGACTACAGTCGACTCAGATGAGGAGTTACTGGCGAGAAATTTGGCTGCCTGTGAACGAAATCAGAAATACTCCAGGAATCATTTCTGCACAGATGCAATTTCTCCTTACTCCATCAACCGCAACATTTTGAACAATACCTATGATCTGTTTATGAAGCAAATATGAATAAAGAGATTATATTTTTCTGTATCTTTAAATCATGCCTCCTTTACGGAATGTACTGTGATATAATATAACAAATTGGTTTTCATTTATTATTAATATTCCAGAATGTTAACATATTTACTGTAAAATGATGTATGAATAACGAATTTGATTTCCTTTATTATTCTTCCACTGTCAAGTCAAACATTAGTGGGCCTTAATTTAATTATTTATTTATTTCGTTATGCCTTACCTTAATTTTTGTACTAAGTTTCGCGTCACAATACTTGGTGCTACATTCATACAATATTATTTTAACCTGAAGTAATGGTACGCTAAAGCATAAATAGCCTTTTGTTATTTCGTCCGTCTGAACCATGTGATTTTCACTTACGAATACGTACTGTAGTTACCTAGTGTGCTATACAGTATACCTCCTTTTACACTACTACAGAATATTTTTTTATTACTTTCGTATATCATACTAAAATAAATTCTACAGTATTTTGTACTAAATTTCCAAACATCTTACACAAGAAAAAAAGAACACAAAAAAATAAAAGCTCATCACATCAGAGGTTTGAATCTTGAATCTCACTTTCCGAACGAACGATATTTTATACCTCGCTCGTTACCACTGAGCTAAATGGTCACAGGAGCTAAACCCGCTAAAGAACAAAAGAAGACTGTACTTTAACAGCTTATCAACGAAATCTTCGAAATATTGTCAGTGGCGTACTGGCTCCTAAGACATTTTATATTATAACGTGCAAATTTGAACTTATAGTTTACAAGTTGCATATCTCAAACTGTTATCTACGACTCCTCTACAATACCTGAAATTTTGTCGGTGTTATTCATTAACACCCTGTATATATTATTCAAATCACATTTTGTGAAGTATGTTTTACAAACATTTATCGACTTATTAATCATCCAATATGCTCATCCGGTAATGAAAATATATCATTATATCGACATTTTTAAACGATGCCTATATTACAATCTCTCTTTACTTTAGTTTAACCTCTCCCTTTATAGGTATTTTACATCACGTCACCGGGCCTTGGGGAAGGTAAAACCCGATGACGGAACGTAGTCCGCTCCTATCGAAGAACACCAAGGCGGAAGCCAGGTTTTATGATCGCATCCATCGGACGAATCGCTATCAAAAGTACCGCATGCATTCTCAACATAATATGAACTGCGGAGAGGTTTGCAATTAAATGAAGAAATCTGGTGCACAATGTAGTGATTAAAAATTGTACACCACCACCCCTACTGGGCACGAGATTGAAAATTTTACAATTAAATTAATTTAGTTTAATTAATTTAATAACTAAAATTTTCAACCCCATCGGGTATCGAATCCGGGTCCGCTAGTCAGGAAGCAGGCATATTTCCTCCTGAGACTGCACGGCGGACATAATATGAAAACAACTGTATCCGTATACAAATTTGGGCATGAAACATGGTCACTTATACTAACAAGGGAACCATTGCATGCCGAAACTTACGTTGAAATTTCTCCCAGAGAAGCGTTGTGATGTACCAAGGGCGTGTCCAAAAAAAAAAATATCTTTAAGTGCAAGGCACTAAAATCCAGCGGTAAATTTATCATTTAAACTACAGGGAAGTAATAGAACACCTCACTTGATGGATTGGATAACCCTGACTACCTGCCGTCTGCCTCAATACCGCTCTAAGTCTAGCAGAGATGTCCAACTGCTACGCACAGCGCGTTGCCATTGCCGAATTCTGGATTATATTTGTGTGGCTTGTAGTTAAAAACGGCAGATGCATTTTTGAACATGGCGCTGATACACTACAGCGCTTTTTTGGAAGAAATTTCAAGGTAGGTTTCAGTATGCAATGGTTGGCAGTTTCTTGGTAAGAGAATAAAACAAGCTAAAAGTATTTGATAAAAAAGGGCCTAATAAGTATTTATGATTCCATAAGAGATGAGAATGGAGAATACAGAAAACTAAAAGAGAATTTCCATAATAAGTGAGGGCATGAGAATGAAAATCATAGACCTACAATCTATATCATTGTCCGAATAATACGTGCTATTATGTCAAGAAAGTTGAGATAGAATTGTTTACATTAGAAATGTTTTAAATGTTTTATTGGGAAATCCATTACGAAAAGATCAATGGAAAAGCTAAGGCGTAACTGGAATGATGTTATTCGGATGAATCATAGAGAATCGAATGTCGGAGATATGAACTGAATTCGGTTTGTTGAGTTTAGAGTTCAATGTCATGAGTTCCATAAACCATACATTTATTTATTAATAATGATTTATTATTTAATAAAATTATATACTTGAAATTTCAACTAGTCAGAATACAAGCAAACATATGGGATATTCCAGCATCGCCATATCAAAAAGATAAACTCTGATTGTAGGGTCAAGAGAACTACATAACAAACTTTTTTCCCTCCTTATGTAACGAACAAAATTAGTATTACATGGCAATCTGTAAGAGCGTAAAAAAATTAAGCAGGACATTAGGGATGTCAACTGAAGAATTTGAGATAGGGAACCTAGGGTCCGAGAAACCAGCTTAAAGAGATATGGAAGTAAACTTGTCTTACATATTACTGTCTATTTTTTTATTTGCATTATTTATCAGTTAATTGCAAGTACCATCATAGATACAATTGGACGATGTTATGCATAAACCGGCTAAGCGTCATTTTTTTAAATTATATTTTGAAGCCATCTGTTGCACTACTCGCAAAGTAAGTGTATGCCCACTTTCAGCGCCAAATATTTAAATTTAGCCTTATTATTAAAGAAAATGTAAACGCCATCAATCATCATATCAGAGATTCTATGTTCTACAATCAAACGGACATGAAACCAGATCTTCATAAATGATAATCTAAATGTTGCATCATTTAGTTATGCACTAATTATTCCCACTCTTAGATTGTTGATGAATAACTGTCAAACAAGGTAAATAACTTATAATATCCAGCATTGTTAGTTTAGCGCTACAATAAATAGCGAAGAACTTTAAACGTATTTTTCTCAAAACTTACATAAAGGCGCATAGTCGGTTGGTGCATAACGCCGTCCAATTAACGTACAATTTTCTATATTACAATAGTTACTCAAACACGGCCACCAATCTCAATGCAAACATGACATCAGTGTACAAGTTTCTGACGCACTCTCGCAAATATTCATAGTGTGTTTTGAATCACACCATAGGCAGCTACAATGCTGGGCAACTAATTCCATGTCCGTTTCCACTGGAGTCTCAAAACACAAGGGACTTTAGATATCCCTATAGCAAATAATCAAGGGGAATCAGGTCAAGTCCTGCAACATGACTTCCTAGTCATCAAGCTGTTCATTTGCAGGAACTAAAGGATGTAGTACATGTAAACAAACAGCTCTGTAAACGTAAACATGTAGGCATGTTAGTTGTAAATCAGCTGGAAATTATTAATGCGAGAAAATATGATAGAGATATGTACTTCCTTATCTCGCGATGGACTAGTGGTTATGCTCTTTGCCTCTGGTCCCAAGGATCGCGGGTTCAAACCCGGCCGGGGTCGATGGATTTTTTAGGATGGAAAAATCCAAGGAGCAAGTCCTCCGGGAGGGACTTTAAGCCGTGGGTCCCGAGTCTGAAGATTTTCAGGCTCGTAAAAGATCCTTAAGCCTGAATGAAAAGGCCTCTAAGCAAAATTTACCGAATTTTCCCGTCCTTGTACTACCTCGGTTTCCTAGATGTCAGTATGAGGCGGAACGCTGACCGCGGACCACTAAAATGGCATCTATACGAAAACAAGTGTCACTAAATTAGTATGGTTCAAATTCTTCCCTGTAGGGGAAGAGCGCCTAAATCTCTGTTAAAGGAAACATGGGCTTACAAGATTACAAGAAGATCTCCTTAGGCTGGCTTCTCGGACCCTAGGTTCCCTACCTCAAATTGTTGAGTGGAGCATCACCTATCTCCTGTTTAATTGTTGTACGCTGTTACAGAATCACCCTGTATACTTTCAAACTATCACTATTTTGAACATTGTCAAGTCATTTCTAATACAATTGACAAAATTATCAAAAAACACAGTCAAAGAAATCCTCAAGCTCTCCAGCCGACATTCTAATTCCTCTAAAAGCGTGAAATAGCTCAATAGTAAAATATACTTCAAAATTTCAATGCAACATCTTAGAAAAATCTGGAAATCCCTATTCGCCACCAGCATAATGCGGAATCTTAATGGAAACAAAGAATTATGTACTCTCCACTACACCAATTCCGAGCTAAGTTCCACTTGTATTGTAAACAAACTTGCATAAGATATTACTCTGCCAACTTTGTTTTTTTTTGGGGGGGGGGGAACTGTGGTGCTACTTTTAACCGCCATGTGACTGAATTATGTACGATAGAAACATTGTTCTTAGGCAACATTGTATTTTATGGGAAATAAGATTGAATACAACATAAGATGATACCAATAATTAGGAACATTCACAATTTCTCATTTATTTATGAGAACAAATTACATATGAGTTTACTCTTTTTCCATTATGACAATAGATAACCTTGATTTATCGGTACTATTTCTTTACGACCAGAATTTATGTTTCATACTGATTCACCTGTAAATTCTGTTATTATTTTCACCAAATCCTCAATGGTTAATGTGGGATCTTTTTACTAAACTATTTAAAAATATTGAAAATAATTTGCTTCTCTCCGTTTTTCAAATGCATTGCTTTCCAATGTTCAAGAAATTCTACAGAAATTTTGCCATTTTAAACAATTGAATTTCCAACGTATTCTGCATTATACATACATAAGAATAAAAAATGCTTATTTATTTAATATTATTCCCCAGGTGGTGGATAGGGGAGGGAATGCCTCCTAAATATAGGTGGTACCGGGGAAATGAAATACCCGGGGTGAACCAAAATCAGCATAGCGTCTGTTCCAGATTGGACGGCTATAATGGGCAGGTAGAGCTCAGAGCCGAAGAGAAGGCAATCTACCTAAGGGAAAGCACCCTAAAAACAAAGCTGAAGCAAGTTGGGAGGCTGTAAGGTGGTAATCCCACCGCCCAACTATATCTGCGCAGCCCTTGTAAGGCGGCCAGATGAATATTTTATTACTAAAAAGCGAAGGAATAATAATAATAATAATAATAATAATAATAATAATAATAATAATAATAATAATAATAACAATAATTAATCGTTATCTCAGTCAAATATTTAATTTATTCAAGTCGACGTTTCAATCTTCTTGTGTGAGATCATTTTCAAGATGTTTAACATGGTTGTTTATAATACATAGTTACCATCACCAAGATAATTTTGTGTGTTTTCTCTACAAATTTAAATGAACTAATTATACATTCCAATTTATGATTAAAAATATTTTAACAAAGAATCATATAATTCACACCATTCACTTAGATATTTTTGTTTATTTGAAGCTTTATTTTGTTCTTTTTTGTAAAACATATGATTCCTTGTTAAAATATGTTTAATAATAAATTGGAATTTTGATTAGTTAATTTAAATTTGTAAAAAAACACAAAATTGTTTTGGTAATATATAATTATCTAATGTATAAAAATTAATGTTTGGTTGGTTGTTTGTTCGTATTCTATGCGCGGCCATACCATTGATCCGATTTTGATGTTTTTTTTTTGCAAAATGTTCAGGAGATTCCCGGGGTGAACATAGGCTATAAGGGAGTTGTAATTATCAACCCCTTCACCCCTAAAAATCACCCTTTGTAGCGAAAAATATGAAATAAAGTCCCTATTTTGACGCTTAAATGGCTTACTCTGCCTAAACTATAACAAATATACCAAATTAATGTACACAGAATTGAATATCTCAAAAACACTCTATAAAAAAGTCCGCGACAGGATATGCTTATCTTTTACGGATAACTCACAATAACCATTTTTGTCTTTCATTGATGCCAAGAAGATCTGGATAAGCTGATTCCGGGGCAAGCATAGCAGCTCAAGGCTGGTGGTAAAGACACATTAACATTTATTTAGGAGTAGCAGCCGGGTATTAGCTAGCTAATAGTGAATTCTGAATTATTTTAGTCTAGGGCCCACATGGTGGACTTTTTATTTAGGTTTCATTACTTCCCATTAATTAAATCAATTTACAAGATGACAAAAAATAATTCTAGTATATTATAAGCAACCATGTCAAATGTCTTGAAAACGATCTCACACAAGGAGATTGAAACGTCAACTTGAATAAATTAATATTTGACTCTCCCTATTTACTGTTAAATTTTTCGTGTCCAACATAAGAGAAAATAACATAAAGAATATTTCAGAAAATTTTCACGATAACAACACGAGATTTTAGCGCTAAGAGATAATATGAAGGTCACAGAAGGTCGCGTTTTGCTCAGGGCACAACACATCTGAAGGAATCAGTTGTGATCAGCAACGGACAGTGCAATGAAGGCGGTAGCTATCCTGTTGATCCTGTTGTTCTGTGGCTATGGATTTGCGGAAGATACCACCAGTGGACCTACCACCGTTCATAAGGTAAGAAATCCTCATCATAATCTAAGCACATTTTCAAGTAGCACTGACAACTTATCCTACTAGAGCTGAGATTTAAATTATTTACAATAAATTAAGTTCAAAATATCAGTCATAGGGAATCATAAAGATCCTGAATGTATTTGTGAACTGAAATTCGAATTTGAAAACAAATTTTTACAAAAGCCTAGGATTAATTTTTAAGGGGGCTACTTCCATAATACTAATACTTAATTGATCTACATTGCAAATCTAGCATTTACTCCTGTCCTGAAACTTGCCAATGAACAATAATATGTAAATAATAAAATAAAAGGTAAACTGATTCCACTACAGATGGGGTAATAATTTATAGAAAATCGGGACGAAATAACAGCCGAGTTTTTATGACTATTTTTATCTTCAGAACATATGTCTCGTACTCAATTTCCATTAAAGGCTGATTCGACTCCAGTGCCACGGTACCGACAGGAGGAGTAGGTTAGTTTATAAACCTTAACCGCACCAGACTCAAACCCGCGACCTTCCAGCTAGTAATACGTAATTAATTATTATGATGTTTGTTATTTCTGGCAGGTTTCAAACCATAATTCCTTCTCTATCTGTAACACTTAACCAGCAAAATAATACAAAACTAGCGGACCCGGCAGACGTTGTCTCGTGTCATGGCCGGACGATAAAAATATAAGTTAATTTTTTATCACTAATCCACTAATTAAGACGTAAATAAATATTAAATAAGATCGCAAAAATCTCTCACAGCCATATATTGTGGCTCAAGAAGCTTGCATGATATGACGTCACATTGTCGCGCGGAATATGTCGATAGTGCAGATGACTATTACATCTGACATAAAAAAAAATTCTATAACCGGATCGCAATGCCACCTACTGAGTCAAATTTTGAATCTAAATCATCCAGTGACCCACTAAAAACACACAAAAAATTTCATGAAAATCGGTCCAGTCGTTTAGGCAGTTTTTAATTTCGGATTAATTTCCACTTCTAATTATCGGGTTTCGCTCATTTTTGGACCACACCTACCTCGGTTTATTTTAATAGGATATACTTAGTTTCGTTGTGAAACAGTGATCGCTAGAGCGATTTTTCAATTTTCATTCCAGGTGAACTCCTACACCTAATGGTTTTAGAGGGTCCAATTGTGAACCTAAACCATCGAGGGTCCCAATCAGACACACAAAAAAATAATAAAAATCGGTCCAGTCGTTTAGGAGTTCAGTGAGAAACACTTACAGAAAATAATCCTATATAGGCCTATATACGAATTTAAATTATATGCACAGTATACAAGTTATAATAAATTATAGATAAGTAGATGAATATAATCAGATGTAGAAAATATATACATATATCACTTATTTTATACGCTGAACATTAATAAATAATAATAATAATAATAATAATAATAATAATAATAACAATAATAATAACAATAATAATAACAATAATAATAACAATAATAATAATAATAATAATAATAATAATGATAATAATAATAACCTTCTTATCTCGTGTCCTGCCTAATACCAGATCGAGAAATGAGATAGATGATACTCCCCATTATTAAAGCTCTTTCATATAAACAATTTCTGACTAACCAGGCTGATAGCAAGTGAAATAAAATTGTACGAAATGGATATCATGAGTACGGAGAAATGGTGGAATGAAGTTTTTTCCAAGGGAAAACAGAATAAAACCCGACAAAAACAAACCCTGGTTCTAATTTGTCCACCTGATCCCAACATGGAGTGACCGAGACTCGACCACGGGACCCAGAGGTAGAGAAAGAGTGTCTAACCACTTGGACCATGGGGCAATAATAATAATAATAATAATAATAATAATAATAATAATAATAATAATAATAATAATATATAATTAATATCGTCGTCGTCGTCGTCATCGTCATCGTCATCATCATCACCATCATCATCATCATCATCATCATCATCATCATCACCACCACCACCATCACCACCACCATCACCACCACCACCATCACCATCACCACCACCACCACCACCACCACCACCACCACCACCACCACCACCACCACTCACTACTACTACCACTACTACTACTACTACTATTATTACTATTATATGTCCACCGCTGTGGTCTCGGGATAGTCATTGCCTCGTACATAGAGGGCCCAGGTTTGATCCTTGGTCAGGACTAGTTTCCTGGATGATGTTTTTTTCGGAGTTTTTCGCCACGTGTAAGATAAATGTCAGGAACGTTAAGACCCAAACGGACCCCCAATGTAATCTGACCATCATAATCATCATTACCATATTCACACTTGTTTAGTATGAATTTGTTGTTTCGTGTTATATGTTGTTTTGTCTCGGAGGAGGCCCTGGTATTGAGCTGATGTCCTTTATGTCCTATATGTTTTTTTAGTAGTCAAAAAGTAGATATGTGTATTATATTTATATTTATTATTATATTATTATTTTTTTATGTAGTATGTTGAATGGACAGCTAATGACAAATGAGGGAAATTTTGAGGAAGTGTCTGAATTCAAATACCTAGGAACAATAATCACAAATAGGAATGAGATGCACAAAGAAATTAAATATAGGCTCAATTCTGGAAATGCGTGCTACTATGCATTGCAGAGACTCTTGATGTCCCAACTCCTTTCAAAAAAACGTAAAACTGAAAATATAGGCCTATAAAACTATTATTCTACCAGTTATATTATATGGGTGCGAAACATGGACTCTTACTTTAAGGGAGGAAAGAAGATTACAAGTATTTGAGAATAAAATACTTAGGAAAACTTTTGGACCAAAGAGAGATGAACAGACAGGTGAATGGAGAAGACTACATAACAATGAACTACTTGGTCTTTATGGGAAGCCAGATATAATAAGAACAGTTAAGTCTCGTAGACTGAGATGGGCAGGACATGTTGCACGTATGGGGAATGAAAGATGTGCATGGAAGCTTCTTGTAGGAAAACCAGAGGGAAAACGCCCAGTTGATAGACCAAGAATGAGGTGGGAGAATAACATTAACTATGATTTGAGGGAAGTAGATTATACAGGGAATGATTGGAAAGCATTAGCTCAGGATAGGGATGTATGGAGAGCTTATGTCCGCGCGGCCATGAACCTACGGGTTCGATAATGCCAGTGAGTAAGTAAGTAAGTATAAATTGTTGTTTGTGCATTAAATTTACACTGAAACTTTTAATTTATTTTAAACCCTTTTTTTTATTTACATAAATGCTACAACCGTTTTTCATCTCACCAATGGTATATCACGGGATATTTACAGTTTTACAATTGTTCAATTATTGTTCTAGTTGTTCTTGTAGTTGACGGAAGATCCTCGTAAGAAATTCTGCAACGTTGACTGTGTTAAAATGGAACTTCAGAATATTTGGCGGAGTAGCAATTTGTAGTATAGCTGGTCGATCTCTGGAGAACATGTTGCATTCAGTCATCTGATGGTGGGTCGTCTGCAGTGGATTTTCTGGGCAGTTGCAATAAGGAGAAGCAGTTTTGTTCATTTTGTGTAGGTAGGATTCAACAGTCCATGGTTGGTGAGAAATTGTGTGGTTATTTAGTTAGGCCATAGAGATAGAGAGAGTCTTATAGGGTATGTTGGGGATGAACATTTTGGTATGGAAGGCGTCATTTGATTTGGTGTAAATTAAATTCCAGATTGTTTCATAGTATTCTTTTAATAACTGTTTGCCTCGTGTTACAGGAATGGAGTTGTAGTCGATAGTAGTTTTGTAGATGGCGGCTATTTTAGCAAGATAGTCAACTCTCAGCTCTCTCATTCCCTCGTGACCTTTAACCCAGTGGAGGTCAATCTTACTCGTCTTTTTGAGTGCAATTAGCTTTTCTCTGATCTGGATCGCCAAAGGGTTGGTTGTTTTTCTATTGGATATGGCTAGAAGAGCGGCTTGTGAATATATGTGGACAGCATATGTTTAAGTTCCATATTTTTGTAGTTCAATCCATTCAACAGCCATTTGAATTCCAAGGAGTCCTACCTGGAAGACTGAGCATTCTATGTCAAGCCTTTTCATATTGGTAAATGCCTCCTTTGAATTTTTCTCGGCTACCATACCTGCACCCATTGCTTAGCCGTTTTGGACCCATCCGTGAATATCAAGTAGTCGGCATTCCCTACAGTTCCAGTTGAATCTATTCCTATATAGTTATCTTTGGGATGAATTCCTTTTATTAGTGTTGGCATTTCAGTTCGTTTCAGTAGAGGGATTATAGCATTGGTGACTTGGCCTCTAGATATTGCTTTAATGACGTTGTGTAGGAGTAGTGTTGGATCCATGAGCATGACGCATGCTAGAGCTTGGAGAGCATTGTATGAAACTGTTCTGTATGCTTTTGTTGCGAAAAGAAGAAAGTGTCTTTGAATTTGATTCAATTTGGTTTTAGCCCGTTTGGAGATTTGTGGGCTCCAGGAATCTACAGCATACAATATCATAGGGATAATGGCAAGATGATAGATTGTCATACATAATTAACATGTATCTGTCTATTTGTGCCGGTTGACTGGAAGAGAAAGCCTTAACTCTCCCAGAACAAATAAATATTATTATTATTATTATTGTCGTCGTTATTATCATTATCATTATTGTCATTATTATTATTATTATTATTATTATTATTATTATTATTATTATTATTATTATTATTATTATTATTATTATTATTATTATTATTATTATTATTATTATTATTATTATTATTATTATGTCCGGGAGGCATATGGCACATGAAAGTATCTATATGGAGAGAGGTTAAATTTTAAATTCCGGACCACACACATACTTCTTTGGCCACACTAGGTCATATAGAGCTTCCCTGGATGAGTTATCAGCTCAATGGCAGGACCAATTCTAAAACAACACGAACATTTAAGACAAGAGACACAATTCACTCATGCATACATAAAAGAATATAGTAGTTTCAAGTAATAATATTATCACTCAGATGAGGAATCGAAAGTTGTGTGTAGACTGAACTGAAACTGGAAAGAAAATGTTTCTAATTTTGTGAATGAGCGGATAGCTTTCTTTTGTTTTGTTTCTATGGCAACAATAATAACAAAGATGGCAACTCCTCAACAAAAAGCGTTTTGCGTTTTGTGTTTTGCAGTTTGAGAGTTGTAAATCAGTTGTGACAGTTCGACATGCGTTTCGTAGGCAGTTTAATCGTGATCCCCGCAATGCTAACAATATCCGTCGATGGCACAATCAGTTCGCAACGACCGGTTGTCTGTGTAAAGGCAATGGTGTGGGACGACCAAGAGTGTCTGAGGAAAAAGTTGCTGCTGTAACATTTCAAGCGCAAAGTCAACGTAATCAGTAGGCTTTAGAGCCTGTAACAATTGTAAACGGTAGGGACGCATATGTAAGTGTTTTCATAAGACCTTCCATCACTATCATTGCTGGATTAGTCGTCATGGTCCAGATTAATAGGGCTTATCTCCAATGGCCTCCTAGATCACCGGATCTCACCCCATGCTATTTTTTCCTTTGGTTTTTGTAAAGGACAGAATCTACGTCCCTCCATTGCCTACTAACCAGCCCGAGTTGGGAGACAGGATTCGAGGAGCTGTTGCCATCAATCCAGACATTCTTATTAATGTATGGGAAGAATTAGCCTACAGATTGGATGTGTGTCATGTAATAAACGGGTCTTACATTGAACACCTATAAACTTATAATTTAAATTGGAGAGTTACTCTTTCATTTAACATGAGTTTTGTTTTTGTCATAATTAGTTAAAGTTTAATTCAACACCTTTAAAATTGCTATTTTTTTATGTACACCCGGTATGTAAGATTGACGTTATCAGATGGTGTTCGGGTCTAATTGGGCCTTAATGTTTCCTGGCATTTGTCTTACAGGTGAGGAATATCCTGAAAAAAGCTCATGCAGTAAATTTGTCTCAATCCCGGCCCATTGAATATGAGGTAACGAAGTTACACTAGACCTCGGGTGTGGACATTGTTACCTTTTACTTTACATTTCCTTTCTTTGCATTTTTTAACATTTTATGTTTGTTACCTTAATGTATGCTCTAATTTTTTAATTATTATTTCAAATCTATATCTTGTTCTTGATGGCAATCTGATATGCAGGGAGTCTTTTATTTCCTATAAAAATATTAAAACTCAAAATATTCATTAATTTGTCTTTCTATAAAAATGTGTGTTTATTATTAAGAATCTATTTAAACAATCAATAATAATGATTTACGAAGGTCGTTATATAAATTTAAATTAAAAGAAAAAATGATAAAAATAGCAGATCTAAAATCCAAAATTTGCGTATACTATTTAATTCATCCCGCAAATGGGAGTCAATGGACAATCAAGTTTCAATGAATTTTGTTTTACAATCAATGACAGTCGTGTTTCACCTCGCTCTTTATCGAATTCTCTTTACCAGCTCCTGCTTTTGTGATAAAGAAAGCTCCTCCTTTTTAATATTGTGAACAGATCAGAGCATTATTTTGCAGATTGACTCTCCAACAAATGTATTGAATATATCAAATAATGAACAGATTCCTTCGAACTACACATTTGATAATTTGTGTTTAATAAATGTGTTTTTAAATAATGATTTCACTGAGTTGTTTACTAAAAAAAGTAATTAATAACCTATAATGTTGGTTATAATATACAGTTTGATGTGTTTTTCTTTTTCTCCACAAGGGCACATTCTAATAATATTGCGATCTTATTTGACAATAAATAATATGATGAAGTTGCAGGGAATAAACAAATGAAACATAACCACACATTTATGATTTGTTTTCAAACATCGCCTTTTACATTAAATATATATATATTGTTTAAATAACTATATTTAAATAATGAGTAAACAGCTTAATTTTATTCGTTAAATAGCCCTAAGAAATGCCACTCTTGGTTTCCAAATCCTCTGGATAAATTCACTCGTCACTTCGTGACTCGTGAACTTATCGTTGATTTAGAAATCACTCGTAACATTACTTATGATAACAAAATTATACCAAGAGCAAATCAATTTAATTATCTCAGCTGCATACTACAAATAATAATACATATGCTGGAATAATACATTTATATTATGTATTATATGTTTACTTCCTATCCAATTTCATAATGTTATTCATAAAAAGTCAACCGCTGTGGTCTCGAGGTAGCGTGCTGCCTTGTCACGCAGCGGGCTCGGGTTCGATCCCCGGTCGGGGCAGTTTTTCTGGGTGAGGTTTTTATCGGGGTTTTCCTCACCTGTAAGACAAATGGCAGGGAAACTTTAAGGCCCAAACGGTCCCCGAAATCATATGGCCATCATCATCCTTATCATTATCTTCATCATCATCATCATCATCCTTCACCGGTGTTGGAAAGCAACGGGAAGCTACCACACCTACAATTCTCTAGTAAAGCTGCAAGCATAGCATGAAAATGCTATGATTGCAGTGAAAGACCTGCCCTCGGGCAGAATTACTATGGATGGATTCATAAAAATGCATGTGTTGTTTAGTTTTTCATATTTTCTCACCACCGCCTAATAATACAACATCCCCATATACCAACAGCTGCTTAATACCATTAAAATGTACGTTTTCTTTTCCCCTAAAAATGCCATTGCATGTTCCAATACAAAATCCAATAGCAGAAGCGATAGTGCATATCCTACTTTGATCCAAAGAAGAAGTACGTTTAATACATGCAAAAACATCCAATACAAAATTCATTGTGTTCATAGGTGCTATACCGTCACTGTAGACGTTTAATTATTCTACACTGTACAGTTATCAAACAAAAACAAACCATATCGTAAAATGGCACAGGTCAGATGCTAATCTCAAGCGCATCAAAGTTCAGTCTTTGTCGTGTCAAAACAAAATTTAACAGTAAGCCTAATATGTGTTCTGCTATCGCAACATACATTTCGCTCTATTAAAAAATCCAAAAGGCAATTCCGAGCGCAAGTTGTTAGACATTCGCCCTCCACTTCGGGTCCCAAATTCGTGTTTCGGTCACCCCGTGTAGACGAACAGCACACAGAGCAGGTTTTTCTAGGGCTTTCTCCCATTTTTCTCTGTAAAAAAATTATTCCACTACTTCTCCGTACTCATGTCATCCATTTCGTTACATTTAATTTCATCAGATTCTATAGCCTATATGGTGGGATATGATTGGTCAGGTGTTATCCTTATATATCACAGACCTTCAATATGGATGCTTACATACATACACACATGTATCAATGTTTCTTTTTACACGAGACACAATGAACATTTAAAAGGTTTTATCAATAACGAAGAAAATCAAGTTTTGCAAAACACGTACTACGAACGGATCATCAGTTTAACAAAATCGAAGATACCATGACAATTATACATAAATAGAGTAATAACAACAAGATTAGAATCTTAAAAACATGGAAATTTTAAGAGAAGCAAAGAATATAAACAGTATAAGCGAGAACACGCCCACAGACCTAAACCCAATATATAAATTATACGCCGACAACAGTACCAATTAGTACGCCGAAGATGAAACATGTTTTTGAAACGCCTTCATGATTTAATAATTTAACCAGGTTTTTTAATAGAAATCAATTCTAATTGAGGAAGACGAATAAAAAAGGTTCTATATTATTAATTATAACATCTTAATACACATATCTAATCGGTCCAGGTAAATTAGCGGCTTCAATGTTCGTCTAGGTTTCCAAGATTCACGGATTCAAACTTGCCGGGGGTCATTTGCTTTTTCAGCGGGTAAAATTCAGAGTATAGGTACCTTCAGAAGTAAATAAAAACCTAGGGTCCCTGTCATAGATTTACAATTTAAAAAGAAATGTATCTGAGCACAATTTGTTGGGACCTCACACCCCAGATTAGAACTCGGTGCTAATAACTTTAGATATTACATAACGTCATTAAATAAAATAACACAACATAAATTTCGATCTGTCGCCCTTATTTCAGGCTTATACTTTTTTTACCTTTCTTAAATCAACGACACTGATAGTACTTCTTTACTTTACTTCACTTTCCTTCCGAAGGAAGACACATTAGTTTATTTGTTCCCTTGAAAATTCATCATCCCCAGCTGGGTTTGACTTGTAAAGCTCAAAACCGGAGGCAAATATGGTGACCATTAGTCCAATGTGACCGACAAAATTAGTTTGAGAATTGGATACAGTGTATAAGTGAATTACATGCATATCATACTTTGCTGGTAGATTGAAAGATAAGGATTTCTCATACTATTTAAATACAAAATGTATTATCTTTTCAGCCTGTTATATTATATTTCCACGTGAATACAGACATAAGACTTCGCTATGCAAGGACAATCATGGAAACCAAAATCTCTAATAGCGCAAATATTTCTCAAGAAGTGTCGTTTAGCGCTATATTGCCTGACAACGCCTTTATATCTGAGTTCAAAATGTAAGTCATATTTCTATTAATATAATGAAAAATATATATATATAATTTAATTAGTATGAGATTAAAGTTTAAAAAAATATTTTTTTCATGTTTCAGAATTGTGGATGATCACGAATATAAAGCTTATGTTAAAGAAAAAGAGGCTGCAAAGAAGGAATACGAAGAGGCTGTGAGTCAAGGCAGAACGGCCGCGCACGTAGCCATGAAGTGAGTCACTTTAAATCTTCTTCTTTTCCAAGTATTAGGCCAAGGCCTGTTACGATCCTATAGAAAATTTTCCCTCCAGCGCTTCACAGGACGGCCCAGTGATCCTCGTCCTCCCGGTATATAATATAAACAGCTTTGGGGATCCGATTTGAACTCATTCTTTCAAGATGGTGTTTGCAATTTAGTTGGTACTGTTTAATATATTCCAAAATTGGCGTAGTCTCAATTCTTTTAAGATATCGGTGTTCCTTTTCCGATCCCATCTGGTGTAACCCGCTGTTTTGCGCATGAATCTCATTTCACAAGCCGTTATTTCCGCTTTCATGTTGTCTTTTTAGTGTCCATGCTTCACTACCGTAGGTCAACACTGGTCTAGCCAAAGTGTTATATAAACGTAATCTGGTGTTTTTTTGTACAAGGGATGGTTTCATAACTTGATTAATAATTCCTAAACTTTTATTATAACTAGTAATTTTTCAGGGATATCTTTTTCATCCCAGATAGAGAGATAATATCCAAGACATTTAAATTGATTAGATCTCTCTAAAATTTTATTCTGGAGACAGATTTTACTTTGTATGGGGCCCTTCCCATGAAATGCCATAATTTTAGTGAGTAACTTTAAATCACTAATATATTTTAGTATTTATTGAGAGATTTTTTTATGTTTTTAGATTCTTCTCAACTGCTTATTCAAAAAAACATGCTTATTTTTACACGTTTTAATTAAATATCGTAAAAAAAGTATGATGTTTTACATCTTATCTATATTATTGTTAATTTTTTATAAATGTTAGTGTTATTCTTTATCTATACTGCAATGTGCAGTGGTAGAAAGACCTGTAAGTAAAATAGAGGATCAAAAAGTTACAATTCAGTGTAACGATCATTACTTTCATTTTTAAAAAAGTCCACGTAATTCAAAACAATTGTTTACACTAGGTTTTGTCACTTTTCTCTTTCTCGAAACTTGGTTTAAATTAAACCACTTTAAGTTTGATACTTGGATCCACCTGAATTTCGCTATGAGAACACTATTTTAGCCCATGTATAATTTAAAAAATTACCTACGAGTATCATCTCTGGACAATAAAACCTCGTAACTTCAAGAACCTTGAAAACCCAAGTAAGTGAACTTGGTTGTATCCAGAGTAATATAAATTGCGTGTAATCTGCACGAAACCTGTAACTCTTTTCTACAATGTGTAATATAATCTAGCGGTAGAATTTCTTCAATTCATGTGTAATTTCTGTAATTTTTCCCTTCTCCTGTAAAATTTGTGGAAATAAATTAAAGAGGTTCCCATTGCCCAGCAGCACTATGTACCTTGATATCTATTCTAATTACAATATGGGAGATATTTTAACAGAAACGTAATCTGTTTCAGTGCTAGAGATTCTCAGCGGTTCACCGTATCCTTGAACGTGGAGCCCGAGAAAAAAGTTGTCTTCACACTGACTTACGAAGAACTGCTGACTAGGAAGTTGGGAGTTTATAGACACGTTGTTAACCTGGATCCTGGAGAGATCGTTCAGGACCTCAAAGTCACAGTCAAATTAAGGAGTACACAAACATAACTAACCTCCACGTTCCAGCTCTTATTACCAGCAACGAAATAAACGATAATCAAGGTAAACATACTGTTACTTTATAATAGTCAAATAACTCACATACTTTTCATTAATATTTAATAAAGTCCCTCAAATGTAATCTAATATCCCGACTTAAGGAAGTTTTGTGCAATTTTAAGAAGCACTTCCATGTGTTTCCAGTAATTTTATATTCATTCGTTTTAATAAAGATGAATGAGTAGCGAAAAATAATTAAACATCATCATCATAGTAAACTCACGAATTTAGGCCATTTGTTGACCTGTTTCGGCCTCAAGAGAAACACCATCCAAAAGTCTTTTGAGTGGACGTCCTGGTCTTCTTCTTCCTGCAGGGTTGTAAGGGGTAGTGACGTGTGTATAACCTCTCCTACCCAATTCTCATCCTCACCTTCTCGTGGTACAACCCGTTTTCACAAACGAGGCTCTGAGGACCAAGTCCCGGCGGTATAACCGTTCCATTGGGTACTGAGTAAATGCGGTATCCTAATGTCTGTCCAGAGACTAAAAGGTAGCAGCCCTACCACTGGACTACTTAGCGTCGGGCCAGTAACCTGTCCCAAGGAACTTCAAAACTACTTTCAAGTCTCAACATGAAATAATTAAACATAGACTCAAATCTGGAAATGCATGCTATAGGAGCAGTACAGAGACATTTGTATTCTCAAATTATTTCAAACAATGTTTAAAAAATAAGGATAACAGCGAATCTTCCAGTTATATGGCTGCGAAAGAGTCTCTTATTTTAAAAGGAGAAACCGTAGGGACCGCTTTCGCTCAGTCACAAAAAAAAAGAACCCACCCTGTATTCAGTTTTCGTCTTCCCCCTTTCCCTATTAACATCTGATGAAGAAACAGCGACAATACTGGTACGAGTGAGAGAGGTGCGCACAGTTGTCTCTTTCTACAAATTTCTCGCAAAGTTAAGCCAGACGAACGTAAAATATTGTCGAAAAGAAACTGTCATACCTGATGCGCATTTTTTTCGGAAATTATCAAACCTGAATTACACAAATGTTTCAGATTTGCAAGTTACAGAATGTGGAATGCGAAAACATGGTTACAAATAAATCAAATTAAATAATATATAAAATACATAACTTAATTCTATTTTATTAATACTCTTTATTAAAACGGCATTCACTAAATATTTTAATTTTATTCACTAAATAGTATTTAATAACAACCTACCGCGGGAGTTTAATTTTTATGGGCAATTCATCCCCTTCGCTAAGCTTCGATCGCGAATTATCGAAGAAATGAAAATTCTTGTAGTAGTGCCCTTGAGAATGAATCAAAAATATTAACTACTCATGATGGAAATGAATGTAACAAGGTTACCAAAAGCAGCATTTAACTATAAGCCAAGAGGTTCAAGGAATGTAGGAAGGCCAGTAAATGATGGACAGAACAACTGTGAGGGGGAACAGGCAATTTGCATAGTCCGTGAAGACGATGGGATATATGGAGACTGCAGCTATGAATCTTCGGGTTCGATATGGCCAATAAATTGTAAGTTCGTTTTTATGATTCTAAATAATATGAACTTTATTTACTTTTTTTAAAATTTTGTTTACAGATTCAAACCCTCTAGCGACGATAGAGAGACAGAGTTCACACGTAGCTGTAGTGAAGTTTTCACCCTCACCTGATCAACAAAGGGAACTTGCGGGAGAAGGCATCAAAGGACAATTTGTAGTGGAATACGATGTTGACAGATCAGATCACAGTACCCAAGTCCTGGTAAAGTGCTTACACAGTTCTCATTTCAATCAATATGCATTGTAGCGTATTATTATTACTGTTATTATTACCATTATTATTATTGTTACTATTACCACCATTACTACTTCTACTACTATTATTATTACTATTATTATTATTATTAACATCATCATCACTATTATTATTAGTATTATTATTATTGTTATTATTATTGTTATTATTAGTATTATTATTGTTGTTAT